>JANCMC010050049.1:0-16035 GCA_024363005.1 Charaxes varanes | reverse complement strand
GATCCAACCATCAAGCGTGAGCCTCATTATTCTTCTTCTTCGGTCTTATTTATTAAGATTCATTTATTATTATTATTTATTTTTGGAAATGTTTATAGCAAACGTCATATATAAACCGCGAATAATATTTATAGAGATATCTAATTAGAGTTCACGAAAATAATTTGATATTAAAATAAATATTAAATTACACCGTCGCAGATTATATTAAAGATAAAACTGTTTGGAATTAAGATGCTCCAGTTTTGTACTTTACAGTTAACGTGCAAAAATGTAATTTAAACTCGGCTTTGTAAGAACTATTTTTGAAAGAGTGGCCAACGAGTTTCTTGTTAATTCTTCTCGTGGTTCGACTCTTCCGAATCAGTGGTAGCTTTTAAAATATTTGACGATTCAAAAAAGCCTGTAAAAGTCTACTTGAATAAAATATCATTTGAATGTGAATTTCGCGAATCATATCGCGCTTGTACGTCTCTGGTTACATTACCATAGTGTTCAAGAGGCAACACTTGACGTAACTCTGTCGAGACAAGGGGAAAGATGGTAGGACAGATATGATTCGCGAAAATAATAATAGTGTGAACAATCTCGAAAATTTAAAAGTGTATACTTCTTTCTACCTTTAAGCTATCGACTTTTTCTTTGTCGTTGTTTTATGTTAATAGGATAGAAAAGGATAGAAATAACATATTCAACACAATTTGCGAGTGTAATCGCGCGTGATATGTAGTCCAGACATACGTTATTTATATTATAATGTAAAAGATGAATTTATGACGCCGAATATATTGGAGGCTGATGGCTCGCTAGTTTGACACGGAATAATATTTTTAAACGCCTTTAAAAATAGGAGCTAATTGTGTTAATAATATATATTTGGCTTGATCTATTTATAATATGTAATTAATATTTTAATAACTGATAATTAAGTTCTAGAATATGATATAAAACTAGTCTTTGATGTCATTAAGATCGCTGGCAAAGAATAAATTGTTCTCGAAACTAATTGCAAATTAATTATACTCTTCATAATTGCAGAGTACTTCTTGTACCTACAAAGAAGATAATTAATATGCAAAGAATTTACATTTTGAATATCTATCAACCTGTAGCTGCCCTGTTGAAAAATTCCTACAGAATCCAATTAAATGGGCAAATTAAACAGAAACCAATTAGGTGTACATTTTTCTATGCGGTTTTTGTCCCATTTAATAATACTATGGGAATACTATGGGATTTTTTCCATAGGGTACTTTAGTTTAACTTAACATTTAATAAAAAAAATTAGGCACCAGAAAATTATGTAAAAGGATTTTAATGCGATTTGTTAGTCTGATTAAATCTCTAAGTAAACATCTGTTGTTTGTTTATGAATAAATTATGTAACGAAAAAATAAATATTGCCTGTTACTTATTAAACTTCAATTTTGACAATTGGTACCTGCGCGTATTGACACTAGCTTATCATCTGGATGACTTCGAAATTATTTGTTATTTTAATGCTCCTACCACAGTTAACATGCGAGCCGGACAAACGAGTAATAACCACTTTAATGTACTCAAAATTTTACGTAGAACCAACCATAGTGAACGGTGAGCCCGCTGTGATCGGGCAAGTCCCATACTTAGTATCCATAAAGGAGCCTCTTAAAAGGATAGGGCAAAAGAGAACCGTCTGGAAGAATCTTTGCGGAGGCAGCATTATACACGAAAGTAAAGTATTAACAGCGGCTCATTGTTTCGAAGGCTACAACTTCTACTATAAGAAGCATCCATCAATCCTACGCATAGTCGCTGGCAATTTACGCACCGACATAACTCACTCGGGCGAAACGGAAACCACTGTCGTCAGCCAATGGAGGAAAATAACGAAAGCCATTCTACACAGAAACTTCAATTTCCCAGACAATGACATAGCCTTAGTTTTTGTGCAAGAACCGTGGAAATTTACAAGTAACGTCGACTACGTGGTTCCGGCTAAGAAGAATACGGATTATTTACAACCGTGCATGTCGGCTGGCTTTGGCAGAATTGGTTACGGTTTGAGTGATGCCGTTTCGCCTATTTTGCTTGTGGCGCGAATAAAAACGATGTCAAAATGGCGGTGCACCAGGACTTGGGAAATGAATATGAACACTTTTATTTGCACCGACTCTTTAATAGCTGATGTATCACGAGGTGACTCTGGGGGTCCTTTATCGTGCAAGGAAACTTCCGATCCAACAGAGGAACCGAACAGAGACTTATTGGTGGGTGTTGTGAGTGGGAAAAATTTTGATAAAACAACTCTTTATACAAGAGTGTCTGCATATCACGATTGGATTGCGAGAAATGTGGGACAAAAGAAATACATAAATGTTATTTTTATATTGATTACAGATTCAATTGTAATATATCAGTTGTTTTTCTGTAGCAATTTTTAAACAATGGAGTCCGACATAACTTGCCGTCGGCCCCTATGACGGCGAGTATCCGTCCCGGATTTCCTCACGTAAAAAAAAAACATAGATAGTAAGTAATGATGTAAACTACACTCATGTGGATGAGTAGTCGGGAATAAAGGAATTTTATTGTTATTTTATTTTATACTACCCTTTGACACAATCTTATGGTAAAATATAGACTTTTGCTGCCACACTATACACTAAATATTTCTACCTGCGGCCCCTACTTTCGATCGGTCAAGGTCTATAATAAAATCCCGAATATAATAACGGACGAATTGAAGGAGTCACTTTTTAAGCGGAAACGTAAACAGTGGCTCATTCAGCAGTACTTTTATGATATAAAGGAACTATTTAAATAAATAAATGTAATACGTTGACATTCTATTCCAAATAATTTTTATAAATTTTCACTTTGTATAACTTGACATTATTATATGTAATATTGGTTATTTGACATTACTTGTAACATTGATATTTTTTTATGCACTCCTCATTATTGGTACTTGACATGATTTGCAAATTTGACATTATTAGAATAACCTTGACATTTGAAAATCGAAATTATTTTGTCCATTTTTTTATCCTGCTAATTAAATTAAATTTATTAATAATAACTTAATTTTCTTGACACCTTCCGACTTTAATATATTATAAAATTATACTAATATAAAATAATTTCGATATAAAATTTATCCATTAAAATTGCAACTCCCTAACGGGGCATCATGTACAATTATAAACATGTGCAATTAAATAAATTAATATGAATATGAAAATACAATAGATGTGTAAATCGTTTGGCATTAGTGTGCGTGAAGTTTTATTTCAATAATTTAATGTATTTATAATGCATATTTTATGAAAATATTAGCCTTCACACACACTCCTCTATATGAACTATAATTGTGCCAATTTTCATACTCCTCCGCCCACGCAATTTTCATAAAATGGTGCCGAAAGTTTTCGAATTATAGATTTATTAAAGGAACATTAACACGCTTAAATTAAATAACTTGCACGTAATCTGAAAAGTTATGCCATATGTTGTCTGATATAAAATGAAAGTACAAAAGTTAATATTTACCCCGCGAGTTCGTCTGCGTGATTTCAGTGCTTTTGTCAAATTTTGGGAGTTTTCATTTAATTGTGCGGAACCTATTTTACCTATTTTGCTAAAACTGAAGTAGCCTATGTTACTCCTTGCTACATCAGCTATCTGTCAGTGAAAGTCCCGTCGAAATCGATCTAGCACTTTCGGCGATTACCCGGAACAAACATACAGACAAAAATTGCATTTTTATATAGGCAATTACTAAAAGTAAATAATTTCAACTTTAAAAGCCGCTTTTATTTAAATCGTTATATGTATTTTGACTGCCCCGTTAGCGCAGTGGGCAGTAAACCTGCCTTCCCCTCCGAGGGTCGTGGGTTTGATTCCCGCCTTGAGACTGGGTGTATTATCTATATGTATGTATTTATCTATTCCTACAAATATGCTATATCTTGCTCATGCGCAGTTGACATATCCGGTACTGCGCAGGCGCGACCGGAAGCTACTCTAACAATATATATTATTGTAAATACGTCCTTTGTGATCGGTTTGGTAGTGAATAGTGATAAGATTACTGTATAGTTGACAGAAAAAATATTAGCACATCAGCCAGCACCGTAAGACATTTATTAATAAAATCTTCTTTGCTCACAATTCATTTGGAAAGCTAATTTGTTAAGAAATAAAATTTTATCCTTAATAAAAAGATCCATCCATAATCTAAACGTAATAAGATAAGACGCACGAAGTTCAATCGCAAAGCGAAAATATTTTCTTGCAAACAAAATAACATCATTAACATATTTATAAAAGGAACACCGAACACTCCGGATTAAAAGATTTCCAAAACATTATTAGCCCGGGCCACGGCTTCCAACATCCCTTCGGGGCTAATTCGCAATCAATTACAATCGCGGGAAAATTTCGCAATAATATTCTTTGCTTTCCTTTGACTATCTCCTCGTAATAAGTTTATGTAAAATGTTTCCTTTATGACTTGCCATGAACAAGTTACTCCTGTTTAAGGAGTTTTATGGTCTATTTTTTGTAGGCGTTCCAATTTTTAGACCTGTTCTTTACTTGTTCGTTTTTCGACTATTTATACTAACTTTTCTTTTAAATCTTAAGCTTCTATTGAAGTTTACATTTCGTTGTTTTGAGTTGCTCTTCTGTTTTGGTATGTAACGTATAATTTATTAGAATATTTATCTGTACTAATATATAAAGCTGAAGGGCTTGTTTGTTTGCTTGAACGCGGTAATCTCAGAAACAACTGGTACGATTTGATAAAGTCTGTCAGTGTTAGATAGCCCATTTATCGAGGAAGACTATAGAGTGATGATACATATATTATATAATATAATTCATCTAATTTTACGCGGACAAGGATATAACCAATAGCTAATAATTGTTGTTATTATTACAAGGATCTTCAAAGGGACGATTAATTTTATCTGACTTAACTGAAATGAATCTGGGAGCACGCTAGTGGTCCGCCAAGAAGCCATAAGGATTAGTTATAATTTTTCTTTACAATTTTAGTAAACATGAGGAGGTTGTAGATTAATCAGTGACCAGCGGAATCTCTTATGGCGACCCGGTGATAGCCGGGTATTCTAACACTAGTCATCAAAAGTCGGACCTCCCCCGTGTTGCAGTAGGAACATAACATAGGAGGTCACTTGTTAATGTCACTGAATGTTAATAGTGTCGTCGTGAGAATGTAGAGATCGTGAAAGATGACGTCAGATGGCAGTTCGTCCTCTTAACTCATCCTATACTTCAACAAACATGAAGAACTTAAGAATATTATCTTTCTAAGTAGGTTTTTATATTATACGATACCTTCCGGGTAAGTTGATCGGCGTGAAGTGGGCATAGAAGGTGGTAGCTTTTGCCCAGCAGTGGTATACGTTAGGCTATTAAAAAAGTGTGTCCAGGTTGTCTGGAAGATTCTTACCATTATTTTTAATCTGTGGAGCACCAGATCAAACCCTGTCATGTGTGGTAAACGAGTGCCCTCTCTGTCTTCTCCCTGGCGGCATATCTGATTTGCACTTTTTTACACCAGCAGCAGCGGCTTGGTTGAGAGATCTGGGGTTTTAGAATTAGGGTCTATTTCTCGCTCTGTTAATCTTTTGTTTTTTCTTTTGCCAAATAAATTATTTTTGATTCGATTCGATTCGATTCGATTCGATTCGATTCGGTTCGATTCGATTCGATTTGATTTGATTTTACTTGAAATTGTGATCTATGCAGGATGCCATACGCAATGATGAAGGCGATGACCATTATTGTTGTGCAATGAACTTTTAAATAAATAAATAAATTAGATTTTCAGCCATGTCATAGATTTACGCCTTATTCTATCAACACGTATTTTAAGCATCATTAAAATACTTCAAAATTACATAATACAAATTTTAATCTACATTATTAGATAATAATATAATGCTGAAGAGCTTGTTTGTTTGTTTGCTTGAACGTGCTAATCTCAGGAACTACTGGTCCAATTGGAAAAATCCTTTCGGTGTTAGATAGCCATTTATCGAAGAAGGCTATGGGCCAGAGGTCGACAACATTTTAGCATACAAGGAAGACATCAGTAAAATATGAGATGAATGCCACACTAGTAAAAATATTTTTAGGCCACACTAGTAAAAATATTTTTAGGAAATAAATGTTTACTTATCTATTTATATTGGTATAATAGGCGATATTGAAAATGCTAAATGATAGTGAATGCAGTTTTAGTACAGCAGAGCAAAACTTTGCGCTCGTGTGCTGGAATTATTATTTATTTATAATATTTAGATTGTCATTTATATAACAGTCGCGGGCCACAAAGTAAGGGCCCGCTGGCCATATACGGCCCGCGGGCCTACCGCTTTCAGGTAATCGCTGCTACAGTACAGGTTATATATCTTCTTCTTCTTAGCGTTATCCCGGTTAAAATACCAGGGTCTGCTTAGATTGCAGAGGATGTGGCTGTGGGGCGAGTTAAGATGACCAATTGCCATCTGACGTCATCCTCGAAACCCCCACGGTCTCTACAACCTTACGACCAACATCGCAAGTGACATTAATCGGATCCCACTGTGTTATGTGCCTTCCGAAAGACGGAGGAGGTCGGATATCAAATATAAACCAGTGCTAGAATGGGTCACCCATCCATCACCCGGTCGCAGCAACAACAACTTAACCTAGCGATCTCATCATGATTAGGCCACTACATCCTTAGTACAAGCTATATATCATCAAGCTAAAATCGAATCTATTTTTTTAACTAATTTTGCGCAAAGTCGCGGGCACAGTTAGTTATTAATGTGTTATTTGTAATTTAGGTATAATATTGTGTATTTATTTGCAGGTACGCTAAAATCGACCCAGATGATATAAGATGCAAACTAAAAACATAAACCTTATTCAGGACCAAAGAAATAATGACCCTTGTGATATACAAGTAGAATGTGAAAGCTTCAGAAGTATTGGCTCCTTGTTTGTTTTGTACTGTACAAATGAATTAAAAAGTTGTTCTAGAAGGTTTTCAATGAACAATCCTTACAAAAGATTGTAGACATTGTACTGTAAAAACAAAAAACAAAAAAAACAATTTCGAACTACAGAGTTGAGTCGCGAGGAGGTCGTAGCTTAATCAGTGGCCGGCATTGATGTTGGTCTATTCTTGAGTCGATCGCTAGGTAAACAGTTCTTACCGCCGTCGTATGATAGATGGGTGACCATTTCTAACACAGTTTTCCAAACATTCGACGTCTGTGTTTTGAAAGGCATGTGAAACAATGGGTCCCGGTTAATGTTAATAAGTGATATTAGTCGTAAGATTGTAGAGATGCCGGAGATTCCTTGAATGACGTCAGACAGCAGTCGGGCATCTTACTTCACCTCACAGCCACATCTTCTGCAATTAAAGCAGATCCTGGATCTGGATAACGCTAGGCAGAAGAAGCATTGGCAGGTCTGCAACAAAAAATTGAAGGAAATATAAATAATAAAGTAGATTATATCATCCAAAAACCCTCAGATGAAAATATAAAGGGTATAAATCCTAGTAATATGTTCACACAAAAACAGCACCGTCTTAAATATGTGGTCATAAAACGCAGGCCGCAGGTCGTTAGTTGCAGAATCTTGCCGCGCTCTCACAATAGCTAAACTGCGTCAAACATTTAATGCTGCACGAATTTTTCACTTACACTTTGTAAATATTTTGTTAGAAACGATATATCTTGATGATAACACATTTTGCGAACACGAAAAATTATTTATGTTAACCTGATGTTAAAAAAACTTATTATAATAAATATCTTTTTAATATTAATCTTTTTATATCTATTTTCAGAGAGTTTCCTTGCAATTAAACGGAAAATAGAATGCGAAACTGTTTACGAAACGATGACGTCACTTAGTTTTAAATAGTACATTAAACTGTTTTTATATACAATTCTTAAAAGTATACAATTAAATGAAATCTTTTATGGGGGAAAATAAACTACTATTATTCCAATTAACGAAGAGTTTTCTCGCAATTCGACCGTCGCCAATTAACAGGAAACAAAACTCGGAATTGTTTATATAACGATGACGTCACAGCGCCCCTCCAAGCGCGATTTCCGCCATAAACAAAATGAAACTCGACGCAGTTATCGAGACACCATTAAAAAATCCCGTTCCGGAGCCATCAAAGTTGTCAGCGTCGCCATCATTTACCAATCAAACTTGTACAGAACGCTTCGGTTACGACTATAAAACTTCTGGAAGCGACCAATACTTTTATTTTTACTATATGAAAGCCGCAACTGCGTTAATAAGTCATTAATTTCATTAACTGTGGCACAACATACTTCCGCGTTAAATTCAAAAGTTATAACTTTTTTTTTTATATGTTACAAGGGGGCAGACGAGCAGGCAGTAGGCACCGAAGTGCCTACCGTCGCCCATGGACATCTGCACGACCAGGCTGCGCAAAGTTTTGTAGTACTTTGTAGTCTTCAAGGACAAAATATACAAACACTTTGAGCTATGTCTGGCTCCGGAATTACAAAGAGCTCTAAAGTGTACTTTTTCAATTATGTTATTTATAAATAATTTAAAATGTATAATATTCAATAAAATTCGCAATTCCCTTAAATAAACATCATGAACTTGTTTTTGTAACAACAAATTTTCTTTCCAAATATTAAGAGATAAATTTCAACTTTAAAAATAATAATTCAATTCGCAATGCACAGTGATAATAAACAAATAATAGCTGAGCGAAACAATATACATTATTACATACAAATTCGGAATTAGTATATCCAATTATCTTTCAACGGATATATTGGGGGCGCGTTATGTATATGTATTATAAACTAGTTATATATATATTTACCGTATCATCCGCGGATTGCCTTTAGACGGTTTCTTACACACAAGGAACATGTCAGTCAGCAGGTAAACTCGGGCATCAATCTGTAAAAGAAATGAAAGATCTTCAACTTCTAAGACTTTCAAAACTTGAAACAAGAGTGGTAACAGACTTAAACATTAAGAAATGTGTCAGTAAAACTAGTAGAAGAAACTTAAGTTAACATTAAGGCTAGTTTACACTTAAACGAGCCCAGAAGCGAGTTAAGTAGTCAAATGGCTAACTGACAGTCGACCACTCATGAGAATTTATATAAGTCATACTTCTTAAATTATTGTAGAGCAGCTCTAAGAGATATTTTATCGCTTATTCGCAAAAGCACGCAATTTTTTAATATATAATTTCGCGTAAATTGTTTGATGACTTTTCTAATGGTTATGTATAGCCATATCTCTCTTTATATAGTTATGTTTGAATTAGAATTTATTAGCTGAAGATTGAGAAATATAACTACAGTTTTCCAAGAGAAAGGAAAAAAGATTCGCACAGCGCAAGTAGTAATAGACAGTATTTATTGTTTTATAAATGTGATCCTTGCCTCTTTGGGGCCATCACGGAAGCGGAGTTCTCCTTCGTGGATAACGCATCGGCTGTGGGATGGGTGGCAATAGAGCATGGGGGCTCTCAGATTCAAGTGTACGTAGAATTTCTGATGACGCTCAATTTCTTCGTCCTTAATATCCTGTATAGGAAATTGTGTTTCTTTTTTAATGGTGCTATTTACGGCAATGTGTCATTTATTGTATCTCGGTTTTATGGAAGATAGACTATTGGTGGTCCGTAATAGAGAAACTATTATAAAAGTATGAATAATATTGGCATATATATTTATAATAGAAATGTATTCACATTCTCGTTATTAAATGAATTTAATAAAGGTTTATATAGGTGTGTATACTTACGGGAAGTTCATAAGGCTCAATCGTTCTTTCTAGTTCAGCAATTTTCGCCAATTCTTCCGTTAAACGAATTGAACGATTCACGTTTGTAATATAAGTCTTAGCAGAATTTTCCTTTAAGAAAATTAATGTAAACTTTAAGAATATATATTTTCAATATTATGTCCATGGGCGCCGGTAGGCACTTCGGTGCCTGCTGCCTGCTCGTCTGCCCCCTTGTAACATAAAAAAAAAATGGAACAATATGTATATACCAGCTGTGCCCGCGACTTCGTCCGCGTAAAATTAGGTGAAAAAAAAAATTTAGATTCAATTGTAGCGTGATGATATATAGCCTATGACCTTCCTCGATAAATGGGCTATCTAACAGTGAAAGAATTTTTCAAATCGGACCAGTAGTTCCTGAGATTATCACGTTCAAGTAAACAAATAAAAGCTCTTCAGCTTTATATATTAGTAAAGATATTTTTCCATTTCAGATGACCATTTGGCGTTTCTATTAATAAAAGTCAATTTCACAATATTCTGATGTACATACGTCGTTTTAATTCTGAAGGTGCGATATTAGGTTTCTCCGCGAGACATGAAAAATCTCTTTAATATTATAATATTACGAAATCGGTGCGTCCGTCGAGTCGTTGATGCGTAATATGAAAACACCTAACGTAAATCTAGACAAAGGCAAACTAGCTACAAGTTTGTCTTGGCTGATTTTAGGTAGATAGAAATGAAATAAAAAGCCAGAGTCACGTGACCATTTCGATTCGAGGGTGACATACATAAATTTACTTCACGTATAAACCTGCTTAAACAAGTTTGCATTTCAAAAAATATATATTAATAAATAATACATATTTAGAAAATGATTAACATTAAAAAACTAGATTCCACAGATCTAAAACTATGAGAACCAAAATTTAATCCAAAGTTCAAAATTTAATTTTATAAACAATTAGATACTGCAATTTATAAAGTTTAAATAAATTAGAAACAAAATAAAACCTCTGACTATATAATAAAAAAATTTCGTGCCGGTCTTTATAATAACATAGAACTTGAATCATATTATCATTTTATATTTCTTATCTCTTAAAAATGAAATCGATAACTTTTTTTGAAGGTTGAGTATTAAAAAGTCTTCACTTTATATTATAAAAAAAATACTATTGGTCAATAATATTTTTGACATTTAATGGGTAAAATAATGCAAGGATTTCTAAGACATTTTTGTCGTGTATCTGCGATGGGTTTACATAATATTTTTTAATCAGTGCCGAAAGAAGGGCGGCCAGATTTATAGCTTATGTAATTACACGTATATCTCTGCCGGTTTGTTCCGAATAACCTCGGAACGGGGATTTATGGGAGGGACGAACGGATGAAGGAGCTGACAAAACATTAATGTGTGCACCGTGCCTTATATTAAATTCTGGATTTGGTTCGTTGGAATGTATAACCTTATATTTGATATTCTATAAGATCCCTTTATTCTGTTACTAGCGGTCCTGGCAGACGTTGTCCTGTCCGAACGGTAGATTACTTAAAAATTATATTCAAATTTAAATTCAGATGATATTTTATTAAATAGACTTTTACAAGCTGTTTTGAATTAGTATTTTCTGCATTACTATTTAGTAAATTCTATTATCCCCCGTTATATTCCCCGTCCCCGTTAGTTTGACGCTGTGGTTGTACTCGGTGAATAAATTCAATATCTTCGGCTTGAAGGGGCAATTTAGCATATTTAGCCAGTTTTAAGATCAAATCATTTAAATTCTCATCTTTAGTTTCAGTGACCCCAATAATCTCGGCATTTTGTAATCTTGACCATTGTTGTTGACGCGAAAGTTCCCGGTTTAATTTCAATATTTCAGCTTCCATATCTTTTTGCGATTTAGATAAAATGGACACCTCATTTTTTAAAGTTTTAACTTGTTCATCTGTAAAATTAATACTTTGTTTCAGGTCTTCTATTTCTTTTTGGAGGTTGCGGAACTCGGCAGCAATAGTTTCTCGAACAATCGCAGATAATTCAGCTCTAATCGTTTGCAATATATCATTTTTAAGCGATAACAGAAATTCTTCGCCAGCATGAGTGGGCAAATCATTATTGCTATCCTTTTTTGTTTTAGGACGCCTTTTAGTAATAAGATCTTGTTCATATATACTGATATTTTTGTCATGATCGTGAGAAGTGGCTCTAAGTGGGGTGTTTGTGTTATCACCTCGGGGTAATTTTGACTTGCAATCTGGACAAATCCAGTTGTCATCTTTCTTAGATAAGTTGACACACCGAAGATGGTAGTACTTGTCGCAGTTGGCAATGCTACAGGCTATGTTATTATTAGTACCAACATTGCATGTACAAGCTTCACATTGTTGATTCATACTGATTATTCTGTTAGGCGATAACTTTTACAGATTTGATGGTTTTCTTGCTTATTTGAATTTATTTTATCGAATACGTTCTTAGAAGCGTCTCAACAAATTTTATGGAAAAATTAAAAACTTATATTGCTATGGGGGCAGTGCCAGGGTTTGATTCCACGGTCGTCAGAGATTAGAGTTTACCAATGAACCGCTGTTCCAACCGTCTAGTTGAAGACGATATCAAAAATTTGTATCGTAATTGTTGTCACTGTGGAATTAATTTATAATTGTAAGGTAGAAACAAATTGTGTATAATGAACACTGATTTATACACCGCACTGCACTGTTTAGATAGGCTGAGTTACTTGATTTATAGAAAAAGTACGTTGATATTTTTACTGATAACATTAACACCAAAACTTGTTAAGATTTTAAAGAGAAAGAACACAACTGCAGAGTCAGTTTGCACTTTTATGTATTTTTCGGAATTAATTTGTCGCGGAGCTAATGTGTAACCTACTATGACAGCTGTCAACAAGGGCTTATATGTAAGGGCTTAAATTCATAAGGGTCTCTTCGTGTCTCAAATCCCAGCCAACAACCTATAGTTCTTCCACACTTAACGAAGGCTGTTAAAAAAGATTGTGAAGTGTTATTGAGAATATAGCTTGCAGTATTCTTCATACTGCAAACATATATTCTCTTCTTCATTCTAGTGTTATCCAGGTCAGTTACCAGGGTCCACTTAGATGGCAGAAGATGCATCTATGGGGCGAATTAATATGACCGTTTGCCGTCTAACATCATCCCCGGAACAAAACCAGAGTGGATTGATTTAACATTACCGTCGAATGTTGACTTGACGTTACCAGCTAATGCATTTAATCATCCTGCTTTCGAACTATGGTTTATTAAACAAATTCAAAATGTTCGCTCTACAAGACCATCAATATTCAATTTACTAAAGACCCATACTCTCAGACTGCTTGTAAAAAAATCTTTATACAACAATGGAATTCGGCAAAATAATGCCGGTAATCTTTATGATTCAAATGGAAATTTTATAGATATGGCGAAACTAGTACTTCGTCCAACGTATTTGGGCGATTCTTTAGATTATGAAAAATTAATAGCTTCTAACAAATGTGTGATACCATATGATATACCATATGTGGAAGCCCTTCTTGTAACTTTGGTGGATCCGCCGAAAGTTTTGGCAATTATTCCTTTACGAAAAATATTAATTTCTAAATCTTCAAATGTTATTAGACCAGGTGGAGGATGTAACTTGTCAAATGGTAAAACAAAGTGTCAATCAAATAAATGTTTAAATTACCAAGCAAGTATTATAGATGGTTTAAATTCGGCTGACTCATCTGAAGAGAACAAAGGAAAAAAATATTTGAAAATTCAATTGTCTAAAACAGCACAAGAAGATAATGAAGAAGGAGAAACAAGAGAGGCGTGGGATGAAGCAGAGAGTATAGATGACGATGATTTGATTTGGAGAAATGATGAATCCGAATTTCAGAGTGAAAGTAGCAGAAGTGATGACCTCGTTAATGGTTTGGACTCAGAATATTTAGACGAAAGGACTCTCAAGGTAGATTCGCAAGAGCCTTCTAATCGAGTAGACGGTGAAGATTTAAAAGCGTTAATGGAAAGAATGGGGGGGAATTCGTTTAAACTAAACATTGGATTAGGATAAGTTACCAAAGGAACTTATGCAATTAAAACTAAGTTTATTTAAGAGATGTCTATATTATTATTATTGGAAAAAAATGAATCAAAAATAAATGTTTTATGACTTCAGCAAGACTATTTGGTTCTTATTTACTTTCATCATTTCGGTTCGTTTCAGATTCATTGTCAAGTAACTTGATTTTCTGACCCTCTCTTTATTCTTACACGCATCTAGACAGCCCCCAATCTAAACTGTGGTTTTTATCAAACCTCCATTTTATCAATTTAATTTATTTAATATAGTGGCAGAACCTACAAAAGCTTAAGTTTAGCTACTTATAGGGCAACCATTTAAAAATTTCTCATCATGAATCAGGACTTTTGAAATTAGCTTACTGTCATCATCGTATTGTATTGTAAATAAAAGGGACTCGCGAGGCAGATGCACTTCGAACCTATCGGATCTTTTGCAGTCTTCTCTTTATTCTCTCAGCCACAGATCTTTAAAAATCCAGACGAGAAGTTCTCGAAGGGATCGCCCGCAACCTGAACGAACTATAGTCGCCCGACCTTGGATAGGCCACGCCGAAGAGATTCATTCTCATTCCTCTCCGTCTGTCAGTCTCCGCCTTTTCATAGCAGACGCACCCTACACCGCTATCACTACTCATGTAGGCACCTTTGTATATCGCCGCACACCATTCGGGTTATCTTGTATTCCCGAAAAAATTCGGAAACTTATGGAGGAATCACTACGGGGGGTTCCAGGTACTGTTGTATTTTTAGATGATATATGTGTTACCGGAAGTAATAGGCAGGAACATTTACGCAATTTACGAGCTGTACTCGAACGACTACGCTCGATAGGTTTCACAGTAAAATTATTTAAATGTAGTTTTTTAAAAGCTAGTGTAATGTACCTAGGATTTATCATAGATAAACGTTACGAGGAGGGGCGGCCATTGATACTTGCGGTGGATAGCAGCGCGTATTAGGCGCTGTGCTCGCGCACCGCTACCCGGACGGCAGCGAGCGCCCGGTTAGTTGTGTGTCGCGCACTTTGCACGATTATGTGTTGGGCATTGCGGCTGTCCGCGTACGATTTTTCGATGGACATTGTGCGTTCTAGCGACAATGGGCCCGCGGACGCCCTGTCCTGATTACCACTGCCGTATCAAAGGTCGACGCGCTCTGAAATTATGGGCTACTTAAATATCGTTCAAGATGATCTACCAATTAATTAAAAAAAAAAATTGTTAGTATAGAAACTAAAACGGATTCTATTTTAAGTAGAATAATCGGTTACGTGGGGTTGGGGTGGCCGGCGTCGGTAGCAAAGGAAGAGAAAAAAGCTTATTTTTACAAAGATAATGATATCCTTTAAAACTAAGCTGCCTTATTTATAAATATAGAATAAAAGTTTCACTAACTTTACAGAAAATCGTTCTCAGAGAAATTCACGACGGTCACCTCAGTATTAATAAAATGGAAAGTTTGTCGCGTAATTATTTTTATTGGCGTAACATAGATAAGGATAGAGGAGTTGTGTCGAAATTCAAAGGCTTCATACGGATTTCGCCGAGTGCGTCTTTCACGTCTTTGTATTTAAACAGTTATTGTAAGGTAAATTGTATATCTCACGTAACAACGGCACCATACAGACCCCAGGAAAATGTCGCGGCTGAAAATGCGGTTATAACGATTAAGAAAGTTATCAAGCGGGCTTTGCATCTTAAGGAACAGGTCCCCACAACCTTATTAAATTTTTTATTCTAATATAGAAAATGCGCCACGCCACCACGGGTGTGTCGCCAGCCGTCGCCTTATTGGGCAGACGTTTACGTGGATGTCTTGATGCTTTGCGGCCAGATGTATCGGCAGTCGTTCGTGCGGCACAAGATCGGCAAGTAGCATATAAAGGGGGCACAACGCGTCAAATAATTATTGGGGACCGGGTATTGGCTCGCGATTTTTCTAAAAGGGGAGACAAGTGGTTAGAAGGCATCACGAGCAAGTGATCGCGTTAGAAAAAAAAACCGCCACTCACGCGCGCGCACTAGTACACAGGCCTTTGAGATTGAAAAGAACGTCTTTAATGGTGAAAATAAGAATGAACTAGTCCAAAGCGATGCCGATGTTACGTTTGAAGATGCTTCC
>JANCMC010050042.1:0-20832 GCA_024363005.1 Charaxes varanes | reverse complement strand
AGCCACGCTACATGATCATTGAAATGTTCATTCAAATGAAGCTATGTCTGGCTCCGGTATTAGAAATCGGCCATCTTCTGACTTATAAAATGGAAGCTAAGTGATTTATGTATTTACTAATGGAACGAACGAAAGGAAATCGTGAATTTTAAAAAAAGATTGAATAATCTAGAATATACATAAATGATCGCAACTTATGGACCGACACGGCTTATGGACTTTCAAGAAAAGAGCATAGTAATTCCTCTAAGGCCGACAATCCATCAGCGAGCCTTCTGAGGGCCTAGCACGAACATTCTCCAAAGTTTTATTTCTTTTTACGTTCGAATCGAAATGTCAAATGACGGTTTGTGCTTCCATTTTACACGATGTCATGGTCTAAAGTCGAGGATTTGATACGTGCGAATTCTAAATTAAATTCGTGCTAGCGAAATTTAGCAACTGAGTTTTATGAAACGATAGTATTAATGTTTCATTGGACGTTCGGATTCGATCGTAAAGGTAAGTAAAACTATCGAGAATGTTCATACTTGTTCCACTGTTGTTGCAGTTGTCCATAGGCTTCAATAGTCATTCAGGTGTACCACCCGCCCCTTTGCCCCTTTTTTATAAAAAAATACTGGAGGAGACCTTCGATTAAAAATATACGGTTTTTCTTTTTTTCAGAAAACTGCGCTCCTTTCAGCACATGTGTGCGCCAGATGTGCGTCTTCCGTCTCGAAACATTCCGCGTCACCCATAGCGAGCTAATTTTCATAACCGTGGTAATAGATTCCAAGGTGAAAATATTTTTCACGTAAATTCTCAACGGTGTTTTTCAACGAGACTCTATGACGATCTTCCAAGTGCGAGTGTAATGGTAAAAAAATTACCATAACTCAGCGCTAGAGGGAGGTAGTCAAATTTGTAAGGTCTTGGTTTCAAACCCTATCCAGTGGCCCTAGCACGAACATTTCGAACCGTTCGAATTCCAAGATTCGACGGTATTCAGATTGAAAATATTCGTGCTAGGCTTAACAAGGCAAGTCTTTATCGTATCACGCTTTTAATCCATGCTGATGCAACCTACGTTGACACTAACGCGGGTGCGATGTGGGCCCACCACTTTTTATTGGGTGTGTGTGTGTCTTAATATTTTGACTATTAATTGTATAACTCCTAATATAAGTAATAATTTTTAACTACGAATGTATTTTACCTATTGTGATTTTTTTTAATGAATTAAATTGACATACTTATTTTATGAATAATTTGACAGCTAAAGATAAAATTTACAAAAAAAAAATTATCTATAAATATTGAATAGAATTTGTTATTTAATTGGATTAATAAAAACATTTGCACGCCAATATATTGGCAGAACATGTACGGTATACTCAATTATTTATAAGATCACGTTGTCAGCCATGTTTTATAGCAAATAAATTATTGATTGTATCTCTAATCATCAAAATATAAAATGGTACCAAGGGTAAAGATGACAGAGGCGCCCTCCTAAATGAGCACTCATTATCTCCTGTACTTGTATAAATTATTTAAAGTAGAAACTTTACTGGTATATGCATATTCTTATATTATATTAGACTCTAAATATTGTAATTACTGTTTGTTTCTCTAATAAACATAAAATAAAAAAAAATAAAATAAAAAACTAGATTGAAATAATTTTATCGTCAATCTATACATTTGTATGAATGAAGGATAAAATTTATATATTACATAAAGGCTTCAGGCGGGTTCAATTGAAATATATATTCACCAAAATAAAAGTAACCTATAGCATTTAAGGATACTATACAAAAAAAAAATTATCAAAATCGGATCAGCAGTTTTAGAGTGTATCGCGAACATACATAGTGACATTTTTACATGTATAAATATTCAAATATCCATACTAGTCTACTTTATATAATAGAAAATCTTTACGCGTAGCATTTTCCTCATCAATGTAAGCCAAGCCGTTTAATAGTTGGTCATTAACGTTAAAAGCTCATTTGATCAGGTTTCATTACTTCAGGTGTCAGTAGATAAATTAGTTAAAACTAGCCACCCGCTCTGGCTTCGGACGAGTTCAATTGAAATATATATTCACCAAAAAAAAGTAAGCTATAGCACTTAAGGATACTATACAAAAAAAGAATTATCAAAATCGGATCAGCAGTTTTAGAGTGTATCGCGAACATACATAGTGACATTTTTACATGTATAAATATTAAAATATCCATACTGGTCTAGTTTGTATAATATAACATCTTTAAGCGTACCATTTTCCTCATCAAAGTAAGCCAAGCCGTTTAATAGTTGGTCATTAACGTTAAAAGCTCATTTGATCAGGTTTCATTTGATCAGGTTTCATTATTTCAGGTATTAGTAGATAAATTATTCAAAACTAGCCACCCGCCCCGGCTTCGGACGGGTTCAATTGAAATATATATTCACCAAAAAAAAAGTAAGCTATAGCACTTAAGGATACTATACAAAAAGAATTATCAAAATCGGATCAGCAGTCTTAGAGTGTATCGCGAACATACATAGTGACATTTTTACATGTATAAATATTCAAATATCCATACTGGTCTACTTTGTATAATAGAAAATCTTTACGCGTACCATTTTCCTCATCAAAGTAAGCCAAGCCGTTTAATAGTTGGTCATTAACGTTAAAAGCTCATCTCATCAGGTTTCATTTTAAAACATGACTTACATGCTTAGTATTGGCTGACATGCGTCGTGAACCTCATAGTGAGGGGCGTAATTAACAAACCTTCATTTAATAGTCGATAAAAAAAATTAAACTAGGTGACTCGTTGAATTTTTTATCGTCATATTTTATTTGTAAGTATTCTCGTAATTTCTGAAGGACTTACTTTTCCATTTAAACCCGCTTAATTTTGTTTATTTAACATACATAGGACCGATTTTAGAGCCTCAAAAGCTCAACGGTATAAGGGTATGGACTGAAACCCGCAAGGTACCCGGTTCAAACCCCACCGCCGTTGGGGCATTGTCGCACCCACTCCTAATACTATTTATATTTATATATATAAGCAATAATATTGAAATGCTATATTAGCAGCATCTTTTAACGGAAGATCAAGTTATTTTCTTATTATAGTACAATTTCAAAATTTGAGTTTTGCATTCCCAAACTCTTTTCTTGTCTATATGAACGTATCTAAGCTAGAGGTTAGATGAAAATTAAATGATCTACTGATTTTGATTGGAATTCTAAACCGTGTGTAGACTCATTAAAATCAAATAAATAAATAAATATATACAGTACTATATGACACACGGACGTCTGTTCCTGAGGTAGACAACTTAATACCTGTGTTATAGGTGACAGCCTCCTGTTATACACAGATATTAATTTTTTTAGAAATATATAAATAAATACAAATGGATAATACACCCAGACTCGAGGTGGAAATCGAACTCACGACCCCCGGAGCAAAAAAAAAAAACAAAAAAATCAGCCATTTAAGCGCAGTTCAATAACATATACACGCGTTGAAATTAATTTATATGAACTTGACGATTTGTATGTTGCAAATTGAAATCATCGCCACACGTACGAAAGTTTTTGACGTTTAATTATACTTACAGCGGTTGCAGTGAAAGGGGAACATGGACGGACCGACATTAATGTGTTTTCCTTGGGACTTGCTACTTGCTGTACTTGCAGTAATCGGTAATTCTAGAATGTATTGGAATACAAATATATTCGTAACCTACATTGGAGATTTTAGTACAAAATATATTAAAAATCAAAAAAATATACATTGTAATAATGCACTCTTTTGTGTCTACGAACAAAAAGTAATTAGTTAATACTCTCATCATATTTACGAAAACTAAAGAATTTCCAAGTATATCTAATAGTAGGGATGACGTCACGTGTGATTAGGAATTTATCCTCGTCACTATTAGTGTGAGTTTTCATTTGTTATTATTTTTTTACTCAACCGATCATCAAACATTAAACAAAGGCTTAGATCATCCTTCTATTTCTTGTAGGTTATTTATCACCTGACTTAACTACAAAGCAGGCTAAGCCCCGACAAAAGGTTAGTAGATTGTATAATACAAAATTATCATTGGATTCAAACCGTTTTGATAGACACGAGACGAGTTAAGCTTCAGAGAGGCGGTAATCTCCGCGGATTTTTGTTCTTTCGCCACAGCATCCGTACCTAAAAAGTAAAAGCGTGTCATGACCTTCCGTGAGGAAATAGGCTCCACGATTTATGCGACAGAGTACTCATGCTTAGCGTTTTTACGGGTGGAAGATTCCGGCATAGCATGGTTGCCGAGACGAGATTTAGTTGCGAAGGAAATGTATGCTCACACACTTTCATCTATCCACTATAAAAAAGACTGGTCTGGAAACAGTTTTCTCATAAATTGCTTTATAGTAAAGTTTAATATACATACAAAGATTGATCGCTAAACTGTATGACACTAAATATAAATAAATAAATATATACAGGACTATATGACACACGGACGTCTGTTCCTAAGGTAGACAACTTAATGCCTTCAACGCACGTTTCGCTTCGACACCGAAGCATCATCAGGAGATAGACTCTACAAAGGTTATTCGTAAAGTCGTAAACCTTTGTAGAGTGCAAAGTAGAGCAAAGTAGTTTAGTTTCTCATGTATTAACAAGTGCTAATTTTTTGACTTGGACTGGTACTTTAATTAACATGCCACTACTGTGAAAGGTATCTAGCAGGGTAGTTAGGCAGGCAGTGAACAGTGTTCGAGTTATTAATGACTCCAAGGTAGTTAATCCTCCAAATGCCGGGAACGCATCTGTGCGCCTTCTGGTATGTGGACACCAAAGCGAGGGTAGAAACTCAAATCTAATCTATAACTATGGGGCAACTGGAAGGTAGTTGACTTAAATAACCGGAGCTTGTCGCGACCGACTGGTGCATATAGGAATAACTATGCATTTTTAACAAAATTTCCTAAGGTTTAATTCAACCGTAAAATGCCTTTAATATATAAACAACTCCCCCTCTTATTTAAGTTCAAACGACCCATAAACGTTTCCGAAGACCTAAACAAGCCAGCAGCATCAAAGCCATTACGGCAACATAACAGAAATGTTGTCCACTTTATGCAACGGCGATCGGAAAATATATCCTGCTTCGATAAATTTAACAAATAACTCCCTTATTCAGTGTACCGAATTAATTTTGCGCTCGCGCTGGACTCTACCACGGTGTGTTAGAGCTTAGAATTGTCTGCTGCGGTGTTAGTTATGTGTAGGAGGGACGGGGCACGCGTCGAGTGTATTGGGCCAGTAGTTTATGATAATTCGGGATGTTCGCGCTGCGAGTCGATAGTCGATACAACGTAACTCGTTATCATTGAAGATATTTAGAGTCCCAATTGGTTATTTTAAAATATCGCTCGGGCATACGTACGCTGCATTATTTTAAAGTGTTTCGGGTAATGTTGAGAATAACTTTTGGAGAATTTAGTTGTATTGACACAAGCTAGGATATTGCTACTCAAGAAGAAAATTGCTAAACAAAAGCACCAAGAAAAAGGCAAGTTACAGATCACCAACCTCTCGGTGCTTTCCTCTGTAGAAAGGGACTTACAGATAAGATCATCTCACATAAATTGTCAATCGAGGATAATAAAGCCTGGTACAAGCCACAGGTGGACCAATAAAGTGACCAAAAGGTGTCAAGACACGTATTTGATACGCGATAAAGGTTAAATAACTACAAAAGAATAAGTATAAGAATAAGAGAACAAAAGATGTTCGATTTCACTCAAAATAATTTGCCTAATGAGATTTTAGCATGTCCTATCTACATGGAAAGTTTAGAATCCCTATATCGAATAGTTTGGAAATTCTAGGTGTGGTACCACCGAGCGGGCAGACTGACAGACGGACGGACGGACGAACAAAGCCAAGCTTTAAGGATCCATTTTAGGACTACGGAACCCTAAAAATGATGAGAGGAGGTAAACGAACACTTCATAACCCATTTAAAATAAAACATTATTTTTTTTTATGGCACCCTAGTTCGAAACTATTTCAACTTTATGTATTTCCAAATCTATTATTGTAATATTAATTATTATTATTATAAATTTACGGTTATTTCTTAGATATTACGTAAACGTTACACGATTTTTGCTAGCGCGAGTTATACAACTCGTTGCGCCATCTAGTTCATTCTATATCAAACAAATCCTTTATAGTATATCATTATATTTATATAGATATGACAGATAGTTATGTAAGCACAATGGCCTGTTCCGTAACATTGTTATCCGTTAATGTGCCTCTGACATACGTCGGTCATTGTTCGCGGTCTATACGGATGTGCCACGTTCAAACTTACATCCGGACCGCGGGCAGCGCATCCTGGTATAACGTAGGCCATAGAATTATAATTAAAGAGAGAACAATGCGATGGCTCCCGCGTAAATTGTCGTTACCCCAAACTCCCAGGTTTACAGTAAAGCGTTACAAACGTCTAAATTATAATATAATTGTCACTTCTGTATTTATATTTAGCTTATAAATTGAATAAAGATGAGCATCATCAATATTTATTAAGTATACAAAAATATATTAGATAATGACGATTTTATTTCAATTTCCATGTTTGTAACGCTCTAATTTGACGGATAATTATCATTTATGTATTTAAATCAAAGCCTGTTTCACATGTAGTGAGAGTTTTAATGCTAATAAGGAAGTGCGAATAAGGAACTTCGATCCTGACGAGGGTCCCTCGACCGCACAATTTTTTTTTTCGAAAACCTTATTATTTTTTTTATTTAAAGGAATTGTCTAATTAGTGACGACGAAACGGAAACGGAAAAGCCATCTTCCGCACAGTTATTCAAACACCACAAAATCAATTTAGTTGCACGCGAGTGTATATGTTTAATGCATATCTGAGAATATTTTACACGTGTCACAAGCGAACAACATATTGCACAAGCTAAATAACATTGTAAGTCCTTAAATTACAGACACACAGCCTGTATAGATACGCCGGCCGACCCTGCCAAGCACTTAGGCCCACTTCCGCTGTGCGCCGACCATAACGTATAAATCGTTTGAATGTATTTTTGACACACAAAAGCCGCGGAAACCACCTTTATATCACGAAATTAAATGTCCTTGTTTATTTTGCCTACAAAAAGGATTTTATGAAACTCAACACAAATGGGAAACACGTTGAAAGTGTAAATGTTATGTAATACAGCGGTTTTTTTGTTCCGTTAACAATTTTTGTTTACGTTCCGGTCGCGTGCTTTACAGATTCGGATTTCGTAATGTTAAAATCACAAGGTTTCTTTTAAATGAATTTTATAATAATATAGGGGACTGGTACGCCTTGTGGGTGCAGGATGAAAAAATATACAAATTAGTGCGTGTGTGCGTGTGTGTATTATATGAGTTAAAAAGGCATAAGGTAGATGGTGAAGTTAACCTGCCAGTGTTAATCCAATACAAAATGTCACAAAAATAAATACAGTAATAGATGAAGAGTGATCCAATAACATGCTACAAAACCAAAGGGATATTAAATATGTATCGTGTTTTCTAGACAAAAAAGGGAAATATGGAACAAAATATGAAAATATAGAACATGAAATATATAAGGAAATTCATATTATTATGATCCCAAAAATGACAAGCAACAACGGCTCGGAAATTTGGATGCCGGACCTTTGTGCCATCACAACTTATTATATTCTTTATTTGATTCGGAAACTTTGAGATATTAAACTTAAAGGTTGTGCTCCTATTGCCTTCAAAAGCTCTTAGAATTGAAAAAATACAGAGAAACATCTCATCCTAAACATAAATTGTTAGAGTCCAGTCCTGATTTCAAACGGGTACCTAAACAGTTTAATTAATACCCTGTTTGTCTCTACTTTATATCCGCGATTTCGTTAGCGATTCTTAACCACATAAGGAGCTTCAAAGTGATTTCTTGAAAATGTCAGAAATAGAATCGTAATATTAGAGGTAGCACCACCCTACCAGTCCTTTTGGTCTGCAGCCGAATTGGCTCGGCGCGTCCGGGTATCTACCATTATCTCTTTCTCAAATAAGATCGTCGTGACGTGATGGCAATGCTGTCACGTATTGTTGTTGCATTTCGTTCGGTTTGTGAGAGTTCCCCGTGGTCTAAACCCCTCTGTAAAAGTTGGCATCGTATCTGCAAGCCTTCTGGTGGTGTAGATATGCATGGGCGTTGAACAAACTGCCCGTTTATGCCCCGTGTAATGTAAAAAAAATTATCTACATTCTTATCAACTTGAAATCAATTAGTTCAAGTAATCGCTTTAATATAAATAATTTTTCAGAAATCACAATAACTAAATAAGTAGAATAAAACCAATCCTAGAACAGTAGGTGTAGACCGAATGTATTGAAAGGAACGTTTCATATATTTTGTGGCTAACAATTCTGCAACTATAATTTACTTCTGACCGCATTCGCGTGAGCTACCTATCAACGCGGGGAACCTAACTTTATAGGTTTTGATTCACTTTTTAAACGGATACTTTTATATCATGAAATAACATAGTTTGCTATAAACTCTAAATACTTTACTGTAAACCCATTCATCCTCGACGCCTAGAGACATCATAAACCGACCTGGGGGTGAGGTGTTAGGTGAGGTGTGGTGTGAGGTTCCTAATACCTCTTCTAGTCATGAATTAAAATAATATATATAACGCTATAATAATCTATATATTATGGCTCCTGAAATACAGTTTAAGCTAGATCAGGAGCCAGGGACTCATTACTTGGGGGACTCTACCATTTGTTTTCTTAATAAAGCATCTCAATATAAAAATGAATCCCAATTTCCTTTGCTTACGGCATCTCTAACGTCTGGACCGATTTTGATAATTCTTTTCTTGTTATTAAATTATAATATAATTTCTTGAAATTATATTATAAGGCAATATAATTTAGTAAATAGTACAACTCAACATTCAGGCTCTTGCCAACGTCTGCTAGGTCCGCTAGTAAAAAATAATTGTTCAGAAATTATGCTTGGGTCAAAGTGTGACTCTAAAAACAGCTTTGCAGAGGCTAAATTCTGATGATAATCTGGTTTCGGAGAAAAATTTTCGCTCTGTAAATATAATTCAGTGTTGTGCATTTGTGGAGGTCCTTTTTGTTTAACAAATCGGGTTCAAGTAATGCAAAAATTTACTCTTTCCATTTTCTAGTTGAATTAAAACTCCTTGCATCAGCATCTTTTTAATATGGATGGAAAATCTAATAGTTAACCTGTATTGTGGTATCTACGATACAGGTTGCCTAGTGTGGAGACTTTTAGTACAGTTTTGGACTGTAAAAAAACATTCACTAATAAAGGTTTTTTTTTCTTTCTGTTTACTCCGAATTTTGGCAAAGCGCTTGATTATAATATCGTCTATGATATTTTGTCTATGTATTAGTAGACCAAGAAAGTGCTTTACCATTTTGGATGACAGCTTCTAGTTAAATACAATTTTGCTAATAAGGGTTATTGTTAGAAAGTAACGTAATGCATAACAAGCAAAATGATCGTTTTAACTATTTGACGTGCAATCGACAATCGACCTTAGCGTCTCAAACCAATTTCTTGGTCGTCTATACATTAATACAATCTTGTATTAAGTTAGATTTTCACAACACCACTAGATCCATCGTTAAATCTTCATGCCGAAGTGATTGACGCCCATTCAAAGCAGTGAACCAGGTAGTATATAGCCCGCATACCTGAATCTAGATTTTAGGTGGATAACTACCCTCTACACACGATTGTACTAAAAAAACCCTCCGATCCACACGGTTTCCGAGCTAGATGCATTCGGTATCAAATAAAATGAACTAAGACAGGGATAGGCAACCTTTTGAGTCGGAGGAGCCAAAAATAAATAGCACTCATAGAAATAAGGTTTTTGATAAAAAAAGCTAATCTATTTCTTCATAGGAAAAATAACTATTTATTTATACATATGTGACTAGTGTTTTTGTACAAAAAATAAGATAATATTTATAAATGGTTTAATTTTATAATCTCTTATTATGAGGAGGTCGTGGCCTAATCAGTGGTCGGCATTTGAGTCGATCGCTAAGTTGCTCTTATTACGGACGGGTGATAGATGGGTGACCCATTCAAGCTCTGGTTTATATTTGATAGCCAACCTCCTCCGTGTTTCGGAAGGCACGTAAAGCAGTGGAATCTGCGGTTTTAGATATCCTTTCTAGTAATGAACTTATGATAGTTCTTGACAAGCCAAGGTCTTTTAGTAGGTTGTATATTTTTTCCATAAAATTCTTGTATATTCATTTTCAGCTTTCCGTTGTGGTTTACGGAACTAATACTACTTAAGGACTTTAAAGTCATGCTGTTTCCAAGACTTGAAAATTTTTGACAAATGAGTATAAACCTGTAGAAGGATGTAATTTAGTAAAGCACCATCTATTAGATTTATTATCATCACCATGATGAAGACTAATAGAAGAATATCATTATAGGATGAAATGAGATAGGAACTGGTTGTGCAGGGATGGTAACACGGGCAGTTGAGGTGAGTGTTCGTGTACACGTTTATGAGATTCCTCAATCCTATAATTGGGTCACAAGTCTTAGGTTCCTTCTTCTGCAATACGGTGATCTCGATACGGTTAATCCATGATGCATTGCTAAGAAATCAGTCTCTTTTAGATTTCAACTTCAAGTGCTTTGTGGGTTAACCCAGTTATGGAAGATGACGAACGAACCAAACCACTATTATTGAAGTACGCCCACCGTTGAGCCTTCACCCATCCTGAATTGCCTTTAAGCCTTTTGCACGATGCAGTGTGATAACAATTTATAACAATAAATAAACAATTTTGTATCATCACTTACCTAATAAGTTTGTTACTATGCTGTAAGTAGACCACATGCTGAATTTCACTTCATCCCAATTGAATCTAAATCTCGTGAATAAGTACATTATAGTAAACTCGCCTGAAACGCAACACATTTAGATTGTGAAATTTCAATACCTCAATAATATATTGGTATGGGAATTCATAAAAAGTATTGTATGTGGTTAATAAATACAATACTTTTACAGAGGACGTCGTGGCCTAATCGGTGGCCAGCATTTGTGTCGATTGCTAGGTTAAGTAGCTCTTGCTTTTAGTAGAAGCAAGAGCATGGGTAATCCGACCCATTCTAACACTGTTTGTATTTGATATCCCACCTCCTCCGTGTTTTGGATGACTCGTAAAACTGTGGGATCCGATTAATGTCACTGAGTGATAGTGATTGCAGATAATGTGGGGGTTCAGAGGATGACGTCAGATGCCAATCCGTCATGTTAACTCGCCCCACAGCCATATCCTCTGCATTTTAAGCGGACCCTGGTACTAGACTAGGACAACGCTGAGAAGAAGATTGTATGAATACACCGCTGTGATCGAATATTAACAACTGTAAAATATATATACAAAAATCGGATGTGAGTTTTCATATTTACACGCTTTAACAAATGAATCCATTATCGTAAAATTTTATAAACGAATTTGTCGTGTTTAGAAAAGAAACATAATTTTTTTACAGGAAAAGGATACAAAATCTTAAGAGTAAAGATTTTGTATCATGGAAAAATTGGTTAGGGTGAGCAAATTCATAGGTCATTGGACAAAATTTGACCTTACCCTGCATGGGTCCAAATACGACACACACCACAATAAGTAGGAGACACTCTGGTAAACTTGAAAAGCTACTAATTTGTAAACTTGAGTTAAAAGAAGACCGATCGGTTTCAGGACGCGGACGATAAGAGCGGGGTGGACGAGGTGGGCGCGTGGCGTGGGCGGTGCCCATTGCGCTGTGGGCGTGGTGGGCGCTGCGCGTACCGCGAGCGGCGGACCTCTCGGCTGAGCTGCCGCAGCACGAGCCGGCCGCCGTTGCGCATCTGCTGGCCGACTTCTCCAACTACCCAAAACTTTACAGGCACATGTGAGCGCTAATACCTTTCGAATATAATTTTCACGCGTACACGCTTCGACCTGGTCCGAAATAGTGCATTGAGTCGACGGAAAGAGTATTTTACCTCGGTAGTTTTAGCGCTAAAGTAGAGGAGGAGTGGAGCAACTACACGGACTGGCGCTACGCCGTGTCGTACGAGTGCGGCGAGCGCTGCGAGGGGCGCGCGGAGGTGCGAGCGGGGAGCGGCGGGGAGCTCGAGGGAGGCGCCCCGCGGCACGGCGCGTCTGCGCTGCACCGCGTGCACACGCGCGACTCCCGCTGCGTGCGCGCGACTGCCCTGCCCTGGCCGCGCGCCTGCGGTGGGTGGCGTCCGTCTCTTTGTCTATTTAACAATGGTGCTATAAATACAAGTCGAAGAAACAATCGTCACATACCCGGAAAATTTAATGAAAATAACGACATTGATATGGGATTACAAATACTGGCGTTTCGACAGCCGGCATTTATGATTTCAATATTTATTTCCACCTTTCGCAGAGTATATCGAGACACAGACCGTCGTAAAGCCGCGGGCGGGGGGCGGAACGCATCTCGAGGAGCGAGCGGTGGTCGGCTGCAGCGCACTTGCGACGGTCTTGTCGGGCTGCGACGCGTACGCCGCGCGACGTGCGCATCTGCGCGCGTTGCAGGAGCTGCTCGCGCTGCAGTCGACCTAACCGCGGGAACTCTATACTCAGCAAATGTAAACGTCCATCGCAGCGCTACTCCATCGCAGTGATATTAAACCACCATTTTTAATTTTACGTCCTAATTAAATAAACACATGCTAAAAATGTTTTTCATTACATCCAAATCACCAGAATAATAATAAATATTAACGTAAATAAGTAATACTTTATAAAAACGATAGTAACTTATGTAACGATCGGAAGTGCGCGGCAGCCGGCGACTGTATTTCCCCTCAGTAACAATTCAAACTATGTTTCAAGTTGACATTGACTGATTGTATTTGTATCGTCCCAACAAAGTTTATTATATTATCTATGCGCTTAAAACTCCGTTGCGATCACAGACAGTCAACGTGAAGTGGCATCCACTAATTAACCAATCGGTGCTCTCGCGGAAGTGACAGATGTCATTCTCCTGTCTACGACTGTCGGCAGCCGCGCGAGCATCGCAAAGGAAGGACAACGCACGCAAAGCGAACACAACTAAAAAAAAAGAACACAAGGAAAGCGAACTTTGAAATTATCGTGTAAAATCTAATAAAACCTAACCAATTGTGGATTTTTTATGAGAAGCAATCATATTATCCTATAACAATTGTGCTACGCAATGCTAGATGGCGTTACTAATCATTTACAATATTTAACTTTAAACATTGATAATTTACACCGTTAAAGTTACTAATAGGTCACACGAATTTTACGATTTTTAAACACCCTCGCCTCGGTGTGACGTCACTTAATCGAGAAATCGGCATTTCTTTTAAATGTTTTGTGTGTTTGGATACACTACGAGCACTACGAGTTGTGACGTCAATTTTATATACTGTAAAGGTGATTCTTTTTGGTTTCTTAGACTTGTGACACTTTAGAACGGCACGCGGTCCACTATACTGACATCCCCATTCAAGTTTTTCTATTTTCGCTTTTTTAATTTTACAATACCTCGATTTTTCACGATTTGTCTTCACCCACGATTTTTTGATAATAATTTAATAAATACTGTTAAATTTTTAAATGTAGCTGTTAATTTTTTTAACAAGAGCCGCTCTGTTTTTGATTAATCACGTGATCAATGTACTGATCCCGAATTTCAGACTTGCTTACGATAGGACCATTTCGGTTTCTTCAGCAAAAACTATTATTTATTATGACGTATCTGTTGTATGTCCTTTTATAACACTCTAGGCGCGTTACAAAGCTTGGCCTACGTATGTGGGACTATTTTCAGATTCAGAAGTTACATACTTTATATATTTTCAATGTAGAAGTCTATAATAATTATATATGAGAAGCAATTAAGAAGTGTTACTTTCCAATGTCACATTTTAACTTTAAAATCATTTTTGTGAGAACAGTATATACCAGGGGTCGACAATCTTTTGAGTCGGAAGATTCAAAAATAACTATTTATAAATTTTTAAAGTTTTTAAAGAGTCATATTTTTTTTTTACCCAACTTAAATACTACTCTCATAACTGAAGTTATTTATGTTGTTTGAAGCATAAAATATCCTACATAAAGCTTAAAAAAGTGGTCACCGTACTAACAATACTAAAGACCAAGTTATTTATACATTATGTTGACATATCTTCAACCGCAACGTTCCGTCTTAATTGCTTGGTAATAGATTTCAAATAAGTTTTATGTACAAGATTTTCCTTTTTGCGGTGTAATATCACTCGCTCTTAAGGAATATTATGATCTTCATTGCCTAACGATGCGAAAGGCACGTTACGTAGTACTAAGTGGGTTTAATTAGAGGTAGCGCCACGCTGGCAGTCCTTTTGGTTTACAGCCGAATTGGGTCAGCTTGTCCGGGTACCAGTACCTCTTTCTCACATATGATCAGCTTGAACTAGCGGCAATGCTGTCACGACAAGCGATGGTATTGTCGTCGTGTTTCTTTCGGTTTGTGCGAGGTCCCAATGGTCTAAACCCCTAAATCAGCAATGCATCTGCAAGCCTTTCTTTTTTGGTTGTGCAGATGTCCATGGTACATTTATACTTTTTGTTTCAAACGTCCATGCAAACTGATCGTAAATAAGGTCAGATTTTAGCACAACTTACCCGAGCTTCATTTGAATGATCATTTCAATGATCGTGTAGGGTGGCCGGGGACTTTATGTAGCTGCGCAAAGTTTTGTAGTACTTTTTAATCTTCAAGGGTAAAAATGTAAAAACACATTGAGCTATGTCTGGCTGCGGCATAAAAAAAATGTTAACATTGATTAACTATCTTTACATAATTTAAAAATAGAACACAACGTGTAACTAATTCTTTTTTTAAATAAAATTATCTAATTTACGTACTATGTAAAGTTAAATCATAACATAGTCGAAGTTCGTTAAAACGTAACAATCCAAAAAGAATCATCTTTCAATCGCACCACAGCGCCCCCTCATGATTATTAATCATCTCACGACAGCCGCCGGGGCGGGGACCCTGTCGTGTCCGTATCGCCCCCGTCGTGCCATTTACATGACAATCGTGTCACCCAGCCCTTATGTACTCTTTGTATATAGAAGTACCTAAGTGCTAACGTTTTTAGCAAAGAGAAATTTTTTTAGGAAAAAGTCGAGGTAAGGACAATTGTAACTTAGAATTTTGGATGAAATACTGCAAAATTATTATTTTTGGATACATTCTAAGACATAAATGACTAAAGAAGTGACATTTTTCGTAGGTGATTTGTAATTTAACCCTACAAGAAGCAACATAAATTGTGCTTATGCACAAAAGCAAGCCAACAATCAAAAGAAGAAGAAGAAGAAGCAACAGCTAAAACAAAAAAATAAAATCTCGAGAAAATTGTCTATTTAAACCAAAATTAAATGAAAAATAATTATCATCCGTAAACAACAAAATTACAAAAATGTGTATCTTCTGATATACGTAAATTAACATAACAATATATATATATAAATAATATTAAAGAGTCTATATATTATGTCGAGATTAAATTCTTACACTAACTGGATTATGACTGTATATCATATAGATATCTATAACAACAATACAAATTAAAACATTTTTGTCGGTCTATATAACTGTCTGTATGTTTCGCGTCACCGAAAGGCCTGGACTTATTTCGACAGGACTTTCACTGGCTGATAGCTGATGTTACAAGTATTAATATAGGCTACTTCTACTTTCTTAGAAAAATAATTTAGGTTCCGCACAAACGCACCAAAACTCTTAAAATTCAAAATCACTGAATTCACGAGGGCGAAGTCGCGGGTTCCAGCTAGTCATAAACAAAAAACACTTTGTTTTCATTACCTACTAAATACGATCGTCTGTGTAATAAATATGATAGTAGTATATAATTAATATCCAAAAAACCTATCATATGATAAAAAGTTTTTAATCACATGGTACCTATATACGAATGTATATACTTGAACGTCCATCTCGTTGCACTATCTCTAATCTCCAAGGGGATACTACGACTATGGCTGATGAGGCACGTTTTCGCTCTCCGGTGTCACTTATAGACCCGATTTCAGGGAGATTGCAGACAATCGTATATTTCATCAGTGGGCCTGGCACAACATTTCGAACCGTTCAAAGTCGAAGAGTCGAATGTCCATGGGCGCCGGTAGGCACTTCGGTGCCTGCTGCCTGCTCGTCTGCCCCCTTGTAACATAAAAAAAAAAAAGTCGCGGGGTACAGATGTAATACAATAAAGTTCTTAGAAGAAACGTGTTTATACAACGTGTATTGTTCTGCTCTATTTTTCTTTATATTTATTGGTCAATAAGGTGTTCTGCGATATCTAAAATCTAAATGCAATCTATACATTTCTAGAATCCTCCACATGTTAACATTAACGTAATCTACTATGAGTAAATTACCTTATCGAATGAGTCGAATGACCCACAAAGGACAAAGAAAACAAGCCAAGCAAACCCTCATTTTTTTATCGCTCTTTAATTATGCTCTAACAGCTATGCTCAGGCAAACTTAGGTCATGCGATTCTCGACTATAAGGATCTATAGTGACTGTGCAGTTTGGATACTTTTCCAAAAATGCCTATTTTTTTTTCCTCAAATTTGTTGTTTGCTCTCTAATGAAACACTGACATTTTCGTGGTTCGGAGCAATAAATGATTACAATAGGGTATTTTGAAGCATTTCGACGTTAATGTTAACATGATACACACACATACACATGCATTTTTGTCTTAAAATAAAAAAAAAACATGGCTATAAACACCCTATTGTATGACTCAACACTCGAAAACTTTGTCAGTCTCCCCCGACGGAAAAGTAACCAAAATGCATAATTACTGCATTTATTTACTAAGTAATACTAATAATGCTAACATCCTAGGGGTCAAATGAATGAAAATTTACTTTCAACTTTTCTTATATTGTTTTCTTTCAAACCTTCCCGCAAATAAGAGGAATGAAAGAAACCAAACGGAATTTAAATCCGTCCAGCTTTATTTGAATTTTAGCGAAACTATTGAATAACGATTGATTTTTTTATATATAGATGATATATGAATAGATTACTTTTATCCCAAACTGGAATGCATATTTACGAGATAATTGTTTGGTTGTACTTTATCGCCCTGTGTAGATATATGTATGCCCAATTAGCAAGTAAGCTAACTGGACATGTGCAGTACCACATTTCTAACTATAAATATCTAAAAGCCTAATAATGGACTATATATTATATTCGGCTAAAACCTCGAGGTACAAATTAACAGGATCATATACTTGCAACACATTACATATGCTTTATATTCCTGTTTCCCCTGAAACTGAGCTTAAAGCTTGTTTTAAAAAAATTACGAAATTGTTCGGGAATAAAGGATTTAAGTCCACTCTTTCTACCAAACTAGTATTATTTATATTAAGTACTCATTTCTCAAAGGCCGGCAACGCATCTGCGGTCCCTCTGGTGTTGCAGTTGTCCATGGGCGTTTATAGTCACTTGGTTGAAAGCCAGCTGCTCGTTTGCCCCTTTTTATATAAAAAAATATATATATAATATAACAGAGCTAATTAGAGGTTAGAATATACACAATACTTCGATACGTCCCACGTATATTGTTGTAACTCAAATTCAAATTCCCAGCTTTAAAGAATTAAACAAATTAATTGAAGCTAATAGAACTGTTATTGAAGGTCAGAAATTAGAATTAAAAGCTTTGCTTAATGGAAACCAATTGCTTCAAGACCAAGTCCGAGAGAAATGTAAAAATTGTTCTCGTTTGGAGATGAATACCAAAATTTTAGAAAAAACTGTGGAGAACCAAAGCAAAATGATTACCAGGTAAAGTTATGAGAGAATTTGAACTATTTATAAATTTGCAATATCGCTCTTAGCATCACCTAAACAGCTCTCGTCACGCTTAATTAATTCTATATTCTACTGTTTTGTAATAAATCTATACTTATTATAAAGCTGAACAGTTTGTTTGTTTGAACGTGCTAATTTCAGGAATTACAGATCCGATTTGAAAAATTATTTCTTTGTTAAATAGCCCATTTAACGAGGAAGGTTATAGACTATTATATCATCACGCTAAAATTGAATCTATTTTTTTTGCCTAATTTTACGCGGACGGAACCGCGGGTTATTTCAATTTACTTTCAATATTTTCCCTTGGATTTTTATTGCCGAGATATTATGTGTAAATGAGTATTTTGTTATTTATATTGTCTTAAATTACAAAAAAATGTTAATTAAAATATACAACACTTACCAACCACCACAGAGTAGAACTCCCCCATTAAAAAAATACCTAAGCTTTTTTTAAATTACCACATTTTGTCTGTGTATAACACTAAAAAAAAAAAATTATTTTTTACTTAAGTAGTCCACGATTTCGCGATCTATTCGTAATTATTTACGAGGGATAGAGAAATTATGAATTTAAATTTTAGTAAAAAACTCTGTTCCAAACAACGTCGATTACTTAAGAAATATATTTTATTATAAAATGTTTGTCAGGCAACTTATGTAATTTTTACAGATGTATAAAATAACGCTTAAAATACAAGTATATATATTTTTATTACTATTTATTGTGGCATTTTTTTAGTTATTATATTAACAAAACAAAATTTGCTAATTTTCAACATTAAAAAAAATATCGGCTAACCATTTTTGTCACACGAAAGTTCTACTCTAGTGTTTTGGAATAATTTAGAAAAGGAAGAAGCAGTTCTCTAAAAAAATGGCAAATTCCGAAAAATGGGTCTTATAACACACAGTGCAACAAAAAAATTGCACAAAATGTTAAAGTTCTTTTCTAAATAAACATTAAAACCTTATTGGAGTGTTTAATAATCGTGCCTTTTTTTTTCAGACTTAGAAAGCAAAAAGAAGAATTTGACAAGGCAGTTTGTGAAAAGGAAGCCAATCTTGAAGAGTTAATTCAAAAATGTCGTAAGCTGGAGACAGAATATGAAAAATTAATAACTGATTTCAAATGTGCGAAGACTGAACTGGAAGAATTAAGGAACGTCAAAAATATATTAGAGGTATTTTTATGAGTCTATCCTACTTCCTACTAATATCATAAACGCGAAAGTTTGTACACAATGGATGTAATCATGTATAGATGTCTGGATGCATGTTGGCGCTCTTTGTATGTATATAGTGATATAAATTATTAGGACATTTTATATTATCAGTTTTATCCCACTGGATTTCATCAAGATGTTTGTTTATTCAGTAACTTATTATTTATGTAAGTTTTGTATTTAGGAGCAACCTGTACATTATGCGTACTAACGCAAGCGAGAACAACGGCGCGATGGTCGGCCAGTGTAGTACCAAGCGTTGCTGTCTACAGGTCTTGTGTGATCAATGCTCTAAATATATACATACAAATAGTTGCTCAAAAACTATCAAATTGAACATTTTGCTGTTTTATTTAGTTTCTATACTTAATTCGGTGAATAAAATTGAATGACGACGAATTTACCTATACACCTAAAGAAATTTCGGCCACTGTTCAAGAAATTACGGAAAATTTGTTGTCTTCAAAGTGCCGGCACATGCATTTATAACAAGGCTTAGGGCAAAATATTTTTTGTCTTATTTCAAACATGTAGTCTAGTCGTAAAATAAGTATTGTATGCAACGATGTATAACTAGGTCAAAAAAGGCTTGTGGCGTCTCTCTTTGCGATGCTCGCCAAGGCTAGCCTAGCACCTCCCGTCATTCGCCTTTTTTGGACCCTCTTATACAAATAATGCATAAAATAGTATAATCACAACGGAAGAGTAAACTCTAGATTGAAACGTACTATAACAAGATGGATACACAATTTAAACTGTAAAAACTTCTAAGGAACTTTACTACGGCAAAAAGGTTATGTTTAAACACAAAAATATCATATCAAAAGATATTAATTAGGATCACGCACAATTAGAAATTGTTCTGCTCTTTCCATAACCCTTATTGCTTCACCTTTAACCTCCGTACCCTTTGATCCCTTTTCGGTTTTAAATATAGGTATTATTTTTGTCATTTACATAATGGATTGCCTTAAGGGATTCGTTTTTTCTAACCGTATCTACTGTCCAAAGTTTTTGCGCTGTAGGTAACCGATGTTTTTAAGAGTTGGTATGAAAAATAATAAATTAGTTTTAAAATGTAATTAAAAGTCATCCATAAATTAGGCGTCACACGTTAAGGGGTGTCACAAAAATGTGACATGGTATGACAACGGGCAGCCCCCCCCCCCCACCTGCGGTCATATCCCTTGTGACGTCACATATCAAATTTATAAACATGAAAATTATAATAAAAAACTTCCTGCTTTTCTTTCAGGCATCAAATTAAAAATATGTGCCATCACACCAAGGGGGAAGGGTTTCCAAAATGTGACAATCTGTGACAAGGACAGGGGGGCATTAATTGTCATTAATAACCAAAAGGCTGTATGAATTATAAGAAAATAAGCTTATTAAACGCACCTAGTTCAACAACTAGGTGTGTGTTTCAACAAAACTAAAACACAAAAACAAAATCAAAAGGTACATAAACCAATTTACCTGACCCAATATTCTTCGAAACAAAGTGTTTATTAAAATGCCTTTATGTGTTCTGGAGCTTTTCCACTTTCATAAAGATTCCACATTTCTGTATAGAGT
>JANCMC010050007.1:6398-20843 GCA_024363005.1 Charaxes varanes | reverse complement strand
CTCATATATTTTTTTTGAAATATATAATTACATACATATGGATAATAATACACCCAAACTCGAGGCGGGAATCGAACCCACGACCCCCGGGAAATAATGCAAATAAATGATTTGATTTCTATAAAATGATAATTTTCAATTTATCCAGGCAGTGGCGAAAATAAATCAAAAACAAAGCTTCGTGATATCCCCTTTCTCTGTGTTGACACCTCTTGCCCAGCTTGCTTTGGCATCCAGCGGCGCATCGCATGATGAGTTACTGGAAGCGATCGGAATGCCCAATATTAACACTGTGAGTATTTCTACTCAAGATTATTCTTTCATTTTAAGAATTGCGGCAGATCTTCAGCGCCAGTGGTGGTATAGACGGGTATGTCAGATTTTGAACGTCTACTATAAGGAAGACCTTCATTTTTGACAGCTAGTATTCTCCTAGATCTGACCGTGCCTCGCCGAAAGTAAATCCACTAACATCAAAACCCAATACTGCGCAGATTTCCTGTCATGCCTCACACATGTTGTTCCACATTAGGAGCACCATCAGGAGCCAGATACTACAATGTTTAAACATAAATGATTCTGGAAATAGCCTTTGTTTAGTGTTTTAACTATCTAACTTGACCATTTCTTATTTTGTTTCAATTCTTATTTTCAGACCATAGATGTTTTCAAAGATTTTAACACAAATTTAAAAAATGTGAAAGGAGTAAAATTGAAAATGGCCAGTAAAATCTACGTAGCTGATAATTACAAGTTGAAACCTGACTATGCAGCTCTCACAAGGACCACCTTTGGCTCTGAAGTACAAAACCTCGACTTTAACCAAGCGCAAGCTTCCGCTGATGTAGTCAACCATTGGGTATGTTTTTTCAATATGTTTAAGTTGCATTTTCGTTTTTCAGACTTCCGTACCTCCAAAGGAAAAAAGGAATCCTTATCGAATCCCTTCGTTGTCCGTCTGCCAGTCAAGACCCTTTTCTCAGGAAGGCGTAGAGCTACAAATTTGAAATTTAAAAATACTGAAATACTGAAGTCTGCGGTCCCTTGAACTGTTAAAAAAAAACAACTTTATATGTGGACGCGATCAAAAGATATGACTGTTTATGTTACATATCTCATACATTTACAAAGAGAACCAAAACCTTTAGGGTACTTTCCGTTAACCTAGAATCATGCAATTTCTCATACGACAGTTTTTCTCAGAAAAAGTACAGGTTTAAAGTTGAAATTACCGCCAAATACTGAGGTCTTGAGCACACTAGCCTACTGCTTACTCGGCGTTACTGCCACCAGAACCTTTTAAATGCCATATTACTCGAGTGTTGCCATACCATTAGAATTTTAGAAACAAGAAAATCCAAATTTTATTTAGTATAATAATGTGGAAATGTATCTTGTGTATCTACTTCCTAGCGTTATCCCGGCTAAGTACCAGAGTCCGCTTAGATTGCAGAGGATTTGGCTGTAGGGCGAGGTAAGATGACCGATTGACATGTGACGTCACCCTCGGAACCTTCTGCATGGATTTCCACAAAGATCTGTCTTAGGCCGCTGTCATCCAACGGCTCTCTGGGACCCAAAGCAGATCGTGTAGAAGGCTTTCCAGCGTTTCTTTCACGTGTATACATTTTAGCGACTCATCTTTATTTGCGACTATAAATTGAGATAGCTTACATCTCATCCAATCTTTCAAGTTGGACCAAACTGCACACGGTGTGCAAATTACATTAAAATCGTGTAAATAATTTAAGAGGCCATCGCGGACAAACAACGTGACGCATAATTTATATATATTAGGAATAGACTGTAAATAAGCTTATAACATTTTATTATAAATCTCTTGTCCTTGTCCAGGGGATAAAACTCGCGACCCTATTAGTAAATAATAACTTGTAACCAATTACAGAATATGCTTCTTCTACATAAATACCTATTTGTCTGCGTATTTTTAATGAAAACGTATATTGTTAGGGATACTTGTATTTCAGGCAGCATCGCTCGCGGGCATGGTAAGCCCTGCAGGCAATTCGTGAAATATACTTTGTAATGAACAGCCTCATCGCTCCTCATCCCACCCTATTCGTTGGAAATGAATACGATAACTATCATCCTATTGCGTATATAATAAATTATATGTGAAGCGAAAACTTTCGGTACCATTTTAAATAAATTGCGCGGATGGAGATGTATGAAATTTGGTACACTTATAATTAATAAAATGGCCAAAGGCGTTTCAAGACACGCTTATATAGAAGGGTTCCGTATCTGATAGGCTATAAACGTATTTGTTGAATAACTTCTAAAAATTGTGCAATTTCGTTCAGAATACTTTCCTAATGAGTTTTTAGCATGTTCTATGAACATGGAAAATTTCAAATCTCTACGTCTAATAGTTTGGAAATGCTAGGGGGAGTGGGAGCTTATGGGCAGACAGATGGACGGACGGACATAGCGAAATTATAAGGATTCCTTGTAGTACTACGGAACCCTAGTATTTTGTCAAATGGAATAATTGTATGTCGTTGTACTGAGCGTGTGTTATGCAAGTAAAGGTTTATGTCCGAATTTGGACCATCCCGCGATCACAAAAAAAATCCGTAACTATTACGGTGCTAAGGAAGGCAACTTAATGCCAGTGTTAATAGGTGTAGGCGACTGCCATTTTTTAAAAATAATTTTAATTAAAAATATATAAATTAAACTATAACACGTTTTTAAATATTATATATAGTAACATATATTTATATAGTAAGAAGAGATAGTTGACAATTCTGTCTCTCGTCTATCTATATATCTATCGGAAACTCTTTCCTCTGTAGCTTCTGTTGGTCTAACTGATGCTTAAGAGTTTATTACAATAAGGTTATTCTAAATATAGGTAGGCTTTTTTTGTCACTTCTTTTTGGAGGCACGCTAAATCTCGAAAGTTGTAAGTCCATAGTTTTATCTACACTAAGATTGAACACAAAAATTTTATAATTACTTATTTTAATCTCTCCGTCCTTATCAGCAGCATCTAATAAAATTCCTGATCGATCTACCAACACTATATCAGGTTTATTGGCTACAATACACCTGTCAGTGATAATAGATCGATCCCAATTACTATTATTAATAATTTGCAAACGCGGAGCGAATTGACACTCGTACATTATATGTAGTAAGAGTCCTTCATGGATATTTATCCAATGCGGGTGTGTTAGAGCTGTTGACTCTGTGTGTACCGAAAGGATATGTGTGGCGTCGCCGGCGACCACGTTTACTCGCAGCACCCCGCGCCAGAAGTAATCTTCTGGGTCAAGCACCTTTAAGCTGTTGTTACACACGCTAAATCTAGTTGCTGAGAAGATAGGCCTACTCTCATGCTCATAGAATGTTTTTAAAACTACGATACTTCATGTATTGTTTGATTTAAGTTAACTACATTGTTGCATTGGGCGTTGCAAAAAAAATTCATGTAGAGGTGAATGCTTTGATGGGCTGAGCATTTTTAGACTGCACGCACTATACTTGAGTGTCATGTCGCTTCGAGTGGGGCATGATCGTTTCTGATAACGCACATATAGCTATATAGGCGGGTCAAGTGATATTTTTCTAATCAATTGTACCAAGACAATGTTGGGGAGTCGCCATGTTATGTAAGTTTTTTTATTAATACGTTTTGTATTATATATAAGATCAGGGGTCGGCAACGTGCGGTCGCCATATGCGGGTCTTTAGAAGTCAAGAGAAATGAAGTCTTTAGTTATATACGTACATAAATATTATTTTTGTCATAAAAACAAATTAAAAGTCGTTCTGAATCGATTAACGAGCATTAAGCATCATTTTTACCTCTCAAGCACTTATAGTCAATTTTCGTCATCAGTCTGTCGGAAGGTTTAAAAGAAATGCTGTCAGTCGATGTACACATTCGACGCATCTCGACTCTAGATTGCTACAGTGCGGTGAAGAAGTGGGCGTTTTGAGTGCTTGATATCTTCGGATCGACATATTCATGTAAGCAAGCGTCCTCTTGCATGAATATAATTTAAAGTAAAGCAAATAAATGGATTCAAATGGGTCAGGAAGGGAAGGTGTGGTTGGAAAAGCGGGAGGCCTTTGCCTAGCAGTGGGACAGTATAGGCTAATTAAAAAAAAGTAAAGTAACAATCCAACTGGCAAATGAAAATTTTGAGTCGTGTTCGAAATACAAATGATGAGCCAAATTTATTCAAACTCTCTAAAATCATGCAAAGCCAACGCTCCCACTGATAATGTTTGCTCAAATGGATTTATTGTTTTTTTTTTTTTCAAGTTACTTTTTTTAGTAAAGTCAAAATTTTCTACTTGAATAACCTTGCAAAGCTCTCGACCCTATTGACTTTGTTTGCTCCATTATTTGTTATTGAAGTAAGTATAGTTTTCTTAAATCTTCTTCTTCCGAGCGTTATCCCAGTTAAATACCATGGTCCATTTAGATTGTAGAGGATTTGGCTGTGGGACGAGTTAAGATGACCGATTGCCATCTGACGTCATCCTCGGAACCCCCACGATCTCTACAAAGAAGTATTTGGTTTTGCAACAAATATTCCATTTCATTGTATAAATTATTTGAACAATTGTGTCGTTACGTATAGCCCCAACGTTCGGGCAGGACAACGTCTGCCGGGTCCGCTAGAATACTGTATGTCGACCGACCCTATGGCACAATAAGCAGTCATCCTGCCATCTACTCCAGCATTCGATTTCTAACCTAAGTCTGAGATTTTATCTTTAAACTTAAAAGGAAGTGGTATTAGTGACACCATTTTTGAATCGAAATTCGAGTAGGCGTCTTCTCAATAAGAGTATAATGGATCTACTTGCAAGAATATATAAATACCTACTCAGGTCATTACTTGCCAGGGGCCGTAAACAGCTTCGATGAAAACTTCGTCGAAGCAAAACCTCGCGAGTATTGTAGGGAGTGCATCATAGAACCTAATTCAATTAGAATAAACGAGGGGAATGCAGTGTAGAACTTAGAGGCTTATCGGTCTGTACGAAGAGATCGATGAACTAATCTTGATTAGGTACTTTGTTTCATATCATTGAGTGGCCATCAACTTTATTGGAGACTACGACCTATAAAGCAATATCGTACGATCGTACATTTTCTTATTATCTTAAGAATAGGCACTATACATAGGTTTAGGAATGATGTACTTGAATTACGTAATTAGCTAACCTCACAACATCTTTATACTCACCATGTCAATATTAAAATTGAAACATGATTGGATTTATCGAAAACTCTTTTTAATTATATTTATGTTGTTGTAATTTACAACCAAAATCTGAAACCGTGCGAACTGCAAGCAATTTTACCGCTAGGCATCTCTTAAAAATTAACTGCCGAAGTCGATCTTTGCGAACCAATGCAGCGTAGTAGGGACCTTTAAGAAACTATTTCTCAGGGGTTGACTCGTCTGCGTTATTTTATAGTGTTCGAGATTTCCATAGACGTCTTTATAATTTCGAATCCTCTGCTCATTTGCTTCTTATTGTATAAATAAGCTATTATATAAATCTATATAAATAACTAATAAATAACTATATAAATAATCTATTTACATGCATTAGAAAAAAGTTTATAGCCGCTACACACGTATCGATGAATGGTTGCGATTCAATTGTTCAGTTGAAACTGCGCAATTTTATCGATACGTGTATATGAAAAATCGTTGTTGATTAAACTTCATTGTTTTGTCGTTGCGAGTGTATGCACTTAACTGCACAGTTAAATCGCTACAGTTTAACTGCACAGTTAAGTCGCAACGGTTCAACTGCACAGTTTTTCACAGATACGTGCGTAGCGGCTAATAAAAGGAAATCATTTGATACGTCTCAATCACTACTGAATCGCATATAATCCAAAATTTTTACAAAAAAAACCACTACAACTTGTTAAAACTGGACAAAATTGATGAAAATGGGACCATACGGGAAGAATATTGTAAGTTATAAACATAAATATTTGCACGCCAGTACAATGGCAGAACATGTATGGAATCTATACATAATTATATCGCAAGAGGACGGACATTGTCATCCTAAATACAGTCGACTCTTCGACTTCGAACGGTTCGAAATGTTCGTATTAGGGCCTCTGAATTCGATGCCCGTAGCCTTCGGTATTGGTTAGACCACCCATCATGTGGATCTCAATTAGCAAATCCTTACTCGTGTTTTAACATTCCTATACGATACTGAATGTTTATGACTATGACGACGCTTATCACTGACACCTGCTGGTTTATTACGTCATGATATAATACATCATCATTTATAACGTAGGATCTCGTAGCTGTAAAAAAAGATAACATTGCACAGGACATTGCAGATTTGTTTATAGTCTTTTATCTTAATGCATATCGTTTGTAAACGGAACATATGAAATGTGTACGTGCAAAAGTTAAACATTCTTCGATAAAGAAATTTTGTAATGTTTTGGATTTATTACTTGCTATGCGCTACAGACGACTCAATTCGGAATTAATTTCTAATCACTCGGCAAAGCTGTAATATACAGACTACTTGACTAAACTGTAATTTTTGTATGAGGAAACTTCGAATTACTGTTTAATTTTACGGCTCTTCGTTGGCCAAAATCGTAAAACTTCTCGTGCGAAGCAATCTGATGTTTATCAGAAAACCTTAAAGTACTATTTCAATCGTTAATTATAAGATAAACAGGTTCGTTTTGCAGTATTTCGGGCGTTTACATTGACACTGTTTATATCAGCATACGGTAGTACGAATTGCTGCATTAGATCTACGTCACCAAAAACATCTACACAGAGAGATTACTTCGCATAAATACCTATTTTTTGTTCACAACCACAAATTAGTGCATTTACATCAGCCCAATTATCATCGGTCTTGATATCTCAAGACCTTGCCTCATCCAGATGTGATGGCGTCCACTACTAAGAGTAGTGAACGCCATCGCGATGTCTTCATCGTTTTCCTTATGCCGGGCCAGACATAGCTTCATTTAAATGATCATTTAGTGTGGCCGGAAACTTTGTATAGGCTGCACAAAGTTTTGTAGAACGTTGTAGTCTTCAAGGACAAAAATGTACAAGCACTTTGGGCTATGTCTGGCTCCGGCATTAGAACGCGAATGTGCGATACGAGCGAACTTAGTTCGCACGAACGTGTGATCGGAGAGCGTGGCACGAACTTTTTGAGCCGAAGTAAGTCGACTTCAATTAGGATGAAAATGTTCGTGCTAGGCCCACAGCCGACCATTCTCAGCGTCAACGCGCGATGCGTTAGTATTGATTGAAAGCATGACACGTTTAAGACTTTCCCTTGTAGACTCTTCGACTTACTTGGGTTTGACATTTTGTGGTAGGCCCTCAGACATATTGATGTCTAAGAAATTATTTCCTAATTTAAGTTCGATTGACATTTGAAATTGAAGTACACTCTTTAGACATCAATATATATATATATATATATATATTAAAGAATATAAGGAATACTTTTTAGGTATGTCTAATATTCCCTTTTCCCCTCCTACTAAGCTTAAATTAAAAGCTTGTCCATTATCTTATGCATCAAACCCCTTCTGGCCCGCTTTCGGGACGTGACAGCAGCGGCGTGTCACCTTACTTACCAGCACTCTGCAGCGTGTTAGCGGCCGTCAGAGCCTCGTGCAGCGTGACGCCCGCGCCCACCACCAACGCCGCATCCGCCGCGCTCTCACGCACCACCTTCGCTTCGCCAACCTGAAGAATAAACACTACTATTAGTATACTACTGTGGCAGGCAGTATGATTGTGATATTCTTATATCCTTTTGGTAACCTCTAATAAAAGTCAAAAACAAAAATGTTTTATTCAAATAGACTTTATAGTTGTGAACGTCACGTGTGTTCTTATTACATTTTGTGTTATTATTAAAATTTGGTGATATATTTTAAGAATTAAAAGCTAAGTTTACAAGGGTTCCGACGCGCCCTGCACTGAGGAGAGCCCGCAACAAACTCAGTCGGGTATTCGTTTGTTATCACATTGTGAAATACAATATTTCAGACACGGTTAGAGAAATCTACTCACAAGCTTTTTCATCATTCAAATAATCCTTTATATTATGTACTAACTTTTATTATCTAACTACTAATACTTTGTTTTCCTAGCGCTATCCCGGTTTAGTACCAGGTTCAGCTTAGATTGCAGAGTATTTGGCTGTGAGGCGACTTAAGATGACCGATTGCAATCTGACGTCATCCTCGGAACCCCCACGATCTGAACAGCCTCTCAGTGACATTAATCGGATCCCACTGTTTTACGTGCCATCCGAAACGCGGAGAAGATCGGATACTGGTATCTAATTCTAACTAACACTGGTTTATATTTATTCTAATTCTAACACTGGTTTATATCTGTATATAAACCAGTGTTAGAATTGGTCACCCATCATCCATCACCTAGCCACGAAAAGAGCCACTCAACCTAGCGATCAACCCAAATACCGCCTACTGGTTAGGCCATGGCCTCATCTAACCTCTAATAACGGTACGGATAGCATTATAACATCGATTATATTCGTAACTACAGACACGACTACCTATGCTAGTTTAAACCGACTTCAAAAAAGGAGTAGTTTCGCAATTAGGCTGTTTTTTTTTATGTTTGTCACCTCAGTACTTTCAATTGGATGAACCGATTTTGATGACCTTTTTTTTTATTCGAAACTTGGTGTTTCCGTGTGGTCCCATTTCAATTCGTTTTTGTTTGTAAAAATTTTATTGATTATTATTTATTTATATTACATATAATGAATACGCGAAATTAATTAACTTTAATAAACGTGTTGAAACCACTTATAAAAAATCATTTAAAGGTTACTGTTAACTGAATGAATTTGTAATACAGCCAAAAATTGGGGAAATCTGGAAAATAATTAACGGCAGATCGCAGTGCGTATCCATTGCTTGCAAATTAAGATTGAATTACGGTGTTTCACATTCGACTAAGACATTAACGGTGAAACAAAAAAAAAAAAAACAAACCAAACCCGAAGATCAATAAAGGGGAAGGAAATACCTACCTTTAACATCGGTAGATAAAAAAAAACTCACCTCCGCCACACCCCTGTAACGAAATCACTTAACAATAATAAGAATATTTTAAATTTTTTTTTATACTCTGTGGTCCGATACCACAGATGAAAAAAAAATCAATACGTTTCGGCGATAGCGAAATGCTAACTTTAAAAACGAAACCAACGGCACCGCTACCTAACCAAACTTCGCTTCATTAAAATGCATCTTATCTATCAATCAATTTACTATATAATCGCATTATAGTAAGATTTTTAAAGTCGGACCGCATCACAGTCGAAATTTAAAAAAAAAATACGAACTCAGCGGTATTATTGCTCTCTTATAATTTAATATTCTCGAACGTACGTATAATATTAAAAAAGAAAACTTATGATACGACACCTCAGATCCAAAGTGTAATAAGTATAATGCAGACACGAAAATGTTTAACTCCTTTTACTTTCCTACTTTCAGTAGTATACTGAAAGTAGTATAAACTTTTTCAAACCGGGAGCGAAACATTTTTAGCTTTATTTTCATAATATTAAATAATCAAATGATGAATGTTAACATTTTGCCAAAATTGCCAATAGATAAGGTGTCTATAAAATGTTTAAGGATCACCTAGAATTCCCTTACAATATTCAATAATCGTGTGTGTTATTTTTCAATTATTTATTTGAATACAAAAATAAGACGTTAAACAGAGGAGAATCACACTTTGACCTGAGGCTGTCGATATCAAATACGAAACGAAGTAATCACAAAGGCTTTACACATTACATTACGCCGCTAGTTTTAAGTGGTAATATTAAAACGTTTTTCATTACTCATTACTTTCGTTCAATTTCGAAAAAATCGAATTACTTAACCTAAGTACTACGCTAGAGCGACAAAAGTTTAACAAGTTGTTCCCGCCGAGTATTACCGATGGCACGCGGGGAGCGTCACCAGCTCCCGAGCTCGAGCATAGCGTGAAATACTAAACCCTAATATAAATAATAGCCATTTCGCGCAGACTTGGAAAGATTAGATAACACTACGTAAACACTGTGTAATGTGTTGTCATACTTAAGTTTCTTAAAGAATTCCAATGTTTCATTTTATAAATTTTGTTTAGATAAAAATTATGCCTGGCATAGACGTTACGGTGTACCGGATAGATGTTTGTGCAGGTTTGCCTGCGCAGTCCGACGGCACGCCGGTAACGTGCATAGAGAAGTCCGGTGGACCGTGAAAATGTATTAAAAATTGATAGTTGATTTTGCATCGTGCGAATACTGAGAGGCCCTAGCACGAACATTTCGAACCGTTCGAAGTCGACTTTGTTAATATTCGTGCTGGGCCCACCAACAGATTCTACTTCTTGTCAACGCGAGTAGCATTAGCGTTGATTAAAAGCATGACACAATAAAGAATTGCCTCCTATGAGACTAGCGTGAACATAATTCGATGGTCCCTATTAACAATGTCGGTTCTGCAAAAAGACAACTTTTCAGTAGAGCAGTTCAAAGTTAATTTTACATTAGCTTTAGTGTAACCACTGTAACTTAACTCAACTTAACTTTCCTTAACATAATTTAACTTAACAACTAAACTAAACTAAACAACTAAACTAAAACTTAAATTATCTTACTTAACATTAGCTTTTATATTGTCAATATAAATTTTAGTTTTGTTATTAGAATGCGGTGTTTACATTAATATAGTTGTACAATTAGTTAATATTATTATTATGTATTTATGTATGTTCCTTTTATGCACGTGTAGTACCAACTGCTGGTGAACCTGTTTAGGGTTCCGTAGTACTTCAAGCAACCCTTGTAATTTCACTCAGCCCGTCCGTCCGTCTGTCCACTCGCAAAGTGCTTCTCCCTAGGATTTCCAAACTAGATGAATTTGAATTTTCCATGTTGATAGAACATGCTAAATACTCATTAGAAAAATTATTCTGAACGAAATCGGACAACAACTTTTGAAGTTATTTAAAAAGTACGTTTATAGCGTATCAGATACGGAACCCTTCTATGTAAACGTGTCTTGACACGCTTTTGGCCATTTTTATTTAAACGAAATAATAATATTTTATACATAGTAGAAAGTCACTTTTTTATATTAAATCTTCTAGTTCGAACAACGGGACATAATGCGCAGCTTCCAAGTAGACATATAATTAGTAACTATGAGTACTCATATTTAAATTTTTACCCAAATTTCTACATATCGCGGGCGCACGGAATAGTGTTGATATTTATCAGGAGGCTCAGATAAAATCGTATTACTTAATGGCGGCGTATTTCATGCACGCTCCGGTGGGCTAAATATTAAAAAAAAACAAAGCACAAGTTTCGGTAACGCAAGATGCACACGAAACGTGTTCAAAATTATGTGACGTCATTGATTTTTTATGCTGTTTGGTAAAACAGTAGATGCTTGGAAATAACTTAAGATTCCACTCAATTGCTTTCCTCTATATACCCCAAAAAACTTTAGCAACCAAACGAAAATATAAAGCAGAACTTTTGTTAACACATAATATAAGGTGGCCTATAGAAACTTGCAAATATCAACATTTAAAAAGTGCCCTTATAGATTTTGTCTGTCCGTCGTCCGTTTGTCCGCCCGCAAGGTGGTATTTCCTAAGATTTCCAAGCTATTACAGGTAGAGACTTGAATTTTCCATGTTGATAGAGCATGCTAATAACTTCTCATGATAATTATTTTAAACGGAATCGGACAACAACTTTTGAAGTAATTTAACAAATATCTTTATCGTGTATCGGATACGAAACCCTCTTATATGAGCGTGTCTTGACATGCTCTTAACCACTTTTATTTCCCCTCTCCCCACTAGCAAAATAACTATGAATAGTATCGGGCTACCGGGCAAAGGTTTAAAAGGGCACTTATTAGTAGGTATCTATCAGCAACTGATGATAAGTGATTGTCGAGATGTACAACTGCATTACCAGAATTCAAAGATGGTTTATTAGATTTTGAGAAATTACTCGTTCTGTGAGGGTCCCCAAGTTAGGTTCAGTAGACATGTTTCTTGAGCTCGGAAGCCCCTCAATAGTTCAACTGCAGATATGATAGACAACTGCGCAAAATACCCTCTTCAATACCCTGAACCTAACATGAGCTTTTAATTTAAGCTTAATAGGACGGGAAACGGTAATAATAGACAATAATTCTAATATTATACACACCTATCGATTAAACTGCATTGGTTTATGAGTGCATTTGGATGGCGATGGCTCATTTTGACAGTTCTTCACGGAGCTAGCTTGTTGCAATATAACTGCACAGTGTTATCGTAACTATTTGTCGATAAATGTGTAGCGGGCTATTAAGCGTACCTTCATGTTTTATGGCATTTCCTTTAAGTGTTTTTTGTTTTGAGTAATATTACGTAATATTGCTAGAAGATATCGTTCACGGAGAATGTTCGATTTAACTGCACAGTTTTTCACAACGATTTAGCGATACGTGTGTAGCGGATATAATTTAAATAAGGTTTATTTAAATGACCATCTTTTTGTACCTCAAATAAATAAGTTTTAACTTATTGTTTTTTTTTCAGTCTTGAAGACCATTATCACTAAACAATAGGTGTCAAAATTGAAAGGCGTCAGGACGTCGCTGAGCGTTGCCAAGTGGGGGACCGAGGCACGTCGCAGCCATCAATCTGGTTCGATGCCAACGACCTCCCATCCTGCGTGACGTCACACCATGGACAGTCACCAACTCCTCGACTAATGCGGCACAATGATACGTGTGGATATGGGCACGACTAGTCAACTATAGACGGCTGTTAAATAGTATATCTACTGACATGGTAGCGATAATAAAAATCATGGCCCAATTCAATAAATTAATCTACATGTGGCAACAAAATGCCTGTGTTATAGGCGACCTACACATATTTTTTTTATTATTGTGATTCTCTACTTGTATGTTTAAGTCATACATTATTTTACATACTACATATCATCGGCAGGTCGAATCTTTAGATCTGCTTTCTACATGCCTATTTAAACATATGTATATACTAAATATTTAACACTAGTATAACGATATTTGACATAATTCTTAAAATACATTTTTATTATGTCATAGTTATTATGAGTACTTATTTCAAACAACATCCTATAATAAAATATATACATGTGTGCATAAATCGTTCGGCTTTAGTGTGCGTGTGGTTTAATTTTAATAATTGAATATGTTGATTTTGTGCATTCTTTATATATGTATATAATTCTACAGTACGTGTGTATGTCGATGTATGTCACTGAACTCCTCCTAAATAGCTGGACCAATTTAAAGGATTTTTTGGTACGCTTTTGCGTGACGGTCTGGATGGTTCAGATTCACAAATCAGCCCGGCTGATGACGCTCCAATCAGTATCTAGGTTATCTTTTTATCGATTTTTAAGTTCAAGCAGGACAATATCTGCCGGGTCCTCTTTACTAACTTCCCCATCCTTATCTATATAATGATGGTACCGAAAGTTTTCACCTCAAGTAATAATATATAGATTAGCTATTTTTTATAATACAAGAGGCAATAAGGTTGAACGTCAGTGAGTACCAATGTCCGTGAATAAACGCACCACCAGAAGAGTCGCAGACGTACTCAATTTCATTCTAATTGCACGTTTTTGGACGTTGAGATAATGTGGGTGGAACTTGAACATCTGACGCAACTCGGTACCTCCAGATTTAAGCTTTAGCACCGCTGAGCTATCAAGGGTTTAAGAAAAACTTCTGTCACGGATGGCCGGCGACACGTTTGCGCAGGCTGCGTTGCGTGAGGGTGCCTCCACTTTCCTTATAATCACAACCACTACCTAATATGGCGCTACAGCGATTCTTACGCGTTTCGATTCAGCGATCTGTTTTTATACGTCTGGAAACTGTTCACTTTCACATTTAATGGTTGAATTATAAATAACTGATACGTTAGAGTCTCAACGGATCAATGTGCAAAAGGGTGACTTCAAATCTTTGTGACAATTGGTTCAATCTTTGATTGATTGATTCTGGTTTCTTTGCTTAAATTAGTGATTACTAATATCTATTACCCGGTCGCAGCAAAAACTACTTAACCTAGCGATCGACTCAAATGCCGGCCACTGATTAGGCCACGACCTCCTCGCCTAAAACTATTATTACTTAAGAAAAATCTCTAATCAACAACATTTTCTCTTTGTTTTTTATTAGACAATTATCTTATATCTTACCTTTAATTAACTAGTAATTAACATATTAAATTACCTACCAGATAACGCACGCTAATTATATCAGTTTAACATTTAACACAGATTTCGCATTAATTTCCTGGAAAAAGGCACTATCAAAAAATA
>JANCMC010050000.1:0-20843 GCA_024363005.1 Charaxes varanes | reverse complement strand
TTGTTACAAATTATCATAACGCATAACAAACAAAAATAGGCCTTATGACTAATTGACGCGCAAACGACATTCGACCTACTAAACGGTTTTTGATAAAATTTCAAACCATTGTATGTAATTTAGTCTATCTTTAACGTAGGATAGTTTGTATATTTTTTTTTAATTAGGGGTAGCGCCACGCTTGCAGACTTTTCGGTCTGCAGCCGAATTGGGCCGACATGTCCGGGTGCCAGTACCTTTTTCTCACGTAAGATCGGCGTGAAGTGGCGGCAATGCTGTCACCTTAAGTGATTGTATTGTTGTCGCGTTTCATTCGGTTTGTGAGATTTTCCATTAGCTTAATCTCGTCATTAAAGGCCGGCAACGCATCTGCTAGGCTTCTGGTATTGCAGACGTATTTTTTAAGTACAACCACTTTGAATTTGAAAGATTAGGTTAAGAAAGTTTATTACCTCTTACAATTTGTTATTGAAGTTAAATTGATACAGTTGAACGACATTCGGAAATCGGAAAATTGCTATCAAAAGAACTCAATACGAACGAGAATTTGTGGGAACGTTGCAGGGCTTTTTCGTTGTCCGAGGTTTGCCAATTCCTTTAGAATACCTACCGGAATTGATAGATCACAACTGGCAGAATAGTGTTATGCAAAAAAAATTTGGAACCGATCGGTGCAGCGGCAGCGCGGTCCGAGTTCGTCGTTTTATTTTACATTGCGGCATTGTTCCCCTGACAGATCTATGAATCACGTCGCCGAATAGTCTATGGATTTTTTGATTGACCATTTTCCTTTCGTTGCAGCGAGACCGTCCGCAGTTTTGCTAACGTCCGTATCAGGTGTGGCTAACAAGTTGATCGCGACCACCCATTCGATCGTAAAACCAATTTTAGCCGATAGCTCGCAATGAAGACTATAATAATTATTATTTATGTATTTAGCTATATTATTGTTAACAATTTCTTGAATATAATATGGTTGTTGTCCCCTTTCAGTAAAGAATTAGACTCTAGTATATTTATATATATACATAGTAGACTTCAGTACTCGAAGCGCAATAATCTTTTTAGATTACTTCTGGTACACAGACAAGAAATTAATTAAATTGACTGTGTAGGCAACGACACCTTAGGTTAATATAAACGCTAACAAATTAGAAATACGGACTTAAATTTTACATAGTAAATTATCTTTAGCATAAAGATATCGTTAATTCAAATTTTGTTTTCAATCCATATTAGTATAATCTCAGAGCGTGTCATGTACGTAAATATAGCGTGTCTTGATACACTTATATAGATGGGTTCCGTAACTGATAACCCATAAACGTATTTGTTAAATAACTACGAAAGTGTTTGTCTGATTACGTTCAAAATAACTTTCCTAATGAGTTTATAGTATGTTTTATCAACATGGAAAATTTCAAATCTCGATTCGGCCTTATCAAATATTTAATTAGATCATATAAGTAAATGATAATAACAATAGCAATATTTAAATTAAACTTATATAATTATTAAATTATGTATGTACATCGGTACGTGATTACAACATGTTGTACTTACACGATATTAAAAAAAAAACATTAGTTTGCTTTGTATTAATGTAGATTTATATCACTTGTTTGCCAATATTACAGTTATATACATTTTTTTACTAGAAAAGAAAAGAAAGTGCTTTACCCTTTTGGATGATAACTCCTATTTAAAGTAAATTATGCCAAGGGTTATTGTTAGAAATTAACGTAATGCATAAAAAGCAAATATGAGCCTTTTAAGTAATTGACGTGCAAACGACATTCGACCTAAGCGTGGCAAACCAATATGGTCGACTATACTTTTACTCTTATTCCTGGTTATATTAATCTTGTGTCTTAAAAATTGTTGCAGCCGCCTCCTGGATGTTTCTGGGGCGGTCGTTTCACAACATTCGTGTCAATTATCCGGGAGTTTTCCCAGCGACGATTGCTAGCAATGGTCATCGTTTAGTCGAGTGGGCGCGCGCTTGAGATGCCGTACATTTGCCCCCCGTCAGCTTTGCGTGTGTGTTATTAAAGGAGGACTATTCAGACGATCCCAGGCTTAATGTCTCAATTAGAAAACATATACCGTACCGTATATATTCAAATGTTATGTGAAAGGACTTCTATTCACATAGTAGGTCACCAGCAGACGTTATCTTGCTTTGAATTTGGCTTGTCTAATATAAGCCAGCACTTAGCCAATCTCTTTTATGTCATTCCTATAAAACGTGGCACGGACAGTATGTTTTAATAAGTTTACATAGCAAGTTAATCTTAAGGTCTTAAAAGAACGTCATTTCTTTGAGCTATTCTTAAGTTGCGACCAAATCTGCATTTTCCTTGTATTCTTTAATGGTTCAATTGAGTATTCCTTTCTTTCTTTACTCTTAAACCTACCCTGAGCTACCAAATAAGCTAATGAAACAAAACAAACATACCATAATTATAATAAATATATAGGACTAAATGACACAGGGACGTCTGTTCCTAAGGTAGACGACTTAATGCCTGTGTTACAGGTGAGTGAGGTGAGGTGAGGCGGGAATCGAACCCACGTCTCTGGGAGCGAAAGGCAGGGTCACTGCCCGCTGCACCAACGGGTCATACAGTACAAATAGATCCAGCCGTTTTCAAGTTTTACCGAGACTAACAAACAACGATTATACATATATTATACTATATATAATATTACATACTTTCAAGATTTTTGATATCTAAATTTGTTATTAAGGCATTCAATATGCTCTACAGGTGGAAATAATAAAGGCCGAAAAATTAAGTCTTGATTGAGGGTTCATTCGAATGTAGAAATTCCAGGACATACATATATACAGGACTATATGACACACGGACGTCTGTTCCTAAGGTAGACAACTTAATGCCTGTGTTATACCTACAGGTATGCCTATAGGTAACAGCCGTCTGTTATAAACAAATATTTTTTTTTAGAAATATATAAATACATACATATGGATAATACACCCAGACTCGAGGTGGGAATCGAACCCTGCTGTCACGTCAAGTGATGGAATTTGGTTACGTTTCGTTCGGTTTGTGAGACTTCCCGGTGGCCTAAACTCGTCATTAAAGGCTCGCAACGCATCTGCTTGCCTTCTGGTCATGCAGATGTCCATAGGCGTCAGTAGGCACTTAGCTGCCTGCTGCCTGCTCGTTCGCCCCTTGTAACATAAAAAAAATAAAAAATAATAACTCAGCCACAGCAACATGTGACCGGGTCTGCTATTAATGCACTATTTAATTGGACGGACGGGTCTTCATCAGTTAGGCTACCTCGGAATCCAGATAATCCGAGAATGTGGTTCGTATTTTAAAAATACGCATATAAATGTATGAAGAAACAACGTTTACATGATATCGGAAATAAACCTTTGTTTTACAATGTCATCTTAACTAATTTTGTGTAATTTAAGTTTATACAACCAACTGTCAGAAGCCCCAGTTACACGCACCGACAGTTTTCTGAAACAGCATATAATTTATACAATTTATCTACTTTTTTTTTTAAAATTTATCAATGTCGTGAGCTCTGGAATAAACAAGTACTATTGACAGCTGTTGTGATACTCTTTGATTATGAATAGTCGTAGTAATTTTGAGGGAAATTTAATTTTTGTTAAAAGGTCAAATACAGAAATAGACAGTATGATTGACATGTTTTGAGCACATGTCGTAACAAACTGTTTTAAAATGTTAATATTAACTTTTTTTTACAGTATTTTTTTTATATATATGACAAGCTGCAAAGAGGCAGATGGAAAACCCTAGTGACTACCTCAGATCATTGTTATTATCTGTGGTACTACTGACGGCCTTGAACAACTTCACTGCCATAATGCCGCAGCCAGACATAGCTTCATTTGAATGATCATTTCAATGATAATGTAGTGTGGCCGGGGACTTTGTGTAACTTCACAAAGTTTTGTAGAACTTGTAGACTTCAAGGTCAAAAATGTACAAACACTTTGAGCTATGTCTGGCTCCGGTATAAAGCACACAGATGCGCTGTCAGCCTTTAAGAAATCCATCTTCTTCGTGACGTCTCCATTGAGCGTGACATTGGCGAAATAAATGGCGCAAATGCGCAAAGTCAACTTGTTAACTATAAATAGAAGGAATAAGAAGGAGAATTGAGTATGCTCATTTCTTGAAGGACCCTAAATCTTATCTGTTTTAATACAACGTCGCTGTAATAATAAAACTTCCCTTAAGTTATAAAGTTTCCTTTACAAGTATATAATACAAAAATCCATACAAAGAGAAGTTCAAAGGTTAAGAGAGTTCAAAGTTCTTAAAAACATAAATTCACGTTAAAATAATAATTAATTGCTGACCTCACTGGTAATTCCGTGATTGTTTTAACCAAGAAGCGGTATGTTGATAACATAATTCCCAGAAATCCATGTTATATGCCTTCTAGAGTAGCAAAAACAAAATATATTTTCTATAAATAATGTTTATAAACAAACCTGTTAAATGGTCAGGCGGTTCACCTTATTGGTTGTAAGTTTGTTCCTAGTTTTGACCATCTGTGTTCACGATTTATGCTGGACACTTTACGGGGACTGATTATTTTTTTCTCCCTTGTGCCGGATGGGTACCCGTACCCGGTTTCCCTACGTAAAAAAAAACCAGTAAGAGTCCCGCGGGCTGCGAATGGCCACTGATTTTAGCTCGCGACGTATTCTAAATGGCAATCTATTCGTTATTGTTACTTAAGAATGTGGCCCGCGTACGTTTAATTTTTATCCTATGTGGCCCTTGCCTACCAAACAGTTCCTGACCTCTGTTCTTTACTAAAACTAGCGCAACTCTGTCTGTTACGTTTTCAAGCTGAACCAATTTTGATGATCTTTTTGTACAGAGATAGATTGTACTTTGGAGATGAACATAGTCTACTTATTGTTGTGAAAATAAACATATAAATACACACCTAGGACTATAAACGGACGGCCGTCTGTTTATAAAGTAGGTAACTTAATACCTGTGTTATAGGTTACAACCAACTTATATAAAAACATATTTATATACATATATAAACAGACTCGAGGCGGGAATCGAACCGACGACCCCAGAGCGGTAGAGTCACTGCCTACGCCGCCTAAGAGCCACTCAAAATGTAACTGAATTTAAGGCGAACGAAGTCGCATGCTACAGCTAGTGATAAATAAATGAGTGAATGAATGAATGGGATTCTTATTTATCTGTATAATACTAACGCATCAACTTTCAATAGTACGCCATCAATCATTGTCACGAAGTATGGCATTTTATTAATGAAGGAGCTCAAATTGTCCCATCAACCCATCAAATTATCTTTATCGATTCGAAGAATAATAAATTTATTTTAGCTGATACAGAGTAAAAGTTAACAAAAATATAATAGCTGTTTGTTTAAACAATGGTGGAAGGCTCAATAGCTCAGCGGTAGAAGGAATGTATGTGTGTGTGTGTGTGTGTGTGTGTGTGCTAAGTGAATAGTGTGTGTGTGTAGTGAAAATGCGAATATCAGACATACCTAAACAGTATTCCTAATTTTCTTTTCTGAAAAACGTATGAGAGAAAAACATATAGTGAAAGAAAATAGAGAGAAGAAGGAAAAAGGTAATGTAAGGAAATGACGGAACCCAGCACTAAAATATTAGTAAAAAATTTTAAAAGCTTTTCAGGCTTGTTGATAGCGACCAATTATAGATATGTTAATATTGGTGGCCCGCCCGGGCTTGGCACGGGTATTATTTACATTATCGAAGTTTTCCTAAGGATCCCTAACTGATATTGAAAATATTCTGTCACCTATATTCATCAGGGATAATGTACGATTCTAAAGGTGAAAGAATCTTTCAAATCGGTCCAGTAGTTTTAGAGCCTTTTCAATGCAAACAAACAATGAAATCTCTCCTTTTTATTTAATTTGCACGAATACTGTTAGAGAGAAGAGAGAGTGAATAGGTTCATTCTAGGCAAGCGCGCTCCACCATAGACCGCATCTACACTTTATCAAGTGTGACTGCGGTCTTATGACCTCTTATAACCCTTCCTACCTTTCTAGCCTAGCGTTATCCCGGTTAAGTACCAGGGTCCGCTTAGATTGCTGAGGATTTGGCTGTGGGGCGAGTTGAGATGATCGATTGTCATCTAACGTCATCCTCGGAACCCCCACGATCTCTACAACCTTGCGACTAATACCACAAAGTGACATTAATCGGGTCCCACTATTTTACGTGCCTTCCGAAACATATCTGTCCGCAACATGTACAGTGTCTGAAGTGGTGCGTAAGAGCATTTTCCAGGTGAAAAAAAAATATCTTGTAAAATGTAGGTGCACAATTTGTTAGTATCACAGAATTCATAACAACATCATCTACTAGAGGTTGCATCTTTAGTCTTTTGTCAACTCTTCACCGTTAAAAATGGTTATGAGGTTTTTCATACAGCACTTGTCCTTCATAAGTGGTGATAGCTGCAGTACATCCGAAGGCGTGCACTTTGACGCAAGCCCATCTTGTCTTCGGACAGGTAAGACTCTTTGAGGTCTTATTGTACCTGTGCCCTTTATATATAGCCACCTGGTTTCCACGACGAGACACTGCAAACTGCACTGAAATCAACAATAAATATTTAACTTTTTAATGTCAAATATTTAAATTTGAAGTGAAGTTTGTAATATTGGAAGGACCTCGTAGCTCAATCAACAGTCGGCATTTGAGTCGGTTGCTAGGTTAAGAGCGCGACCGGGTGATGGATGGGTGACCCAAGTCAACACTAATTTTTTAATATTTGACCTCTTCCGTGTTTCGGAAGGCACGTAACGCAATGGGTACCAATTAATGTCACCAATTGATATTATTCGTGAGATTGAAAAAAAATCGGTCATCGGTCAACTTAACGTCATCTTAACTTGCCCCACAGCCACATCCTTTGCAATCTAAGTGGACCCTGATACTAAGATTAATAGACCGGGATACCGCTATAAAGAAAAAGAAGAAGATATACCTTACAAGAAGAAGTGAAAAGAAGAAGAAGTGAAGTCTGTAACGTCGAAATAAGATTAGTATTATTGAATGCAAACAGTATTTATAATAAAAAAAACTTCTAAAACTTTGTCCGGGTTTCAGTTTTATTTAAAGAATTCATAAAGAGATAAAAGTATATAGATAATTTTCTAATTCGGAATGTATTTAAGTATAGTTCGGTGATTATGATTGTATTGTCCTAAATGATTATACCACCAACAATGCAATCTATGCTAAGTACAGAATGTATCTAAAACTTGTAGCATCCGCTACATAATGAAATGACTAAACAGGACCCAAGATGGCGATGATATCAAAAGTGGAAAGATACACTAGATGGCTATGGTGAAGCTATAATAGATGGCGCTGACGCGCCCCGTACAATATCTAAACCACGCTAGCGAAGTTTCTACTGCTGCCCCGGGCAATTCCACCTAGACCAAATTGAAGATCTTTCTTTTGTGCCGTTTAAGTATATCGACTTTCGACCCTGCCAAATCATCCCTCGCTAAACACTCGGGTTGCAGCATTACACCGATTTTCCCTCGTATTCATTCGCGGATTAAAGCAAAGTAGTTTAGTTACTCATGCATTTACTTTTCTCTATCCTGAGCTATCCCAATCCACTCCTTTATTATTACGTGATTATGCAAGCTATGTAAAACTACCATAAAAATTTAAAATCATTGTTCAATGTTGCATTCACTTGGACCACAAACGAAACCAACCATGGTTTATGTATCACAAGACATTGAAATGAAATTAAGCTTTGTATCCGTCTAATAAAAGTTCATTTTACAACTTCCAAAAATGCCGAACGTGACACTTCCGGTGTAGTGTATCGTAAAATTAACTTCCACATTTAAGTGTAACTGTACACGTTTTTAGGGTTCTGTAGTACTACAAGGAACCCTTATAATTTCACTCTGTCCGTCCATCCGTCAGTCCGTATGTCTGCACGTAAGGTGCCCCCCTCCCCCAAGCATTTCCAAACTATTAGACGTAGAGACTGGAAATTTTTCATGTTGATAGAACATGCTAAAAACTCATTAGGAAAATAATTTTGAATGAAATCAGACAAAAACTTTTGAAGTTACTTAACAAATACGTATATAGCGTATCAGATACGGAACCCTTCTATGCGTGTCTTAACACGCTCTTGGCCATTTTATTTTATACATATATAAATTATTCTTAATCCATCTTCCTCTTTCCTAGGCCAATCTCATCCACAACTTCCAGACAAAGAGGTCGCGCCACCTCTTCCTCAGCCTCCCAACGTTGGACTTTGCCCAGCAATGGAACACAATTTAAAAAAATATATAAAAATACATCTCATTCCATACAAATCCTAAGCCTCGAGCGTTAAATATTCAGTCCAGCAAAAAGCATCCCAAACGAAATCCAGTACGAATTATAAATTTCAACCGGTCGGTGCCCGAGGAGCGAATCAAAAATTCGAACGAGAGGTTTCCAACAGAGAGCGGATACCCGAAAACGTTTCTTCGGCGTTTCGCATTAACACAAAGGGATTTCCTTAATCGGGTTTTCGGGGGTATTAAGATTTACATTTCGCGAGTTAATTATTAAAAAGAGCTTAAGCGTTGCGTTTTTGGGCGATAATCTCGGCGTCGGCGCGACCCCCAGAATGGCGAGAGGGACGGGACGCCGAATTCACTCGACATTTTTGTACTGAGAACTCGTTAACAGACTATGGGAATGTTTGCCGGGTCTTTGGGGCTGTTTGAATTTAAAGTATTCGCGTGTGAGCAAGCGTATGTACATGTTTTATAAGTATGCCGATAGATTTTATTGGATGCATAAGTTAAAATGATTATCACGACTAGAATATTGACTTTGTCCGTATCATCGTTCTCAGGATATTTCCTCTCCCTTAGAAGTCTTCTACAAACTTCCGTTGTCTGGACCTGGGCCAGCTTTTTTTTTTTTTTTTTTTTTTTTTATGTTGCAAGGGGGCAGACGAGCAGGCAGTAGGCACCGAAGTGCCTACCGTCGCCCATGGACATCTGAGATCGCGCAAGTCCGATTCGACGACATCTCGCCAGCGATATCTGGGACGTCCAACTGGTCGTCGACCAATCGGTTGATAGATATACGAAGGCATATTATAAAAGTTATGGAAAAACTTTGAAACTTCCCTCTCATGTTTTTTTTCAGATGGACCATTTACTGTAAGCAAGATAGGCGAATCGTGTGCGGTGAACCCGAAGGACTTTCAATTTTACTAAACTTTTTCACGCAATATTTTATGTACACTTATAAATAGTGTATAATTATTTGCATTCTAAAAATTTACATTCACATTAGTTATCAATAAAAGATAATAACATATCTAACACAGTATTTGTCTTTTACTATTGTGTTATTTACTCACGCACTAAGCCACACACACACACACACATACACACACACAAACACGCGCGCGTGCGTGCGCGCACGCACACGCACACGCACACACACACACACAAAACAAACATATTTTTTTATTTTTTTTATTTAGTTTTAAGCTTTCCTCATAATACCCATGTAAACTGTAAGGGAAAGAACGGTCTTCTGACACACTGTTTTTAAAACTACCTCAGAAGTTATGGCTACTTAATGTTATGGCTTCTAATTGTATGGTTTTTATAATAAAGAAATTATTATTATTATTATATCTAATCCCAGTAACATTTTTGTAACCTGTGTTTAAGCTTTGTGATTAAGAATATACCATCATTATCGTCAGCTGTAAGCAGCTCACTACTGCTTTCTGACGATACCTTCGGCTTACGACATCGAGCTACTACAAGCGACTTCTTGGCATCATCACTTCACTTAGCCTAGTCAAAATTCAACTATTCTTAAATATTACGACAGTATAAGAAAAAAAAACGTATAACCTACCACATTTAAATAGCAAACTCGTAAAGAATTTATTGGAATATTTTGGTTCATAAAAACGTTCAGAATTTCCGTATAGGAAAAAAAAATATGAGAATCATTCTTATTGCAATTAACAGTACTATAGTATAATAACGGTATTTATATTTAAGAATGAGGATTAATTTATACTCATAAAAGTCATATGCAATGTTCGTTTCTTCAGAATCCTAATTGAAACTAAATATTATTTCAACACTTTGAATTTTTGGTCTTTGTTGATTTGTACACAAAATCCGACCAAATCATGTAGACACGGCAAGCTTCCTGTGTTACAAACTTCCGTCCGAATATTGGAAATGCCAGTTTAAACTTCCGTAACAACACTGTGTTGTAAAATGTTGATAAACCTTTACGCTAATTTTAAAATTGCACTTCAGTGTATTTAGTAAATAAATGTTTTTTTTTTTTTAATTCTGTATTTAAGGACAATCCTTATCCTTCTTAATTAGCCTGTCTTACTGCTGGACTAAGGTCTACTACCCCTATCTCTTGGACTACCCCATGTCACATTTTTTTCTGCACTTATTGAGGCTGTATGTAGATATTCATATTCGAAGTTTTGGCATAAACTATCAGAAGTAGTACTGTTTCAATTCCCCCCCCTTGTAACATAAAAAAAAAGATAAATACTTTCTGACCAAGTTAATTATCAAAGCATTAGACATTGCATTGTTAACGATTAAAAATGCATGCTTAACGTTTAGCAAATTAATACTTTTGTGTTCAAATTTAAAATACATGTCTTAAATATGAAAAATGGATACGTCATTATTTATTTTCAGATTTATCGTTACTGCATAAAACTCTTTTCGTTTGAAATATGGAAGATTGAAGCCGTTATGCCGGAGCCAGACATAGCTTCATTTGAATGATCATGTAGTTTGGCCGGGGACTTTGTGTAGCTGCGCAAAGTTATCTAGTACTTAATAGACTTCTAGGGAAAAAAAATTACAAACACTTTGAGCTATGTCTGGCTCCGGCATAAGTCTGATTGTTTAAACAATGTATTCATCGCACAATGAAAGTAGCAAAAGTGTTCCTAATAACACGTTTTTTGGGCGCTATGCAGCTTTGCCCCTTTCGGGACTGCAAAATGGTTGCGTTGCATTCGTATTGATGAAAGTTCAATTCTTTTGAAAGCTTCGCCGGAGTGGTATCAGATGGTACGAAGCGAATACCAATTTACGTTTTCACTTTTGTGTGAACGAGCGAGTGCAACTGGCAACACTATCGTTTTTGCACTTTCTTTTAAATGAAAAGTGTGCAATAGACAATTTTCTATGGTGCAATTTTTTTTTTCATAGAATACTGGAAATACTTTACAAGAGGAGATCGTAGATGAATCAGTGGCGGGTATTAGAGTCGATCGCTAGGCTAAGTAGCTGTAACCACTGCCGGATGATCGATAATGGACTCTTTTAAACAATGGTTTTCAGATATCCGACCTTCTTCGTGTTTTTTAAGGCTCGTAAAAGAGTGGGTCCCGATTAATGTCACTGAGTGATATTAATCGTGAGATTGAAGAGATTGTGGGGGTTCCGGGACTTACTAGTCCGATCTGAAAAAAACGCGCTAATCTCAGGAACTACTGTTCCTGAGATTAGCTCAAGCAAACAAACAAACTGTTCAGCTTTATACATTAGTATGGAGTATAAATGTCTCAAATATCTAGACAAGATGATTTGGGCCTCGGCAGCTCAACGGTATAGGGTATTGTCGCACTCACTCCTAATACAAGCTTTTAATTTCAGCTTAGTAGGAAGGGAAAAAGGGAATATTAAACATACCTAAAAAGTATTCCTAACATTCTTTTATAAAAAATTAAAATATATATATATTTACCAGTTCTCCCACTAAACACGTAAAAAATAATATAAGCAACCCGTATTGATCCATAGAAAAAAACCTTATATTGACGCAAACGCGGTCATGCGAAGCCGCGGGAAATAGCCTAGAGTTAATATAAATGAAACTTCATTACGCATTCACCGTGTTGTATGTAACGATACGAGTACATTACGAATCACTAATTGAACGTTACTCGTGCGGTTGCGTTAAATGAAGCGCGTGAACATTCACTGAAATAAATGTAATTGTACGTATAAAAAGTGAATATTAGTGTAGGCCAACGCCATTTTGAGAACGTTTTATATCTCCTAGAATTTAGATTAAATTGTAATAGAAATCTTTGTCTTAATATTGAGTTATTGCAAAGTCAATGACAGTTAAAATGATAACTGAAAGAATCAGGCGTTACTTTGCGTTATTTTTCGTATACTTTACGGATAAACTTTGTAGAGTCTATCTCCTGATGATGCTTCGGTGTCGAAGCTAAACGTGCGTTGAGGCACATCGGAAAGTCAGTGTAGTGCTGTGCTTTGGTGGCGCATTCGGTGGTGTAGCCTTCGGGTTGCAGCATTGCACCGATTTTCCCTCTTATTCATTCGCGGATTAAAGCAAAATTGTTTAGTTTTTCATGCACTTAAAATTATAAAAATAAAAGGAAGATTTATTACATAACATTATTTGGTCACAGGATATGGGCACATTGCGCCAAAAACTCAAACGGGTAAAGTGGTAACCATCTTCTACGCTATCCTGGGCATACCGCTGATGCTGTTGTGTCTTTCCAGCATCGGTGACGTCATGGCTTCGTCCTTCAGGTACTCTGTGTACTCTCTTTTAATTAATTAACTTCATATTGTGTGCTTCTTTTTTTAGGCTGTTTCTAGAACCTTTTAAAAGCGAAAGGTCACCTAACGCGAAATTTCGAAAACCGCGAGACGTATAAAAATGAAATTTGGCAAGTAGGTACTTTGAAGTTAGTAGGCATCGCTAAGAATTTCTTGATAGAACCAGAGGTCTAAGGGCTTTTATAAATTTACGCGAACAAAGGCGCGGATAACAGCTAGTTTTTCATATTATGTAGGTCTGTTTCTAATGCCTTTGGATGGCTCTAACTATAATCACCAATCAGATGTATTGACTAATTGCTGTAAAAAAACTATATCTTAAATAATACTTTATAACATACAGGGAAAGGTAATAAATATAATTATTCTATTCTAAGCTCCAAGACCGGCCCTGCCATAGGGCGAACGGAGCGACCGCTCCGGGCGTCGAGTACTATTGTACGCCTCAGGCCAAATATATATACAGGGCAAGTAATGAGGGTGTCACAATGTTGTCTTGCTCCATCCAAAAAATTTACCTGAGGCCGGTACTGAAACCCGACATACGACAACATATATGCTTGTGACAATGTTAAATGGCGTTCAGTATATTTATCAATTTGCTATTTTTTACAAACAGGCGTAAGGTCTTAAATAATTTATTATATAAATTATAATTCAGTCTGGGATAATGTCGATACCGTTTAATCGATTTCGATAAGATTTTTATAACAGGTAACTTTCATAAATACGGTATTTTGCACATTTGTTTTTATTTATTTAAAGATAATTTTACTTATAAAACTTACTCAGTGCAACATATACCACAGTCGATTTATCTGTGCACAGTTGATTCCGAAACGGTAACTTTTATACTAAACTAGAATTTATTCTAAAACATATGATATATTGTACAATGCATCTTAATTTTTGCTCTCTAGAGCAAAAATTAAGTGCACTCTCCATTGCTCGTTGAATGATTTGCCCATATAAGACCAAGATTTTAGGGCCATGTTTCAGGACCATATGCACACTAGCAACACACACTGACCAAAGAGTTGGCCTTAACGTTCGGGTATTCAGTATTTATAAAGTACTAGAGATCGCGAGCTGGTCGAAATTCGCCCAGAAATCTTTAGATTTGCATATTATATGCTTATTTAGAACTATATACAAAATTTAAATTATTTGTACGACGACATTGTCATATATAACAACTAATATAGATACGGTCGTCATGACTACGTCTTCACACAATCATTTAGTAAAATGTATACATGTGTGTATAAATCGTTTCACATTGGTGTGCGTAAGGCTTTAATTTACTGTTTTTTTTTAATAATTTACTGTAGTAGCTATGCATATTTTATGAAAATATGAGCATTCGCAATACCATACTATATACAAAATTATAATTGTGCCAAATGTTATACTCCTGCGTCCACGCAATTTCCGTAAAATATTACCGAATGTTATCGCTTCACGTATAAATATAGGACTAAAAACTTCTATAGGTGTTGTTTGAATATAGGCATTATAATATACTTTTTAGACATGGATTTGTGTAAGGTACTTACAGTTCAATTGTGGGTAGATATCAATTTATATTACAATAAAAGACAAAACGGATGTTTAGCGTGGGCCATTCACGATCAGTAATCCGTGGTGAGCGGACGTGCCGATTGGGCAGTGTGCTTACTTACTGTTGTATTATTTGTGCCTATACTGAGACGATACCACAGACGATATTTGACTAAATAGTTGAGATTTCAAATCATAAAAGTTAAGTTTACGTAATTTGGACTCACGAAAGACTCGGTCGGGTATTCTAATGGCGACACAAGAATTTTCTAACTGCTCTAACGGATACTATAAACCCATAACAATGGACAATTGTATCAGTTACAGAAATCTAGAATATCGATCTATGTTACCTAGATTCAGTAATTCTAAATGGATTTGTAGTCACGAGTTGTATTTACATAAACAGATCGACGTGCATATAATTTTGTATGAATCAATCATACCGTGAAGTGCGACATCGGTATGCGGTTATTCGTAATGTATGACATGCATATTTATGTGGACTTTTCTTTAGATTTAAGCACAACATTTTAAGTCTTGGTTTGTGGATCTTGTCTATGGCAACTGTACACAATTTGTTTCGCCAATGTCATCATGTTATTTGACGAAGTAACAGAGGAGAATGGTAGTTGTAAACTGAAATAAAAATGAAATTTTGACACATTACCAAGTGGCAGGAATTTCGTTGTTAATACGGAAATATATTATGTTATATTTATAAAAGTACTTTATAAGAATATACATAAATATAGACATATTCTTTATATTATAGCATACGTTTCAACTCTTTGTTTATGGGTTTTGTCTATGGCAACTGGACATAATTTGCTTCGAGACAATGTCACGTTATTTGACGAAAAAAAAACTGAGGTAATCGGTCGGCATATGCTGACATAAGAGTGAAATGTTGACACATTACCGAATAGCAGGAGTTTTGTTGTTAATATGGAAGTATATTATAACAATATTGAAAAAAGTATCACAACTATTCATATCAAGATTTAGGACAGGTCACTTGGCGACGGTTTGGCGACGCGTCGATGTCGCCATATTAGAAGCATAGCCACAACTACTACTGGTTACTTCATTGGCAAGCAGGTATACATAGCTACGTCGCCACGGCGTCTCGGTGAGGTAGGGCTCTTATCTACAATCAAATCTCGGTACTTTTCAATTTTAGTAGACCTTTTAAGCATTGAGCTATTGGTATTTCATTCTAGCCATATAACTGTTACATAAAACTGTTAATTTATAGTCATACACTAATATCAAACCCGGTACCTCTAGACTTTCATCTGGCTTTCTACATTTAAGCTTCGCTGTCGCCGTAACTGTCATCTAAGTTTATAGTCCAGTAACACGAACAAAGACGCGAGGCGGTCGCTAGTGAAAATTGATTTGCATTTTCTTTGTGCTTTCTCTAGTATCTTACATTTATTGATCATAAACTTATTAATGGTTATAGGCTTAAATACTCGTAACTGGATTTGAAAAAGAGAAGACCTTCAATCATTGTGTCAAAATAAAATAAAAACAGCTAATATATATACTAGTTGTTACCCACGAATTCGTCCGCGCAAAATTAGGTAAAAATTTTGAGCGTGATGATATATAAGCCTAAAGCCTTCCTCGATATCTAACACTAAAAAAATTTTGTGGTTCTTGAGATAAGCACGTGCAAGTAAACAAACAAACAAATTCTTCAGCTTTATATATTAGTATAGATAATGTTTTACTTGGCTTTGCTCCCTTTATCTCTTTCCCGTGTACATCCACTTTTAGTTAAAGGTCAACAACTTTGCTGGGTCTATGTCTATCTACACACACACACACACATACACACACACACACACACGACTATGTATAAAGCGACTGGTCACCTATCACGAAATATCGAAAATCGTGGGACGTACAAAGATGAAATTTGGCAGGGAGAAATTTATAGTTAGTAGAAATCCGCTAAATGCGGACTCTTCGTTAGAGCTGGTTTAAGAATGTCTAAGGACACGCAGGTTGACGCGACCGAAGTTACGGAAAACAGGTAGTCTTATTATAAATTCAACTAACAGACTTCGCCTTGTCAAAAACCTACCACTAATAATAAGATATGCCATTAATATGCCATAAAAGAATTTCTTTCCAGCTTTGCTAATGGTATGTTTATTTTGTAGATAAGTAATTAATAGGCTATAAAAGAATTCCTTTCCAATTGTGCTAATATTATATTATATTAATTTCGTACATAAGTTAAATTAATATGCTATAAAAAAATCCTTTCGAACGGTGCTAATGTTATGTTTGTTTTGTAGATTTATAATTAATATGCTATAAAAGAATTACTTTCCAGCTTTGCTAATGATATGTTTCTTTTGTAGCTAAGTAATTAATAGGATATAAAAGAATTTCTTTCCAGCTGTGCTAATAGTATATTTACTTTGAAAATTAATTTTATATTATATTTTAATTATAATGGAATACAAAACAAACACACAGTATCACAAAACTATAGCAAATAAAAATAAGTTTCATTCTAAATTAATGGTTTATTTATTTTATAACACTAATTTGAATTCGGAAGAATTAATTTCGGCATAAACTTTAATTTTATTTTAATGTTTATATTCATAGACTGTTCACGAAAATTTATGGCCTTCTATAAAATTTTATCGTGTGTTTTATGGATTTGAACGTTTAATCGAATATTCGGAGTTCTTGTTAAAACTACGTTGGGCAAGATTTAAACGTTTTGTGAGTGAACTCTATCTAGGGTTGCCAATAGGGTAGTTTCCACTAAAAGAAATCCTAATACATTTTTATTCTGGACAGTTGACAGAGGCTTAAATATTACAACAATAAAGTAAAATTACTATAATATGTCATATTGCTTAATATTTTAAATATATAAATTAATTTAAAGACATCAATCATGTTACACTGAATAGCTAATTGTGCGCATGACGTCACATCGTGCAAAACAAATTATTTGATCACATAATATTGAATTATTTAATCTCTGTAACGGGTACGAAACCCCGGACTACCCTAGATGCTATTGTCGTTCCCCTTGCATTGTCCGTGACAGTAGTATCCGCATCCTTTCTCTCCTCTCCTTCTTACCCTATATACTATTATAATCCCATCTACCTTTATATCCTTTTACTCCATACCTTTTTTTTAATCCTGTCTATTTAATTAGAGGTAGTACCACGCTTACAGTCTTTATTGGTCTGCAGCCGAATTGGGCCGGTGCGTCCGGGTACCAGTTCCTCTTTCTCACAAAAGATCGACGTGAAGTGGCAGCAATGCTGTCACGTCAAGTGATGGTATTCTTGTCGCGTTTCGTATGGTATTCTTGTCGCGTTTCGTATGGTTTGTGAGACTTCCCGGTGGCCTGATCTAATCATTAAGGGCCGGCAACGCATCAGCTTGTCTTTTGGTGGTGCAGATATCCATGGACGTTGGTAGGCATTTATGTAAACCGACTCCTCGGTTCCCCTTGTAACATAAAAAAACCTTTTTCAGAACCTTGATTTCTTCTCATAGTCGTAAATTAATTATCGGTATAGCTAAATATTTGGCGCTATTTGGCGGAGACCTAGGTTCCGCAGAACCCAGTTTAAGAAGCCATGCCCAAGAGGGCTTAAATTATTTTCAAACTAATTTAGATTTAACTGATTCACACGGTTTTCCGCAGTGTAAAGCCACATTCTATTAAGAATATGGAGTCGGTTTAAACCATTAACAGTATATCTAGAGACTTCCGCAGTTAGATGACGACATATTACATGTTTTAAGTGGTACCACTTAGCCACAAGTAGGTGGTTTACCCGACATGAGTCGACCGTGACGAATTGATAGTTACAAGTTTGAATCTTAGCTTACTGAGCCCACATGATAAATAATAAGAGGAAAACAGTTTTCCGTACCATACTGTGGGAAGCTGTTTTCCTGTTATTGATTATCTCACTCATTTTCTATATTGCGGAAGTGGTACCTTAGTCGGTGGTTTGCATTTAAGTCAATCGCTAGGATAAGTGGTTCTTACCGCAGCCCGTTGAAAGATGGGTGTTTAAGAAGGCACGTAAAGGAGAGGGTCCTGATTACTCAGTAATATTAGTCGTGCGATTTCAGAGGTTCCCGAATAGAAATCAGACGGCTGTTGGTGATCTTAACTCGCCTTACAGCCACATCCTCTGCAATCTAAGCGGACCCTAGTATTAGACCGGGATAACGTTAGAAAGAAGAAGATTCTGAAATGTACTTATCTATTCCCAGCATTTCGTTAGCGTTGTCTAAGTTGTACTTAAAATTCATACTTTTCCACCCTCTACTTTTAGCTGCCCCCTCCCCCCTTCTTCTTGCCTAGAGGCATCAGTATTTAAACAGGGTTACGAATTTTAGTCAATCCCTTCTGACAGACGCTCTATGGAATCTTCTTGAGACGGAATCGATATTGCTGTACATTAAGAAACTATTTTATCCCAAGTAAAAGTTGATACAAGTAGAAGTGTTTGTGTGATTTGACCTGCTGCCCTATGTCAAAAATTGCAAATCTGCTTACATCAACTATGCCAAGACTTTTCGTTAGCATTATCTAATTACAACTCGTATAGAATTATTATTTATTTTATAGCCATATTATGTTGTATCTGGTCAACAGCAATAATGTAGCTACGTCATTTTACCTTTTTACTAGTGAGACATCTAAGCATCTACTAAGTTAAGATCAGGCGCGGAACCAGCCTTCAAAAATGGTAGTGGGCACAAGCGCTCAATTTTTGGCCGATTTTCGGGCATAAGCGAGCCAGCGTATCGACTTGCTTCTTGATTATTATCGATTATGTTCGATAAAGTGCATTCCTATAAAAGGATATGTTTTTAAAATATATGATTTTGAAACATTGCTTTTTGTAAGTAAGGTATTGATAGAGGCTTTCCATCTCAATAAACCGTGAAAGTGTGACAAGCCTATTAGGGCGGTGGGCATGGCCATCGGGGTTTTTATTTCTATAGTCTTTTGCAGAGGAAGTCGTAGCTTAATCAGTGGCCGATATTTGAGACGATCGTGAGGTTCGACAATGTCCCAACGGCGGTGGGGTTTGAACCGGGTACCTTGCGGATTTCAGTGCATACCTTATACCGTTGAGCTATTGAGGCTCTAATATGTGATATTTAGTCCTCTGTCAAGTGTCCATAACGAAAATTTATTTGAATTTCTTTTGGATACTGCCTTTTTGGCTATTAAGAAATTAACTGTGACAAGCGGAACAAGAATTCAGATAGAAAGCTATACATAACCGTAACAACCGACGTAAACATCGACGCTATCGTAAAATTAACTGCCATTTACTGATATTAATATCCACTATCAGCAATATGAAATCTAAATGAGAAGCGAATAAAGCGATAAATTGATAATTTACAATCAACTTGAGCTATAAAATCTCTTCGGTAAAAGGCTGCATTATCGTTCATATGATTGCTCTCAAAAACCACTTATCTAATCGGGCACCTGGTTTAGCCAGTTCTAAGCTCTGTATCTATATACATAGAAATAAAATTGAAATGTCTCCTCGTACTGTCAAAATTATTTTTCTAATTGAAAGAAAGAAAATGTTTTATTTTCAGAACTATGCCACACTAGAACAAACGTTAAGTGTGGCACAACCCGAAAAAAAAGGAAACGCCTCAGCGAAAATTTCTGCATGCTTTCTGTGAATGTATAAACATGCAGAGTTTTTACTCGTTACCCTGGATACGAGTGACGCCACGGACATAAGTTTTACAAACTTCAAATTACATATAAAACTAAAAAGTACTAAAAATATCAATTAAAACTAATTGCGTATGACTACATATACGATACCTATGACAAAAACGCAAGTTAAGCATTTTTGTCTGTCTGTTTGTCTCTGGTAATTTCTGAAACGGCTGGACCGATTTTGATGGGACTTTCACTGGCAGATAGCTGATTTTGCAACGAATAAGATAGACTACTTTAGTTTTAAAAATATAATTATGGTTCCGCTCGAAAAATAAAAAGGCTCAAAACTTAACAACACCTCTAAATTCACGCAGACGAAGTTGCGGTTTAGAGTTAGTACGTAATGAATACGTTTACGATATTAGTAGAAAAGGACCTGATTGGTTAATAAGCAGTGATAATTCAAAAACAATTTATTTATCGCCATTATGAATCGATTTTGATGATTCATAATGGGTTTTAGAGTTGTTAGCCATATTGCGTCTTTTACCAAAATAAACACTTTGCACTTTTACTTAACTAAATTTTTATTTTTATTAATTACAATAAATACGTGATAATGTGACATTTAAATTCAAGGTAGAATAATGCTTTCGTAATATAGAAAGTAATCAATACGTTGCGAAATTTCAATATTTTTATTATCAGTTAGTATAAGGTGAGGCGAACAAGAGACAACTATTACGTGTGACGTGTTAATTCGTTTTTATGTAGATTTGCCCGCAACTTCATCCACGTAAAATTAGGTAAAAAAAATTAAATTACATTTTAGCGTGATGATATATAGCCTTCCTCGATAAATAGACTACTGAAAAATTTTATC
>JANCMC010049993.1:0-20843 GCA_024363005.1 Charaxes varanes | reverse complement strand
TTGATACACTTTCAATTATAATAGGTATAAAACTGTGATTCGCTCCACAAATTTCTGAGCATTGACCATAAAAAATGGTGGGGTGGGACTACAAAAAAATACTATGGACTAGCTTAGGTTTAGATTAGGAGTTAAAACTTTCGAGAATTGGCGTGCCCTCAACAAAAAGTGACAAAAAAAGCATGGTTATACTTATATGTATATATACTTGCATAGAATTTAGTGTCACTTTTGTCCTATTTTCAGGAGTGAAATCATCGACATGCGGGAAGATCAGGTAAGTTTGTACAAATTTATCTATCAACGGAAGGAAATCAAAAAATATTGATTTGTTGTTACAAAACTCAAATAAACCTCTTCTGGGAAACCAGCGGATATACTTTACCTCTAACCTAGCTGGCACGGTAGCTACAAGTACAGCGGTGAACCTGTTGACTAGGAATGTTACTGAGAATCGATTTCGGGTCCGAAATTTCGGAACTTCCGATACATTTTATAGAATCGGTTTCTATAAATTTTAATCGGAATTTATATGAGAAGTCGACGATCCAGAGATCTGTGAGAAGGAGTGCTTCAATACGTACGGTTTTATTTACTAGACTTTATTTAATAAGTAATAAATATATAGAGGACTATATGACAAATGGACCTCTGCTCCTAAGGTCTTAATGCCTGTGTTATAGGTAACAGACGCCTGTTATACACAGATTTTTATTATAGGAATATATAAATACATACATATTGATAATATATCCAGACTCGAGGCGGAAATCGAACTCACGACCCCCGAAGCGGAAGGCAGGGTCACTGCCCACTGCGACAACAGGCCAGCCAAAATTTATTTTAAATTTGTTTATTTTTAATACCCAAGTAATGATAAATAATGTGCACTTTTTTTCGGTTCCGATTCTAATTCCGATTAATCAAATATTTAAAAAAATCTGTTCCAAATTCGATTCAGATTTAACGCTTCCGTAACATCCCTACTGTTGACTTCGATGCACTTGACGTATTTCAGCGATATTACGGCGCCATCTAGTGTACAACTTTACAGTTGCCTATGAACTTAAAATTCATTATTTTGAACATCTCACTACCATAGCCAAAAGTATTCGGAATATATTAGGCATGGAAACAACGAATAAAACAACTTATAGCTAAACTGGTCGACCCACAGGTCGACTGGAACTGTACCAGCACACACCAGTTAAAAAAATGTCCATTAACCAACCTCGCACGTTAGTCAAAACGCCACAAAACAATTATTAATAATACTGGACATAACCCACCTGGTGGACCTGCGTACTGGCTAAAAAGTGGCTAGCGGTCCCCAACTGGTTGTAGGACAAAAACTACTCATTCTAGCGGGCCAGACGCCCCACTAAAAAATTGTTGTGTCTCGCCTATCATCTGTTCAGGCGAATAATATTTTACTAACTTAACGATATGTTTATGTATAGTCAACCAAGAAATTGGTTCGCCACCCTAAGGTCGAATGTCGTTTGCACGTCAATTAGTTAAAAGGCTTATTTTTGCTTGTTTTGCAGTACGTTATTTTATAACAATAACCCTTAGCATAATTTTTTTAACTAGGAGCTGTCTTCCTAAATGGTAAAGCAATTTCTTGGTCGACTATACATAGATATACATGAATGAAGCGTTGTCCCGCTATTCTTGAATCCTTTGTTCTTTATAGCAGGTCAATAATAACCGACAACTTTTGACGTATAAAATATGAATCGTTAATCGTTTATATATTAATCTCTTACATAAATTAAAAAATAGTTACTTTATTATTAAATTTATTTGAAAATTACCTTTTAAATATGTTTCTTCTCGTTTCAATGGTTAAATGTATATATAGCCTACATTTTTAAAGCCCAAAATATAGCAATTATTGAATTGCTCATATATTATGACATCATATTATAATAGTGATCTTTTTTGTATCTAGAAATTGACACAAGTCTTAGACACCTTACTCCCTCAAAACCGTTGGACTGATTGCGATGAAATTTTGTGTGGATATTCCAATGTTCGTAGATGGTTTAAAAAGACAATTGGAATTAGGCATGTCTTTTGCTATAAGTCAAATATGCTAGGCCTAATTGACTCCTGTCTGCCTATTGTTGTCTGCCTGTTGGTTGAATCTTCGAAATACGTCCAATAGATGGCGTTAGTACAGGATGTTTCGTCTGACCGCAAATCGGGCAAGACAACGTGTGTCGGGTCCGTTAGTAATCTATAAATAATAGATAGAATGGAAATGAAGATCATAATTTTTATAAGTTATCAGATCCCAAACAATACTTTGATAATTAAAAAGATAAATGAATGAATAAAACTATTTTCTTTCTTTTTCTTTAAAAAGTATTTACTAAAAATGGTAGGTGATAAGTGGTGAAGTGAAATATTACCATATTTCAAATAGTTTTTTATCTATCGTCTTCAGATATAGTCACAAATACAATAATAAAAATTTAAAAAAATACTCCAAACCAGTCCATAGACAAAGTTCCCATGTCTCCTAACCTGTATATCTTGCGGTGGCTAATACTCTCACACGAAGGCCTCTAGGCTTCCGCGGCTGGAAGGGAGCAGTGAACTGAAGAGTGCGCTGTATCCTTGAATTACTGGCCGATGCGATGGGAGCAAAGCAGCGACGGTGTGATGTACGCGAGATACCTATGTGTGCGTGGCTACATTTGAGATGGTGACGTCATGAGCAAAGATTAAATTTAGATGCGCCATTGCTTGTTAAATCTTTAATACATTTTACCAAAGCGAATACGCTTCAGTTACATACATAGCACATGTAAAAAGTTACTACCAAACTATTTGTGAATTTAGAAAACGATGACATTGACGGTATTAATAAAACTAGACCAAAATTTGATAATGGGCCTATATTTAATAAATTTAAACTTTTTACTCAATTTATAGTATAAATTCAAAATAGTTGCACATTTCACAATCTAATTTGTAAATCTTTTATCTATACTAATATATAAAGCTGACGAGTTTGTTTGTTTGCTTCAATACGCTAATCTCCTGTGATTAGCGCGTTCAAGCAAACCAGTAGTTCCTGAACTACTGGTCCGAAAAAATTATTTCAGTGTTAGATAGCCCATTTTTGAGGAAGGCTAAAAGTGGACCTTTGTTGTTTAAACTAATTTTACGCGGACGAAATCGCGGACACAGCTAGTAAGACATAAGATTCATATTTAGATATCCTTTTTTTAAATATATCAAAAAATAATATATTTTTTTTAATCGGAATTGGTATGTATTATTTATCTAATTGATTATGTAATGTACATTAATTTACATTAGCGATATCACTTTCTATGAGCCACTACTATAAGCTTATCATTCACAAATTAAAAAAAGGTATTTAATTTATTACTTAATACGAAACGCCGCATCTGCCATTGATATTGTCTGATCTGTGTGAAGGCTGCACTTTATTCATTTTTCATCTCTTTCTTCCGCACCGAACGATGTGATACAATGTTCTGCTCGATGCAACCTTACCTGGTGCAATATCCACTAATTCTAAACGTGTTTCAAACATATCGAGGCTATTAAATTCTATCGGGTAATGGCAACGTGAAAATCTTACCTCAGGCAGGCTGTCTTGAGACAACCTCTTCAGTTACACTTAAGCCTTTGTCGGAGAAGGTACTCAAGGTCGGCGCGTGAGTGTACCCGTAATGTTAGTCGACACAAAAAAGTTTTAATCGAATAATGCAGTGATATTGTGATTAAAAAGACTGTTCAGATCTCAGTAAGGTAGTGTTTTTTAGTCACTTGGTTATACGAATTCACAAAGTAACGTTGAAAGTAGAGCCGGCTTTTTACGCTTTTTAGTTTTTTTTCAACTTAGCAACAAATAACGATGTTTCTGTGTTAGAATGACCACTCGCATTAATCGTGTATACGTCTTATTGAGTACGAATATACATATATACGATTTTGTAGGCGAAGAACAACAATTTGACTCAAATGGCTATTATAGAAATATAAAAGTCATGTTGATATTTAATTAAAAACTGCAATTAAAAGTTTTTAGGAGGCAATATATTACCTAATAGCTGATGGCCGCAACTTTGACCGCGTGAATATCAGTTTGTTTTTGTTATAGAGGATTTTAATTTTTTGTGCGGAACCCTAATTATTTTAGCTACAGTAAAATAGCCTATGTTACTTTTTGTAAAACCTGCCATTGAAAGTGTTCTTAAAATCGATATAGCCTTTCGGAAATTTCCCGTAATAAGTGGACAGACAAAAAATTTCTCGTTATACAAGCCTTATCCTGATAATAACTAATACAACAACAAAAAGAATTATCCAAATCGGTGCAGTCGTTCGGAAGTTATGCACGTATGAATATACATTTCGGCGATTCAATATTATTTATTTTTATATAGATAGATATAAAAGGTAATATCCGTGTAATTTTTATTATCTGTACAAATAAATTATGTCCGTGATTTATTTGAGACATTTCTTTAATTTGTATTGCTTATACTCGTTACAAACCAAACAAATACGTAAAACTTATTCGGTCCTTAAATGTCTTTGTTTTTGTCCAACTTAAAGTTACTAAAGGCTTATCCAGTTTTGATGGGATTAAAAGAAAAATTGCTACTGTTATCTTATAAATATCAAGGAAGTAATGTGAATATCATAACCAAAAAAATTAGGCTAAAATAGAATTTAGTAAAAAAATATCTTTTGAAAACATAAGCTAGTTAAATTAGCATTTAGGATTATTGCAAAATTTTAAATTATAACTTGCTGTTACCCACGACTTTGTTCGCGTAAATTTAAACTTACAGGACGATTCTTGAGGCTAGCTAGATTAAGGAGGTCTAAGTTACTTAGATATAGTTAGATATAGTTATTTAGACCTCCTTAATGTAGCCTAGCACTATCGAAATGTCTAAAAACTGTCTACTAGTCATGACCTACCTTCTTGTCAAATTCCATCTAAGTGCGTTCCGCGGTTATAGAGATCTCGTATAACCTCGTATACCTATAACCTCTCGATTTTATAGTATATTATATTTTTAATATTAATATGAAATTTGGAACAATTATATTTTATGTAGATGATTTATATACATAGATGAATAAAAATGTCACATTCTCTGCGCAATAATAAACAAATGACGCGATAAACTATCAAAACGTTTCTAATTCCTTCCTGATTTTTTTAGCTTTTTTTTTTAATTATCTTGTATTAGACGTTATAACCTTTCTGCCAAATAAAATATTTATATTTATTTAAACGCTTAAAATCTTTTTGTATGTTTTTGATATTGCATTGTTCAATTGGTCCAAGTAGTTATAGGAATTGATGAAGGAAGGAAATCCGGAGGAAGAGAAGAGGAAGTCCGGCTCAACTTATTCTAAACCAAATAACAGTCCTTATGAAATTCCCCTGGAGAAGATTATACAGTGTTATTATTAAATATTAAAATAGTAACGTGACATCTATCTATATATCGATACCTCCGACGTAAGTTGTTGGGACCCCAAATTCGCAGTTTTACAATAGAGCATTACAAAGAACTAAATAATAGTCACTTTTTAATATATTATTATAAACAATAATGTAATTTAGAGCCTCAATAGCTCAACGGTATAAGGTATGGACTGAATTCCACAAGGTTAATACCCGGTTAAAACCAAATCCCCCATTAAGTTGCCTACCTTAGGAACAGACGTCCGTGTGTCATATAGTCCTGTATATATTTATTTATTTATTTATTTATCTTATAGCTAGGTTTATTCCCGTCTAGTACCAGGTTATGCTTTAAGTTACAGAGGATGTGTAAGGTGAGTTGCTGTGTTCTACGAGGTCCTCCTAAGGTCCTTTTCCGGGTGAGACCTTCTATCTCCCCCCTCCCCCACTACCGGTGACGCTGTCGAGGCCATTAGGGCCAACAGCAGAAACCACACAAAAAAGGCGAGTTAAAATCACTGACTGTCGTCTGACGTCATCCACGGAACCTCCACAATCTCTACAATCTCACGACTAATATCACTTAGTCGTGAGATTGTAGAGATTGTGCATGGGAATGTCGGATATTTGAAAACCAGTGTTGGTTGGTCACCCATCTGTCCTCCGGTCTCGGTAGGAACTGCTTTACCTACCAATCGACTCAAATGCCGACTATTAAGCTACTACCTCCTCAGATGCTAACCCGTAAAGTAGCAAACATTTTTTTATAAGCGTAGAGTAGCCTCAACGTTTATAAAAAAATATTTTTAAAACTAATAAAAACCTTTAAGCACACAAAAATAAAATATTTTTGTGTAGAAACAATTTTACCTTTTAAGCTGAAAAGATTGTTTTTATAAGCGGTCGCCATTTGACAGTAGACACGTGTCGCACGTAAGAAGAAAATTTATCGCTTGTAAGCTACAATTGTTCCCTTAAAGTTTTGTATTTGCTACGAGCGTCAGACCGGGGATGTTCAGTGAACTTAAATTTATAGGGGTATAGTTTCCTAAACGACCACCTGGGACCATTTTATAAGAGACAAATTTATGTGTGTTTCTATTGAAACTACTTTTTTGTACCTCCGACATAATAAATCAATTCTCTTAAGTAAAGAAATATTTCTCTATCGGTCTTTATTTGACCTTTATTAACCAACTCTATTCATATTTTTCGCTTAGTTAAGGGATTGCTGTATCACGTTAGTTTAATAAAACAAAAAATGGCACCGTTCACGGAAGCCTCCTTTACGGAGACGCGGGGCGTCGCGCGTCACGTGTGGCGACGCGGCCGGCACCGAATTCAAACATATGGCATTGTATGAGTTAGAATAAACCTATACTGGTTGTTAGTAGTAAAAAGTTAAAGAACCTTTATTTACTGGGCTATGTATATATGTTTAAAAATTATTTATTTTGTTTAATAAAGTCAATTATCTGCAACCAGGAAAATAATAGAAAAAGTTTTTTTTTCTTTATTATAAACTATAAATTAATTAAAAACTAAGTATGGGACAATTAAAATGAAAACTTAACTAACTTGCTCTACAATCCTCGCCACATCACAACAGACGCGATTGATAGAGCCCGCTATTAATATAGAGCGTTTCAAAAACTGCTACAGAAGATAGTTCCGAAGCGTTTTAGAGCGTTTGCTTAATAAGAAAATGTAGTTGCTAGATAGGGCATGTGTTGTAACGTAATTGCTTCTAGTGGGGTCGCATCTCGAAGTGATGGTCCAACGGCGTGGCATCGGCCTGATCTCGGTCCTCAGATGTGCCTGCGTCCCGAGCCCTTCCATGCCCCGCAATCGTCCGCTTTCACGCGCGCTCTTGCAAGAGATCCCTTTTATTCCCCAACATGTGGTCCGCATATGAGCCACGCTTTCATCTCCGGTCCCGCTGGAAGCTCGGGAGCAATTCTTGCACCAACAACTACATTTAAAGCAAATTATTTAAAATATTTTTCGATAAGAAAAAGGATTTGTGAAGTGAATTTTCCAATGAGAAATGCAATTATTATATTATACTAACTGTATCACACGACTTTGTCCACGTGTTCACTTGCTCTTATTACGTAAGGATTTAAAAATAGTTTCTCATACCTAACAAATAAGCAAAAATTTTTTAATAAGAATCAGTCAAGCCGCTTCGAAGGAGTTTGGCAACAAACATAGTAACACGAGAATTTTATATATTAGATTAAGTATAAGTTCTCTTACAGAATCTTACAGAATCATTATTTATAATTACTGTTTATTCATCGTATAAGATTAGCATATGTACTTTTAAGAATCTTATGAAGTTATCCAAATGGAATTAACGTAGTAATAGAAGCAATGAAGAAGTATTTCGAGTTTAAGGCGCGACTGGTACATATTTGGAATTAGACGTTTCAATTTGCTAGCAGGACAACATTTTAACTAGTTACAGTAGAAAATCCTTTAGAAAATTATTATCTTTTAATTTTATTTTAAAACAAATAATATATTCTTTTAGAAAGACGGTCAAATAAGCGATACAGATTATTTGGAAACATGGAAAGGTCTAGAAGATGCGAAGAAGCTAAATTTAACGCGGTCCATAGGTGTGTCAAATTTTAATCTGACGCAGATGCAGAGACTTTGGGACAATTGTGATGTAAAACCAGCTGTCAATCAAATTGAGGTGAGTCAAGTTTATATAAAGTCTTTACTTGCTTGGCTGAAATCCATAATAATTTGGGTTCAGTACCTTATGCCTTCCTACTTTTAGCATATACTTTGAGCTTAGCTAATGTGTAAATTGCTACAATATTGCCATAAAACAACAGTAGTTGGTATAAAGTATACTTGACTAATTGGAGGCAAACACATCTTCGAGATCCTGTGTTTAAGTCAAGTCATTAAAACAGTTCTACTTATTATATATTTTATTTATTTTCTAAACTATATAATACATCATTCTTAATTTGAATTAATAATAATAATAAATTTCTTTATTGTAAAAACCATACAATTATGATTACATTAAGTAGCCCTGACTTCTGATATAGTTTTAAAAAGCCGAGTGTCAGAAGTCAGTTCCTTCCTTTGCAGCTTACAGAGGTATTACAAATAAAAAGCTTAAAACTATTTAAATTCTTTATACCTGTTAAGCTACGGGCACCAAGGAACATTTCTTGAAATCAAGTAGACGTGTTTTCGCAGGTAAATCCGACGATAACCCAAGATGAGCTAATAAACTATAACACAGGCATTAAGTTGTCTACCTTAGGAACAGACGTCCGTGTGTCATATAGTCCTGTATATATCTATTTATTCAGGGATGCGTATGCAAACTTTGATAATGTAAGTACTTATTAAAATTAACTCTGAATGTTATTCAAATAAAAATTAAGCTGTCGGTACCGGTACTGGTCCTGGAGGCCCCGGAATATTTCGTTACCTTTTAGTTCAAATTATATGAAAATAGGTTAAGTGTAAGTAGTAAGAAAGAGTATGAAATATGAATTCAAAAAGTTCTTTTTGGTACTGGTAAATTATAAGAAAACGATAGCATTAAAATACAGCTTCTTTTTTTAAAATCGTACACATATGTTTTGATTTTATTTATGTGTAATCTAATACACAAGCTGTTCCAAAACAAAGTTTAGGCCTTAATCTGACTGCATTCTAGATAGGCTAACATCTGTGTCTATACTAATATATAAATCTGAAGAGTTTGTTTATTCATTTGTTTACTTAAATCGCTAATCTCACGAACTACTGGTTCGATTTGAAAAATTTTCTCAGTCTTAGATAGCCCATTAATCACTCTTTTTTTACGCATACGTTAATTTACTTACTAAATAAAATTTTCACCTAATTTTACGCGAACAAAGTAGGGAGTGACAACTAGTGATGTATAAAAAATTAAACATCTACAAACTGTATTCTCGGATCTCGATCCTATTGATTGCGTATATTAGCTCTACGAGTAAGTCATTAATTTCCATTGAAATGAAAATTCACTACTAATCGTGCAGCAATAATTTTCATGTTTCCTGGGTGGAAGTCCAGTAAATATCGTGAATAAAACTTCAGGACTCAGAGTTAATAACTCCATTGAATACGGAAATTCATTTAATCAGGGGCATTTATAGAGGCTGTTAAAAAACATACAGGTGCCATATATTCCAATAAACTTCATTATGATATAGTATGGCGTAGTGAATGTATCATGTTAAAAGGAAATTACTTCTGTGTGGAAATGCGAACGATGCGAACGATAAGTATAGCCTTAATGAATGACGCCGAGTTTCAATGGCCAGCTTTCGTGATTCAAATGCAATTTATCGACTGAAGCCAAGAAAATACAGCCTCAAACACCGATCACTGGAATTATGCCCGAACATATTGAATTAAAATGGATGAAATTAGTCTTTTTGCTTTAAATAGACGTTGAAATAGTTTTGTAAAGGAGTGATGATCATTTTGTCTCATTATTCATTATTTCTATTTCATATTACGTCACTTTATTGAAATACGCCTATGTTTGCTAAAATAAAACATATTTTCAAACGTCTTTTTAAATTCAGCTGTGAACACCATCTGAAGGAGTCAATCTGGATGAAATTAGTCTTTTTGTTATAAATAGACATTGAAACAATTTAGACATGTAGTAACGTAAAGAAGAGTGTGCGTTTCGAGGAGGTCGTGGCCTAATCAGTGGTCGGCATTTGAGTCGATCGCTAAGTTAAGTTGCTCTGGCTGCGACCCATTAGGCACAATCATAGTTTATATAGAGGAAGGTGTGCGAATGCTAAACCGTTTTATACTCACATGTATATGATGGTGTCAAAACGTAATCGTGACAACGGTTATGCTGTATTTTATAGTGGAAACTACCCAACAATAGGTATATGTTGTTATACTAAGCATGTGATACGCAAAAAGGTCTGTGGGGAATAGCGACCAGCCGGCGAAATCTAGTTTAATTTATTTTGTTAGTAAAATTAGTTGATAAATATAGTTTTCATTGGGTATGAGTTAAGTCTAAGACACTGAACGAACGTACGCATAGATTAAGCATTTTTATAACACTTATTTCGAGAAATAAAGACAATATTAAGCATACTTAGCAGCATTCTTAGTATTCTTTAAAAAAAGTGCTTAAGTGTGTGACTTTCAAAGAGATTTTATCTTGCACTTTTAAAGTCAATCACTTTTCTTGCACGCTTGCACAGTTTTAAACTCAATTAGCTCACGAACTAATTTTTCTAGTTGAAGAAATAAAACAAACTTTCTTAACTTCCTAGAAGTTTTACATAAAGTAATTGAAAGCACTAGTTAGACCACCTAGGGTCTGCTTCTTCTTGATCCTAGCGTTATCCTGGTTAAATACCAGTAATTTATTAAAAATTTTATGGCCATACAATAACAATTTCTGGTGAAAATTTCCAAATTTTGTTTTGGGGCTGGCTAATGTTGTTTTTATACCTTTTACTTATGGACATATTTCGTTTTTTAACAACTTCTTCCTAGCGTTATCCCTGTCTAGTACCAGAGTCCGCTTAGATTGTAGAAGATGTGGCTGTGGGGCGAGTTAAGTTAACCGATTGCCATCTGACATCATCCTCGGAACTCCTACGATCTCTAGAACCTTACGACTAATATCACAAAGTCATATTAATCGGGTCCCATTATTTGACGTGCCTTCCGAAACACCTTCTATGTTTTGGAAGGAGGAAGGTCGGATATCAAATATAAACCGGTGCTAAAAGGGGTCATCCATCAATCACCCGGTCGCAGCAAGTGCAACTTAACCTAGCGATCGACTCAAATGCCGACCACTGATTAGGCTACGACCTCGCCCTCTAATTCCATCTAGGTACTTCGCAACTAAATATATTTAATTGCGAAGACTAACACTAAGGACTTAGGTAATTTCTACAAAGTATATTTGTAGATATCACCACACGTGGTGTAACATTGTTGGGTTAAGATCGTGGTCGTGCTGGTTAATAGGGTTACTACATAGTTTTTTTTTTTAAAGATAGCGGTTGCGGTCAGTAATAGACGACCAATACCGAATTCATTACGCATTTCTGTTCGGTTGCTTATTACCATAAAAAAGACAATTGGATGGATTATTATTCTGACCACATGTATATGATAGATTGGCCCGTTGGCGCAGTGGGCAGTGACTCTGCCTACTGCTCTGGGGGTCGTGGGTTCGATTCCCACCTCGAGTCTGGGTGTATTATCCATATGTATGTATTTATATATTTCTTGATTTTCCTGAACCAGTCATACAACAAAAGTACTTTATTTAGGTACCAAAATGAAATTCACATCAATTTGTGAAAAATCTTACAGGCGTGCCGTCACAATAAAATCCATTCGAATGCCGCGATGCCTAACGTCATACCGAAATGCTCGGACCTACGGAGGCATAAAACCGGTCTTGTCGTTTGCTAATAAGTTGCACGGTGAGAAGTCGCTTTTGTTAATAGCTGCGTTGTTTTATATAATAGCATATTGACGAATATTCATATCCCCACAAACTCATGAGAGGTTTTTGGATATGAAATTATATACATAGAATTTGCTGTATAAATTAATTTTAGATAAAAAAAATCCCTCCACTACATAGCCGCTGTCAACTGTATTTAACATTAGTACCTAATTCCAATTATTATTGTTAATTGTGATATTAACATAGATGTTTCACATCCAACGGTCAGTAAAAAAATTAAAACTGCTTGACTCCTTACCAAAAATTGAATAATTTTCCAAACAGCGGCCCTGAAAAATAAACAGCAATTTATACATCTACTGTTTTATGGCCAAAATATGATATCAAAATAATTATTCTAATCACATCACCTGCGATATCGTAAATTATGTTTCTGAAATTCGATTCGAAGTCTTCAATAATTTCACTGAGTGGGTTGCCTGGAAAGTAATATGTTATTTATGTTTTAAAATCACATTTTTGAAGTCAAAATTTATTTTCCCATCTCAACTGGCGACACAAAACGTTGTGCCGATAGAAGTGAAAACTTGATCATACAGAGGTATCGGTTACGGTAACTCCTACAGCATTGCATATACTTTTTTTTAATTGCGGATTATTGTAAAGTAAGTCAATTTTTCAGCTTGTCATTGAGTTTTACAAATTAACGCTTGCGCTATACATTATAATGAAGTGAGATTACCTAAGCGTTGTCCGAATGGAAGGAACGACGTGATTATACTTAGTTTTGCTTCAATTAGATCTGAAAAAATATAATACGTTGTGATTAATATTACATTAGCGAATATTAATATAACTTCTAACGTATATAGGCATCCATAGATTGAAACAATTCGTGTTAGTCTAAAAATGCACGCCCGTCCAAACCGCTAAATATAGTGCCATTAGTTGACTTTGCAGTGCGTGTTGAATTTACAGTAAAACCGCTGCACACACATGCAAGCGTTGCAATGAATATTTACTGTCTCACTTTAAAATAATAGATTTTAGTGGAGGGGCGTGCATTTTTAGACTGAAACATCTTTAAATTTATAAAATGTATTTCTACGTTACCTTTGATCTCATTTATTACACTTTGAACAAACGATTCGATGACATCAAATATACCTGAAAAATATATATACGTTTTTGACTTAATGTATGTAGTAAAGAAGTAACTTAATTTATTAAAATTTTGTTTACTTAGATAATATTTAATACTATCTCTGTGGACGGACTTTTTTGTGTCAAAAGTCAATTTTTCTCTTTATTAGCACCCTAAGAACATATATATATATATACATACATACATATATATATCTCAAAATTAATCCCTAGTTCTCTTGGTCACGGTATCATGCGTGAAGTATGCACCAATATCGGTAATTATTTTTCTTGCGTTTGTTATTGACAAGAGATAATTAAGTAAAATTGCGCGGAAAATTATAAAACTTAAGTATACTTAACAACCGTATTTAATATTTCTTGTATTCCTTATTGTTAGGGAACGGAAACGGAACTTAAGGGAACGTACCGGAACGGGAACGGGAAAAGGAACGGGAATAATTAAAATGGAATTTATAGGACAATGTAAATTAGTAAATAATAAATAATTCAACCTTCGTACAGGACAGCGTTTGTACACCGGGTTCGTCTAGTAATTTCATAAAACATTCGGTGTTGTTTGGCAGTTGTATGGAAGATTGGTTACTAAAAGCCAAAATTCGGGCACGAGAACGTTAGGTTCGGTTCCGCAAAATTTATTATATAAATAAGCAGAATAGGGCAACAACGAAAACTAAATAAAACGGCCAGAATTTATTTGGAAATAGAATCGAAAAGAAATTTCGAAAATACACTGCTAATATTGGAAATGTTTTGTTCTTAATATTGTTTATATCGAATAGATTGACGGGCTCATCGGCGCAGTGGGCAGTGGGCCCAATCTTCCACTGCGGGAGTGTGGGTTCGATTCTCGCCTGCGAGTCTGGGTGTATTATATATATGTATTATTATATTTCTACCAAAAGAAAATGTGTATAACAGGCGGCTGTTACCTATAACACAGGCATTAAGTTGTCTACCTTACGAATAGACGTCCGTGTGTCATATAGTCCTGTATATATTTGTTAAATATTTAATACTTCACAATATGAGTCGTGCGTAAGGAGGTTATGATAGATAACGTCTTACCTCTAAAAGCAATTCGAGTCTTCCGAACAATTTATCGTAATTACGAGTTGGTTTTACAAATTGAATGAAAAAAGTATACGACAAACGAGCGGGAAAAAGGAAAAGGACAGGCGAAAATCTGGAAAAGAAAAACGACTTCCTTCAATAGTTAAGCCATTTTAATTATTAACGGTCGGTTTACTCTGTTTCAGGTACTGTTAATTGGAATTTTTCATAAAGAAAGTTTTGAATTTTCTTGTGAAAGTGTAAGTAATTTATTTTCTTTACACAAAAAGAACTCTAATTCTGAAGACTGGCTCTTTGGCGCAGCTGGCAGTGTCCCTGCTTTCCGCTTGTGTGTTTGATTCTCGCCTCAAGTGTCGCTGTATATGTCTAAAGTATGTATTTATATATAAAAGAAACATATACCAGTCGAATGTTGCTTATAACACAGGTATTAATCTAATAAAAATTCGCTCTAAAGCACTCGAAGTTGTCATGACGTCACTTTATGCTAACAATGCGTTCCGCTAAGCGTCACCTCGACGTTTTCTCCGCGACCGTAAAGATCGCAGTCACCAAATGTCAAATATCTAAATACTTAAAACGTTGCGATCGCTTATTGGTACGCGATCCCTTATCGTCCGTCCGTTTGCTGCCCGCAAAATGCCCCCCACCCCCCACGATTTTCAAATTATTAGACCTAGAGACTGTAAATTATCCATGTTGATAGGACATGCTAATACTAGGAAAATTATTATGGACGAAATCGGTCAACAACTTTTGAAGTTATTCAACAAATACGTTTATCGCATATCAGATACGGAACCCTTCTACACGAGTGTGTTTTGACACGCTCTTGACCACTTTTTATTATATAAATATATAGATTATTAATAATAATCATATCAACTGTCCATGGTTTGAGCGACAGGTTAGTAAATACAATAGGCTATCAATAAATTTTTAGAAGAATGTTTAATATTACTAAAGGAAAGGGATAAACTGTATCTATCTTTTCTTAGTTTTGCCAGCTATATATATATATTACAGGAACGGTATACGCGAATAATGCAAACCAATTCAGAGTGAAAAAAAAATACTTAATTTAAAGGAATATCGCATTATTATTTTTTTAAATAAATATCGAACGCAGTCACTTCAAACGCCTTGCGCACAAATAGAATTTCTTATTTGGCTTTGTGAATCAGTTACATAACAACTAAGTGATTAAGTTGCTGGGGTAATGTCGGTGCGGCTAATTTATCAAAGGGTAGGCCGCCCTTCCGTCTAGTTAATCGTATTCAGTTACCTCTTTGTATATTAAATTTAAAACGTTGAAAGCTTTTTGTTTTTAACTAGAGGTAATTTCCAATTATTTGCATAAGATATTTCCAATACTATTTATTCTGTACCACTTCCATTAACTTATAAACTTAATATTTTACTAGCAGTGTAAAATTAAAAAGGTGAAGTTCAAGGTAAAAAAATAGATTCAATTTTAGCGTGATGACATATAACCTTCAGCCTTCCTGGATAAACGGGCTATCTAACACTGAATTAATTTTTTAAATCAGACCAGTAATTACTGGAATAATCGCCTTTAAGCAAAAAAAAAAAGAAAATCTTTACCTTTATATATTAGTATAGATGAGCATCTGTAGAAATTTTTCTTTCATTTATATTTTCTAAAACCACATACATTATCTCCTACGGATTTCGAGTCGTACCGGGCCGTTTTATTGCCACCCTATTGCTTTACACAGAATCAGTTTGGCGTCACTTACGTTTCAAAGCATTATTTTAACGTTTCTTGCATATAAACTTAGTATTATTAGTTATAATTAAAATTTAAATTATGAAAGAAGTTGTATTGATTTATCCTCAATATGTAAGCTGTGTTAAAAAGTCTATTGCCACCGTGACAAACATGACGTTAAGCGAATGTAATTGGTCGGTCATAATGACGGCACCAATGAAACGTCTTTAGAACAGTGCTACCATAATTGGGAATTGCATTAACAAATGCTATTGTGGTTGTTATGGTGGCAGAGAGATGGAAGTTGTGTTGTCTCAGACTCGCTCGCGCACCTTTAGCTTTTAGCTTAGTACTGTTTTTTGTATTTGATTCAAAAGTCCAGTCTGGAGTGGCGACGGCGGCCGCGCTAACTGAACAAAAAAAAGAAACAAAAGCGCGCGAATTAAACCTCTCTTATAATCATGTTTTCTATTTTGCACAAATAAAGAAAGTGACAATATATTAACTCCTGAAGTAGTAACTATAGAAGCTAACAACGTCGTTATACGTATTAGCGTATTACAAGAAATATTTAAACGCCTATGACAATTTCATTCTATGGAGAAACAGAAAAGGAGCGAAAACATTTTCGAAAAATCTTTGGCCTATTCAAGAATTGTCCAGAACTAAACAATCTTCTACCCTTCGTAGTATATACTCATTTATTTATTTTCTCATAGAAAGGGGATGACAAGTAGATAATATGACTCGAGAGCAATTTATTTTTACTTTGAATCCCTCTCTGCGCTCAGGATTCTACATTAGAAGCCTTCGATTTACTCGAGATTCCAAGTAGCCCTGAGCGTGTGCGTGTTTTATTTTAATATTTTAATGTATTTATAATGCATATTTTATAAAAATATTATCATTCAAACAACCTTCTCTATATAGACTAATAATGTGCCAAATTTCATACTACTCCGTCCGCGCAATTTTTGTAAAATTGTACCGAAAGTTTTCGTTTGGTGTAATAATATATAGATAATTTTATTTCCACATTACAAACATACATATTTCTTTTATAAGTATAGACTAAACACACTATATTGCGCAATGATTTCACACCTATATTGCTGTAGCAAAACACGTCTCAATGAATCATGAACCGTCGCAAAACGTACATATATTTAACATATTATCGTGATTATGATGCTGGTAAAGTTTTTAAAAAGTGAACTTGTTTAGATGGTCGTTTATTTTTGTTCACTGTTTATATTATTCTCTCAGATAAAAAAACCAATAAATAATCTCTTAATCAAGCAATATAAATTCAAAAAATAGGCGTGTATAATTAACAATTTTGTATTGATACGCGCCGTTAGGCACCGCAGGCCGTCTTTTGTCCGCGTAAAATTAGGTAAAATAAATAAACTCATTTTTAGCATGATGATATATAGCCTATAACCTTCCTCGATAAATGGGCTATCTAAAACTGAAATAGTTTTTTAAAATCAGTCCAGTAGTTCCTGAGATTAAAGCATTCAAACAAACGAACGAACTCTTCAGCTTTATATATTAGTATAGATTAAAAAATATAAAAAGGGCAAGGGGGCGCCACAATTGGACCTTGCACCCTCCTAAAATTTACCTTTTACGGAAATTAACGTTTATATACCAAAAAATAAACATTATAAATTTAAGGATTCCAATTCCTTTCTAAACATTCCTTATTGGAACAAACTTATGATATACGGTAACGTCATACGCTCTGCTGGGTGTAATAGCTATCATGGCGCATTGTTTTTTTTTTATATTTTCTTTATTTGATGATCTCTATTACCGCTCGCAATATAAAAATAAATACGTTTGTTAAGCTTTATGCATCTAATTTATCTGTTAAATATATAATTTTTCTCAAACACATGCAGAATAAGAATGTTCATATAAGCTCGTATTCCTAATAGTCCAAATTCATTTAACATAAAAGCAGTATAACTTGGCTCGTCCTATTCCGAAACCTCAGGCTCGGCACTGTGTCATGTATTAATTTATACTAGATGTTACTTGCGATCAACATTGTAACAGATATCTTTATAAATTATATAATAACACGTTTATTTAAAGCCTTATATTCAAAATTTTAATTTTTATTACCTTACACATCTATTTGACAATTGATATAATACATATGGTTGATATAACTACTCTTTAACACCATCTAATAATAAAATACGTATAAATGCATGTATAACGGTTGGCATTAATGTGCGTAAGGTTTTATTCTTCTAATTTAATATTTTTATAATTCATATTGTACAAAAACATTAGCATTAGCACATCCTCTACTATACAGACTTTAACTATGTCAAATTTCATACTTCCCTGTAGATGCAATTCTCGTAATACGGTGCCGAAAGTTCTTGCTTCGCGTAATAAAGAAGATAATAATATTTACATGATTGTATTTGCTGTTACAGGTCTTGAGTTGAAAGTCGAGGTGTTGCGTTTTAATATTGCATTTACAAATATTCGCCAGTCATAACATCCGCTGATGATGCGTACGATATTCGAAGACGTGCCCTATCGCGATCGGAGCCAGACTTCACAACTGCAGTGTATTGAACTTGAACCATGTTACGTTCTAGGAATCGTAGAATTTAACATTTGGATTGAACATTCTTTTCTTATTATTATTTCTGAGTTATTGACAAAAGTGTGATTACAAAATTTGGGGATACAATTTAATACTGCAACTGCTTATTTACTCGTATCATGACAACCTACAGTCCAAATTAAAGATAAACATCGAAGATTTGTTCAAAATGTGGCTGTTAAGTGCAGTTCATCTCATGTCAGGCTGTTAAGTGAACTCTACGGATGTGTCTGCTCCAGCATTCACAGGCTACCATTATAAATTTAAACTATTTACGAACTTACTCTAACACCAGTAAAAACGATTAAGTGGAATTCACAAATATACACTTACATAAAAATTATATGTATACGTCGCAGGAAACTAACTTAATCAACCGTTCAATTAACAACCTACACTCTTTACTCAATAGCGCCGTTCAAGTAATTTCCTGAATGATATTCAGCTATTTGATCAAACTTGCCTGGCATGTTCAAAGTGAACAAAACATAACCAAGAATGTTAAGATGGGAGCTTCGCTACAACTATAACCTATCTGTTTTTAACAAGAGTACATAGGTACTCGTTAGATTCAATCTCAATCGTCTTTAGCTCCGCCACGCTCCGCTCCCTCTCAAACCTTTGGTTATTTTTTTTAAATCCAAAAAACTTTGTGTATAGTAGTAACAAAAGAATGAGTTGCAATGAAGGCTGAATATTAATCAGGACGTAAATTGAACGCTGGAGTTTAGTAAAGAGGCTAGGCGTTTCATTGAACGGCTGGTTAAGCTAGTTGGCTGCGAAGTGGATTCCCTTAACACAGGTAATTATTTATTCAAAAGAGGACTCAAATCATATATTCTAGAAATTGTACAAAATGGTTGAATAATTAAATTACCTTATATTTTTTTTTAGATCTACAACAAAGGATTCACATATTACATTTATAAAGTTTCATAATTACATGAAAAAAAAACCTACGTGCTCCTTTAATTATAGGAGACGACAGCGTGCATATATAATAAGAAATAAACAATTAGTGAACAATGACAATTGTTAACATATAAGTGCTATCTAGAAATAAAAATGAAGAATATGTAATGATAGAAATTAGACATAAAAAATACAATATTAAAATTAAGCAGAGTTAAAATCAGATAATTGTCGTAACACATTTCTGAGATGTGACTATTTTGTGTGTTAATACATTAAGCTCTATAAAGGTGAAATATTTTCAATTGTATAAAAATGTTTTATATTAAACTATTTAAAAAAAAACCTTTTTAAATGAAGATGGCTATATAGATTTGATATATTTGATATAAGCTAAAAAACTTTTACTTAATAGCATTTATTAAAAATAAAGCCTATTTGTTTAGGAGTCGGCAAATTCATAAAATAATCTTTAATTTTATTAATATCCCATTTCATAAATAAATAAAACCTTGATCACTTTTAACGCGGAAAGTCCGAGTAAAATCGAAGAAATGGTGATCCTCTTCGCATCCTTGGTTAATGTCTTTGCCGTAACGAAAAAAAAAGTCTGGCATGTTTATCTTGGCCGAGACGCAGAGTCGTTGCGAATTGCGAGTTTCGGCTCCTAATCGATTTTACCCGGGACACGAGGACGTAGCCAGTAAAAATGGATACCCCTATATATTATTTTTTTAAAGGAGCATAGTGTTCGCCGGCTGAATACCGGAATACCCACTAAGAAGGTTATCCTATTCGTCATAATGTATCTAGCTTGACGTCCTGACGGGTTTCCTCATGAAGCACTGCTTGTTAGAGACACTACAACTGTGCTCACAGCTCATAAGTCATTACCAGTCCTTCTTTTTCCATCATTATCATGGAGGCAGAAGGTACACAGAATGTATTTCTCTATGAATCGGCAGTCCTCGGTGTACCGAATTCGTAAAAGCGTTTGCCTCCTACTTCGCAGACTCTTCTTGAAAAATGACTGCCTTGCAGAAGGTGGACATTAGCATCTAGTCTTCAGCACTATCGAACATAGCCCCCCTTCTCTTCTCTTTGCTATATAACCCACATGGCATAAATCGAACATAGGCCCTATATATGAAGAATATTTTCTTATGTAAGGAAAAGTGTCAAATTCATGGATTGAGAAAACGTAAGAGGATGTTTGACAGGAAAGAAGAGACACTTTCCTAGTCGGGCAGCTCTGCCTACATTCTACGTAAGATAGTAAGGTAAGGTAAAGAGGGGTCATATGTGATTTAAATTTAATGCTGGATTTATATTTCTTCTGGCAAATAACACACTGGAATGGTTTTTCAGAAGAGTGAAACATCTT
>JANCMC010049958.1:0-14904 GCA_024363005.1 Charaxes varanes | reverse complement strand
TTTTTGAGTTAGTTCAGTTTACGATTAAGCATGCGTTATGTAGATTTGCATTAAAATTGAATACTGCAATAACCTTCTAAATTGCATATCTAAGATTGACTGTCTTTTAATAAGTGGTACATAAAAAGTCCAACAGTGGGAAATTCTTCGATGAATCTTTACCCGGGCATGTTTTCCTTGCTCCCGTCAACCTGAGTCCAAAGTCCAAATCGGCCAAGGCAATTTATATTTATTGTAAGGTTTTCACCAAGGGATTTTTACAATGTTAATTTAATACTCTATCTTTATATTTAATTATATCAATCACACTGATAGCGCTTATCTCTAGCAGAGGACAAACAACAACTGGTTCTTCCAATCTCTTTTTCTTCCATGCAGTCATCGCCAAAGTTGGAGAATTACAGCGACCGTAAAGGCCGTATAGATCGTGAATTAAATTGGACATATCTACATAGGCAAAGTCATTAAACAAAAGATAAATAAGGTTGACCCTCGAAGAATTTAACATTCATTAGCATCAGAAACTGTTATTAGGGCTTAATTAGCATCTCCAACAAGAGATCCCGTGATATCGCAACAAACGGTGCTCTGATTTCATAGCAATGGCATTGATTTCCATTAACCCTTTTACAGACATATTAATGAATAGTTAACGATAGCACATGGATAGTCAATTACGTTAATTTGTACGAGTTTTAATGAGACATATTATAATCGATTACTTAATTTTTAATTGACTGATGATGAAATTTTAATATGTAACGGAGAATTCCACTTGATTCGCATGCACCCAGACACGTGGGCAAACGGCTCCCCCACAAACAGTCGAAATCATTCATTCTAAGTTAAGTCGACGAGTCGACCTTACTTAGTATGAAAATGTTCGTGCTAGGCCCACAGGAGGAAAGCCTTAATCGTTCACGTTTAAATCAATGCTAATGCAACCCGCTAATAGATAGAAACTAAATAGAGTTCCTAATGCTGAGATCCGCAGAAGAACTGGCGTCACGGAAATCGCTCGAAGATCAGCTATCCTCAAATGGCGTTGGGCAGGACACAAATGCAGAAGGCAACGTTGGGGGCGAGCAATACTGTAGTGGCAACAGCGCACGGGACGGAGAAACTTAGGCAGACCACCAGCTCGACGGCGCGGCGATATCGTAAGGGCAGCAGACAGGAGATGGACGCAGTTAGCTACCACCAAAAACATATGGCGTGCGCATGAAGAGGCCCTAGTCCAGCAGTGGATTGATACGGGCTGAAGATGAATGCAACCAACGTTGACGCTAAGAAGAGGGACCACTGTTGTTGGCCTAGCACGAACATCTTCATAAGTAAAGACGATTCCTCGAATTACTTCGGTTCAAAAAGTTCGTGCTAGGTCCTCTTGTCGCTCCTCAATGCGACAGTGCAACAAAGTCGGAAAGTTTTAAATCGGTTAGCTGGTCCAGGCCAGACATAAATGCCTATATATCCTCTCCCACTTTTCTCAACCTAAGAGAAATCTTAAGGATTTTCCATGGGTTGAACAAAGATGGGATCACCAAATTGTGATGACATTATGTGACAACGGACAGGGGGGGGGGGTTCAAACGGTTTGTAACATCACATGTCAAACTGTCAAAATTAAAAAGATTGTAGTGTAGTGCTGTGCTTTGATGGCTATATTATTGGTGTAGCATACGTATTACGGTTTTTCGCGGATTTATTCAAAATAATTCAACTTTACCTGCTTCTCTTGCGTTTCCGCAATGTAACGCCCGATTGTAACAATGATAATGATTGTTATCTAATTTACGCAATCGTTTATAGAAATGAACATTACAAATAATATTACGTGATGAATCATTAGTTGTGAAACAAAGGAGATAAACTCGGCTCTAAATGACAATTCGCTTGTAAGGTGTAAACGCGTGTGCGGATGAATCGAATCAAATGCTACATCCCATATTCTACCTTATTCTCTAGGGCAGAGTTAACATGATTCCTCGACACGAATAAAGTGTACGATTATTGAGATAAATTAAACGGACGTTGATATTTACATTTACTTTGAGCGCTTTTCTTCTAATTGAAGTAATTTTTGTCCATTTAGAACGATGATATATGCAAAAAACAAAAATAAACCGGGCAAGTGGGAGTTAGAGTCGCGCACTGAAGGTTCCGTACCATCACGTTATACTTTATTAGGTTATTTTAAGATAGAAATACTTTTCATAGGATTTCGTAATACGAAAAAACTATGACGACCTAAATGAGGGTGTACTGAAATCCACAACCGAACGCTTTTCTAGAATCTTTTTGCTTCGCACAATTTCTCTATGGAATCAGTTACCAGCTTCTGTATTTCGGAACGAATACGAGTTAGGGACTTTTAAGAAAAGTCGCATACTAATTTCTCAAAGGCCGGTAAAGCATCTGCGAGCCCTCTAGTGTTGCAGTTATCCATGGGCGTAGGTAGTCAATTAGGTGAACCGCTTGCACATTTGGCCTCTTGTATTATAAAAAAAAAACTATGTCTTTGTAAGTCGTTAAAGAAGACACAAATAGACATGGTGTTTAACGGCGATTATATCACCTTCATTGCAATGAAAACAGCATAGTCGTCGGCTCGGGTTAAAATTATACTAATTAGTCAAAAGTTTAATGACTCGACGGTATCTTTATGTATTTGGATCAGGCAAATTGGAGGAACCGGTTCGCGTTGGTATTTTATGGTCGACATTTCTACAACGTGTTGCCTTTTAGCTGGTACTTTCGAGTAAGGTCGGAAATTTCAATGGATAACATATCTTCATTATTGTTGAGGTTACAATTTATGCACCATGTTGTAATTGTAATTCTATGGAGTGCTATGAACTTTCGTCTCCATTATGATTGCTAGGTCATATAATATGTTTGAAAATTTATATTCCAGGTAGTGCCGCGTCTCCTAGGAAGCCTCGTAGGCGGAGCCATGAGTCCCACGCAGCATCTGGAACAACAGCAAGCATTAGTCAAACAATTCGCGGAGATACTGGAATTCGTATTAAAGTTTGATGAGCACAAAGTAAGTAAAAACTATATAAATAAACCTACGGCCAATCCAGACTTCTATACTAATATTATAAATGTGAAACTAACTCTGTCTGTTCCATTTTCATGCAGCTGAACTGATTTTGAAGAATTTTGGTATAGAGGTGGATTGGACCGTGGGCTTACTATTTTTCGCAAAAATGAAATTTGAAAGGGGTGAAATGGGGGTTGATTTTTATGATAGGCCATCATTTTTAAAGCTAAAATTATGAAACTTCTTCATTCTTGGGCTACTAATTAAAAATTAGTAAATACCTATTTCAATGTCTGTGCAATTTGTACCCCTAAGGCAGATGGCTGATTTTGTAAAAAATAACAAAGGCTACTTTATTCATGCCACATAAATTAGGCTATCGCGCAAAAAATGATAAATATTTAATTTTAAACTATATCAACTAATTTAACGAAGTCGCGAGTAACAGCTAGTATATTATAAATATGTATAGACGACACCAAAAATCGTGCTTCTTATTTATTTCCGCTAAATAACACCTAATTACGTAAACTAACAAGTGCCTAACCCAGTTTTGTTTGGCTCAAGTCGTAGTTTGAAGATCCCGTTCACGCGAGAGATTTTCACTGCCTCCTTTCTGAAGAACCCTCGAACCCAAAGCCTTAACTTTAGTATCTACTTTAGTTGACCTTTCCTACCCCACTACAATGACAGGTATATTCAACTCGGAAATTAGGCAGATTAGAGCGCGATTTTCTTTCATAAACTTAGTTTATGTGTATAAACATATCGACCTAATAATTTTTGACATTAACGGTCTAATTATTAACAGAATTTTCGGAATGTTTGACTCTTATACTTGTCGAATTCGATTGAAAGTTCAAAAACTTGCATGACCTTTTCGGAACTTCCCTCCGCGTGTCTAATTTCAAATTGTTTTCTTTCAATGAATTGGCTACATTTGAAATTCAACTGCTATTGCACCTCGCTTAGATTCAGTAATTGTTAAAAGTTTTACATTGTAATTCATTGAAGTCAAAATTTCTTTATTCAGTTCGGGTTTTTTACCAGAATTTATGTGTATATATGGTTTTTTAAAATATATTATGTGATATTTTTCTGAGAAGATGGTGGCAAGACGACCGATAAGCTTAGGATATTCTTTTTATTATCTAGATTCTAGTCGGTATTGGAATTGATTTTATTACGTGCATAAACTGAAACATCATTAGGATATAGACAGAGGTTTACGGTTTGACTTAACGAATAACGGAATAATCAGAGATAATTAATTGTTTCGGCGGGTGACCTTTGATTACTTAGAAATTGCTTTCCGTATAAAAACATTTGCGATTTCTGTTCGGAAAAAAATTGCGATACAACTTTGTTTATGTCAAAGGAATACTACTAATATAAAATATTTTGCATATAATTAAAATATGCACGACTCATATTACATATATCTATACTAATATATAAAGCTGACGAGTTTGTTTGTTTATTTCCTCGCGCTTATCTCGGGAACTACTGGTCCGATATGAAAAATTCTTTCAGTGATGGATAGCCTATATATCGAGAAAGGTTAATATATCATCGACGAAGCCACGGTCACAGCTAGTATACAATATGGTTCTTTTTAATATTGCACTACTGTATATTTTGCATATTTAATGTTAAGTTTTAAGCTTAGAGTTTAATTTAGAAGTTCACGTTGTTCTACATATATTGTAAGACTGCTTTATTTCCTTATGAATTTTTCTTATTCCTATTCTTAATAAAAAAATATATGTTAAGGAAAATTTTAATGCATAATTTTCGCAAGAAATCGTGTTACTTTTGAAACTTGACAATTCACGGGAAAGGATTTTGGGATAATTAAATTTTTTTTAACATGAAATAATCTTGAAGGTAAGTGTATCTTCATTAAATTAGATTTAAAATGGGATGTAGATTACACTGATTCCTTGACCTCTTCTTCTACCTACCGTTATCCCGGTCTAGTACCAGGGTCTGCTTAAATTGCAAAGGATGTTGCTGTGGGGCGAGTTAAGATGACCGACTGCCGTCTGACGTCACCCCCGGAACCTCCTCAATTTCTATAATTTCACGACTTATATCACTCAATGTCATTTATCGGGACAGACAGATGTACTTGCAATCCGCAACACTTATGAGGTCGGATCTTTCATAAACCAATGTTAGAATGGGTCACCCATCCATCATCCGGCCGCGGTGAGAACTGCTTAACCTTGCGATCGACTCAAATTTTGGTCACTGACTGCGACTTACAACCTTGAACACACAAAGTGGTGACTTTAAAAATAGGTGCGAAAATAGAATAAAAAGAATTTCCGATCGTAAAGCACTCTCTAAAGATTCGCATTTTACTAATTCGTGTGAAATGAATATTAGTGTACGTATTTTTATAAAAATGTGTGTCTATTATTGGCGTATTATTCCGGATTTACCTGCCGTTAAGAAGTATTTGTAAACCATTCGAAAGTAAATAGTGTTATGTAAACAAATCGAATGGTTAAATTAACTGCAGACCCGGCTGTTGGTTTCTATCAATACTTGTTGATGTTATCTGAGAATTGTTTTGCTGTGGTTCTACGTAAATTGTAACGTCTAAAACTGTTCAAAAACAGATACCACCGCTAAAAAGTCTCCCTTTGTCTTGTCTCCTCGTTTTCAGAACACTCCCCTGGCTGCCGCAGCCAGCATCGGAATACTTGGAGTCGACATATCGAGCGACGTTCAGTTCCGCGGTCACTTGGAAGAGAAGGACCAGGTTATTTAAAGATTTTAGCATCGTGTACAGAGACGCGGGACGTGGCGCGTCACGTGCGACGTGGCGTCTCACGCCATGTAAACTCTGTGGAAACGTAACGGTTTCTCCGTAAACGCAGTCATACAACCGTTAAAAAGCCATATGTTTGAATTCGGTGCGTGCCGCGCCACCACCAGCGATGCGCGACGCTCCGTGTCTCCGTAAATGGGGTCTTAAACTTTTCATAAGATTTCTTTTGATTTGACAAAGTCACCGCAATTTGTAACTACTAACTTACAGTTTTCGGAATTTCTCTCATATTTGTATTTCAAGATAAAGCCTCTTGCCAAATTTCACGATTCTAGGTCAACAGGAAGTATATCTGTAGGTTGTAATTCTCTTTTCGAATGAACTGGTATAGGAAATGTGATATAAGCTTCAAGAGATTGCTTGGTATTAATTTCAACTTTAAAACTCTTCGCTTTCCTGAGGGAAAGGATCTCGACATACAGAAGGACAACTATGTAATCCTATAAGGGTTCCTTTTACCTTTGAAGGTACGGAACCCTAAAAAATTAAAGGTGTCACATAAAATAAAAGTATTCCTCAATTTTTTACAAAAAATGTTATTATAACATAGGTAATTTGTTTCCGCAGAGATATGATAAAGGTGGAGGAAGGAATTGGGGACAAAGCATCCTCATTGGTGTATAATGTGACTGTTGCAGTAAGCTGCTTGTCCATGGCGCTATATAAGGGCTGGAAACTGGCATTACTGTGTCTAACTGCCGCACCTATTACATTAATTCTTGTTGGCCTCACTGGTAAGGTAAGTAAAACCTTAAAAGAATTATAAAATGAGCCAAAAGAAGGGAAAAAGAAAACCATAATGAAAAGAGGATTTCAGATTGCACATCGATTGTACAAAAAGCAATCACAGGCGAAGAGCTTAGCCAGCGCGGTTGCAGAAGAAGCTATTAGCTCTATTAAAACAGTCTATGCGTTTAACGGCCAAAAAAAGGAAATAGAGAGATATAAGAAATACCTCGCAGATGCAAAAAGAATTCACATTAAGAAAGGTATGAATAATGGCTATCCCTCAACGTAATTGCTCGGCTCCTCAGAAGATAATTTTTATCAACAAACTTTTGGGGATTGCAGAGTTCTTCACAGGGCTGTCAATGGGCTTCTTATTTTTTTGCATTTTCTGTTCCTACGCTCTGGCTTTTTATATCGGCATCTACCTTATCATTAACGACCCCACGAAATACAACGCCGACGTGATGTTTTCTGTGAGTAAATATAAACATTTCGTTCTGTCTTCATCTCTTTTCTCAAAAGTGTAACAATAATTGGAAATTCATGTCGAGTCGATTTTTAATTCTTATATGTACATGGACTTGGTAGAATATTATAATTATGACAGACATTACTTCATTTCGTTCATCGTTGCGAAAACTCCAGACAATATACTTTTGTCAACTACGCAGTAATGTTATCGTTACTCACTACATAACCGATAATAAAGTACAGATGTCCATGGGCGCCGGTAGGCACTTCGGTGCCTGCTGCCTGCTCGTTTGCCCGCTTGTAACATAAAAAAAAATGTTCTGACATTGGTGTACGTGTGGTTGTATTTTAATAATCTATACTAATATTTAAAGCTGAACAGTTTGTTTGTTTGCTTGAACGCGCTAATCTCGAGAACTACTGGTCCGATTTGAAAAATTCTTTCAGTATACGATAGCCCATTTATCGAGGAAGGATATATATATCATCATGCAAAAAAAGTCAGTTGATTTTACGCGGACAAAGTCGCGTGTAACAACTACTAAAGTATAATTGCGTCAAATTTCATACTCCACCGTCCGCGCAATTTTCATAAAAAGGTACCGAAAGTGATTGCTACTCCTAGTACTTTTATTTAAACCAGAAGAGTTTGTTGGTTTGTTTGTTCGCTTAAACGCACTAATCTCAGGAACTGCTGGTCCGATTTGAAAAATTATTTCAACGTTAGATAGTCCATGTATCGAGGAAGGCTTTAGGCTATATTTCATCACGCTAAAATTTTTCTCCTAATGTCAGGCGGACGGAGTCGCAGGTAACAACCAGTAGACTATAATTGTGCCAAATTTAGAAGTTTAATATTTTCTTTACTAGGAAAAATAATGCGTCACGTATGTTATCAAACCGTCAGGTGCAGGTTTTCCTCAACTCCACGAAAGTGACAAGGAAATGACAGCAATTACAGGGATTTCATGACAACTCGGTTATGAGCCATTCATCTTTCAAGCATCTATGATCTATATAATGTCAGTTGAAGGTTTTCCTCCACTCCTAAAAAATTACAAGTAAGTGACAGCAATTACAGGGATTTTATGACAACTCGATTATGAACTATTCATATTTCAAGCATCTATTTCCTATATAATGTCAGTTGGAGATTTTCTTCAACTCCTAGAAAATGACAAGTAAGTGACAGCATTTACAGGGATTTCATGACAACTCGATTATGAACGATTCATCTTTCAAGCATCTATGATTTGTATAACATTGCAATTTTCTTTAAATCAATAATATTATAACAGTGGAAATTGTTATCAAAAAATTGTACAAAGAAAAGTGCAAAAGGAAGGAAGAAAGGGGAGGAAAATTTGCTTAATAATCAAAGTTGAAAAGTAAGGGAATCGGTAAAGTTGCTCGGCTCGAGGCGATTCCAAACGTCAATAGCCCCCGAATACGTATGACCTATTTAAAACCGGTTCTAGCTAATATTTTAAGTGTTAGTTTGTTTGTTGCGAGAAGTTAGTAGCTTAATCAGTAGCTGCTTAGAGGCGATCGCTAGGTTAAGCAGTCGTTACCGCGGCCGGCTGATAGATGGGTGACCTATTCTAAAACTGGTTTTTAAAAAACTTGTGACCTGTTTCGTGTTTCGGAAGGCACGTAAAATAGTGGGTGCCGATTAATGCCACTGAGTGATATTAGTCGTGAGATTGTAGAGATAGGGGGGCGAACTTCAGTTAGTCGTAAACAAGTCATTAACACAACGCTACGCACCACAGCGATCCTATAATTTGTTACGGTTGCATAAAAAATTGAGGTCGTTATGTTGGTACTCAGCGAGGTAATATTTTACTTTTTTTAAAACACGCTTTTATTTCTTAACATCCAATTTAAGTAACGATCTCACATAAAATGTACCACACACTTAAAATACTTGAACTGTAACCATTAGGATCTGTTCTAGATTCCCACATTAACCTGTGTGAATGTACCTAGATACTCAGAAATTTCAATTAACAACATGGGTTGATAGAAAGATGTAGTTTATTATTTAAAAGAAAAAAGTTTTTATGGCAATCCTACAATTTTTATACTCAAAAATAAATAAATATCTACCGTTACTTCTCATTTTAAGGTGCAAAATAGTCTAAGGTACAAAACCTCTAGCACTTTATTTATTAAAAAAAAAAAGACTTTAAATATTTAATGCAGTTTGAAAATACGCTTTTAACTATGTACATTTAAGCATATATTTGATATAAAATACCAAAGACATCAGCAATATCCAAAAAACAGTTTATTACCTTTGATTAGCTCTCATTTAAAAAAGTATAATTCTTATTTTTAGTTTTGAATTTAAGGTGGAATATGCAATATAAGCCAGGGAATAAGGGAATAAGCCAAGTGTAGTGACACATATGAACATGTATATATATACCTACATCTTATCAAAACGAACTGGCCGGTCGCATTGATTATAGATTGTTTTTATGAAGACGCTATCGGCAATTCTTTTTTTTTACACAGACGAATTGGACTTTAGGGCAGAGAAAAACGCTGTGTTAATTTTCTACTTTTAGTTGTGTAATTTTTCATTTGTATATAATTTAATTTCCTTTTACCTTCTGTTTTAATGTGTTGTTTTTTTTGTAAATATACGTATGTACATATAAGTCTCTATTAATAATTTCAACCATTACCAAACAACCATATAAAACAATGATGTCATAAATAATTAATAACCGCACATTTGCACAATATACAGCCTGAGGTTTACAAATATGGAATAAATTGGCTGACATTTGCATTTGTTTTTATTAAAAATATGTTTTTGGACGAGCGCATCATTAGTACTAGGTTTTGGTTATAAATTGTTAGAACTGCAATGTTTTTTTAGACTGTAAACATCTCTAGGCACACATGGGAAAAACCATTGAATTCGCGAATTTGCAACCGTTACTAACACGGCTGTTTGTTCATGCTCTGTTATCACTTCTGTCGGAACTGCAGGAAGACCACGATTGTATTTTTTTTTAAAGTAAGTATTAGGAATTCTTATTCAATATTTTTTAATGAATTCTTAATATCATAAAATTTATTTCGAACACGATACGTGGAACGTTTAGGTATTAGCAAGAAACTTCGCGCAATTAAGTTTTCGTCAAAACTTTAAGTCGCGACAATCTATTTCAATGTCAGGTGGTGCTATCAAGTAATCTCTAGTAAATCACTAAATTACTTCTAGATGAAATTTAGTACGAGAAAACTTTCTGAGTTTATGCTTTTTTGGGTTCCGTAGTCCTACCCTTATAGTTTCGCTCTGTTCGTCTGTTCACCCGTCTAGGATTTCCAAACATTATGACGCCGAGACTTTAAACAATACATGTTGATAGAACATACTAAAAATTCATTAGAAAAAATATTTTGAACAAAATCGGATAACAACTTTTGAACTCAAATAACAAATACGTTTATCTCGTGTCACATACGGAACCCTTCTATATATGTTAGACAACACGCTCTTGGCCACTTTATTAATTAAAATACAAGTGCATGGCTATAGGCATTTGTTTATTGCACTTTCACCAAAATGTACGCGCAAATTATATCAACACAAAAATATTAACCTAAACGTATCGTTTATCTCTTATATACATCACCACCAGAAGGCTTTTAAAAAGTAGAGCGTGACCGGTCTTTAACGAAGAGTTTAGCCCACCGGGAACTCTCAAAAACCGAACGAAACGCAACAACAATACGACACTTGACGTGACAACAGTACCGTGATTTACGCCGATCTTATGTGAGAAAGAAGACGCACCGGCACAATTCAGTTGCATACCAAAAAGATGGCAAAGGTGGCGCTATCTCTAATTGGTAAATATGGTAAGGTATTGGTAAATTTTAGAAGCCGACAACGCACTACCAGCCCCTCGGTGCTTCAGGTGCATGGGCGACGCTGATCAACTGATCATCTCGGTTGATCCGTTTGCTCGTTTGCCCGCTTAACCTATAAAAATAAAAAAAGAAGAAAAGGTAATCCCTTGCTTAAATAAAGGGACATAGAAGCAGACAGAAAGGATACTACTGTCACGGATGAAATGGGAGGAGTGAAAATACCAGCTACGGTAGATCGGGGTGGAGTACCCGTAGCGAATCTAACCAGTTATCGGACAGTTAAAAAGGAAGATTCAACCCCTGAGCGTAAACTTGAACCCGCTTTCTGAAGAGCTGACTGACTGGAATGACTTGAGTAGTTCAAACTTTGGTTTAAAAGACGATTTGATGAGACAGCTTTGTAAACGAGTTATAAAATAGTTGGCGCATCCAGTGGACTATTTGCAAGTTTATTCGAAAAGAGATGGTCCAGCATAAATCTTGGACGGATCTAATATTTTGGCTACTTTTCCAATCAGCTGAAATATGATTTATTTAACTTTCTTGTTATTTTTAGATTACTTGATTTATCCATTTACAATTGTTTTTTTTATATATTTAACAAGGGACAAGCGGGCAGGCAGTTCACTTTAGTGAGTACTGACGTCCATGGACTACGCAATACCAGATGGCTCGCAAATGCGTTGCCGGCCTTTAATGAGTGAGACGGGCAAACATTTTATTCGAGTGACTACCGATGCCCATGAACAACACTAGAGAGCTCGCAAATGCGTTGCCAACCTTTAAGGAATGGGTATGCTCTTTTCTTGAAGGCACCTACCCCACCTGGTAATTGGTTCTACAGAGGAACTGGGCGAATCTCGTCAAAAAGTTATAGAATATACTTAGAGAACTTTGTATTGTTGTCGCTTAGGCATATAACTTCTTTTAATATCGATACCTTTTTTCAATTGAGAAAGCAAATTATTCATTGTTTAGAAGAATTAAAAATAAAGTTTAATGTGAGCACGAATGAAAACAAAAAAAAACCTGCGACACTCCGGGAGTCGCAAAATAAGCGAAAACGAACCGTCAGATGTGCCGGTAACGATGATGACAAAGTCAAAGTCTCTTGTCTTGTTTTGTCTTCGCCTTATATTAACAATATATGGCGTTTTTAGCATAAAATAAATTATAGAAGCGCTCGGTGACCGTGACGCGAAAAGCGTTCGGTGTCAATAACGCGAGATCAACGTTTCTCCCCATCTCAATAAAGTGCGCTATGCGCCTAATAAGTTTTCACTTCAAAAAAACGTTTATCGAAAACGATCATACATTTTATGCATTTAAAAAACTAAGACAAATGTTGTATTCTTATGCCGGAGCCAGACAAAGTGTTTGTACATTTATGTCCTTGAAAACTAGAAATTTCTACAAAACTTTGCGCAGCTACACAAAGCCCTCGGCCACACTACATGATCATTCAAAAGAAGGTACGTCTGGCTCCGGCACTATAGTAAATGAAGTCATGTTTGTACGTTGTACATGAGTATTATGCGTATGAGTTCGTTCATTGTTAAAAAGTGAATAAAGTGAAAGCATAACGTTTTGTTCACTTGCGCAATGCGAGATCGGCGAATTGCTTCACTTTACGTAATTACGCCAGTAACAAGATCCGTATGTTATAATAATTGGATCGAGTTTCATCCTCAATCCTCTTTATACAACCCGGGCTTAGGTTCCATAAAGAGGATTGTATGTTTATCCACTTAAGGTATTATTTAAATACTGCGTGTGTTTGTAACTTCGTACAAATGTACATATGTATTAAAAATATAACTAAAATATCCAAAATTTTTGCATTTTGAATAATTTCCACATCAAAAACAATATGGAATGAACTCGATTAAATAAAAATTGCTCGAAAATTATTAATGCAATTGCACATTCAATGAGATTATGACTAACTAGTTGTGCCCGCGAATTCGTCTGCGTTAAATTAGGTAAAATAGATTCGGTTTTACCGTGCTGATAAAACTTCTTGTTGTGCCTTTCTTTCTACATAAATGGGCTATCTAACACTGAAAGAATTTTACAAATTGGGAAAGTAGTTACTGAGATTAGCGCGTTCAAGCAAAGAAACAGACTCTTCAGCTTTGTAGATTTGTATAGAAACATAAATCTTTCTTTATTTAGAAAAAACACGACTTCAAATTGTCAGAACAGGACCAAATTATAATAGGACGAGTCGGGGAGCACTTAGTTTGCATAATTTGTCTACCTTAGAAACTGACGTACACGTCTAGTATCTATTTATTTATATAATAAATAAATAAATATATACTGGACTATATGACACACGGACGTATCTCGGTCCCGTACTTAGCAGGGACACCCTGTGGTAAAATAATTTTTTTATTTATTTCGATTTATAATGAAGATTCTAATTTTGTATAAATGAGATTCTATTTACGTACCTTACAAAAAATTCTAGGAAAATAAGTTACAGAAAATATAATAATGTTTGTTTTGTGTGCTTACATTGCCTGCGCTGGCTAACCCTTACGACATAATCAATCAGGTCAGGAATTTCATACATCTATCTTCTAAGTTTATTAACCATTTTTATGTTTTACATATTACAAAAACATAATGAACTATTTACGGAGAAATTTCAAAGAATATGGTAGAAATCCTTATCCAATTAAATATACTCAATACGTTGTACACTTTATGCAGATCAAAATGGCACTTAAAAAAGCATTCCATAAAATGAACATCTTAAAAGACACGAGAGATTTAAAATGGCGGGGCATTTTATATATAAGAGCGGCTTTCGTCGGGGTAAGCGATTAATAGATGGCGATATGTTTGATATTAATTTTCAATAGTAAGAGTAAGCCAACTTTCGATCAGGATAACGTCTGCCGAGTTCAATAGTTAATTATTATTGTACAGTCTCTCCAATTTTAACCGGATTTCAGGTTAAAAGTACGTAACATTTAAAACAAAATTATTTAAAACAGGGTATATTATCAGAGTATATGTCGAGATCTGAATATTTTTTAACATTGTCGTTATCCAGACGAGATACGCAGACAAAGGTTGAGTTATGACCTAAATTGGTGCTAAAAAATTTGAATGCAAATAGATTGCACGGATAACTTGGTATTCTGAAAGGAGTATACAAATGAAACTTGTTTAGCAAAGACAGTCTAAAGAACCGTTTAATCGTTCCTGGAGGCATTTCATGTCTTACTCGTTTTTTTATTGTCTCTCCTATTTTAAGGTCCTCGGAGAATATATAGACTGTATTACGTTTTGCCACACGTATTAAGTGGAGGTTCTAATATAAAACCCTGAGGTATACCAGAGAACGCTATGAATGAATTAAATTGTTTTCCATTTACTTACTTTGAGAAGAGAGGTTTGTTAGATAAGAGGCATACAAATTGAATAAAGTGTCAGTGATTCCAATTGCATGTAATTTATTCCGGAGAATTTTATGATTTACTGTGTCAAAGGCTTTTGAGAAGTCTGTATATTCTCGTAATTAAATTTATAGCTGCATACTCCAATGATATATACAAATAATGCATGCTGAATAGCATAATATGCGTTCGCCGTGTTTGGCATGTACACACAAAACGCGCGTAGATTTTAATGGAAATTTATGACGTATGCATTGCGGGATTCAAATTACAATGAACCTCCAAAAATGTAAGCTAATGCGTCATTCTACAACACTAACGTCATACCAAAATGTAATAATTAATATAAACTGCACCTACTGTCGATTCGTGCAGCGCCTTGTATTGCTTCTAGCGGTATAACAATTATCTACAGTGAAACTAATATCTTCTAAGATTTATGTTGCTAAAAGAAGGTTAATAAAATCTTCTGTAGCCCGAACACACATATGTTCGCGACAAACTCAAAATCTACT
>JANCMC010049951.1:0-20856 GCA_024363005.1 Charaxes varanes | reverse complement strand
TTTGTTTTGTTGTCATTAATAATTAATTAGCGTTAGATTAACGTTTAATTAACAATAGATTTGCGTTTTTATAGTAGAAAGAAAAAGATTGAGTATCTTAGTCTAGTTTTATATGATGTCATAGTGATAAGATACTAAACATAAAAACAAATACAGTCTATTATTCTATATACATTTATAATAACTAATTTCCATATCTAGGTCACAATGAATTTTAATAATACAATGAGTGTTAGTAATAAATTCCAACTGAATATAATGTTTATGTTATTGAAATATTTGTTTACACTTATTAAGACGTAAATTTTAGCGATTTCAACCAATGTCATACACTATGTAAAAATTGTATAGATGTTATTGTTTAAAGCGTGCCATGTATAGAATTTTTATAGATTCTATGGTTAAACATGTGTATATAAAATTTAAGTGTCTGTTTGTGGCGAAACGAAACTCCTTTACCAAATATATATCGCCGTATATTCGGTAGGTACTCATAACAAAATCGTGAATTAAAGCCTTCTTGTTTCTTAGCCCATTTATTATGCCGGCGCCAGACATAGTTTCATTTAAATGATCATGTAGTGTGGCAGGGGACTTTGTGTAGCTGCGCAAAGTTTTGTAGAACTTTGTAGTCTTCAAGGACAAAATCTACAAACACTTTGAGCTATGTCTAGCGCCGGTTTACAGGTAATCCTCGAAACGTCTGGACTGATTTCGCGGAGATGTTGCTGGCGTATTACAGGAAATAACATAATTTAGTTAACTTTTTGCAAAATACTAATAGCTTGAACTAAAACATTGAGTTTAAAGCGAATAAGGTTGCGAATAACACAGCCTGTAACAAATATAATCAATTGATAATCCATTTCTTTATTTTCCTTGAATGTAGTTAACAGAATAATGGTCTTACATTCGGCATTCGTTCGCATGCACTCCCAAGAGTTGGCGTACAAAATTTTAGTTAATTTTACATTAATATATATATATACACAATGTCAAATAAAACCTCAAAATCGTCTATGAAATATGTATAACATATATAAAATTTTGATTGCTCCGATTAACATATTAGAAGTAAAATAATATGTTTGGTAAAGGTCAGGTAATAGCGTACAAAACGTTATTTAAGTTAATATTTTATATTCATACAACAACAATGTTAAATAGTATTATTTTTCTAATTAAGACATATTTACGCTAGTCTCTGATTCCCATTGATATTGATGTATTTCGAAATAATAAAAATATATCATTTAATTGTATTATAAAATTGATTATATTGTATTTTTAGTTCACGTTAAACAGTTTTTCATGGTTTGGTTTTATTTTAATAATATGAATAATGTATTATGTTATAGGTAAGCCGCTCTTTTATTTATTTTTTATGTTACAAGGGGGCAAACGAGCAGGCAGCAGGCACCGAAGTGCCTACCGGCGTCCATGGACATCTGCACGACCAGAAGGCCAGCAGACGCGCTGCCGGCCCTTAATGACGAGTTTAGGCCACCGGGAAGTAGGGTGTGGTAAGCTCTTTGGAAAGGTGAGCATGGGATCGGCAATTCACAGTGAATATCCACAGTGATTGTGTCTAAAGTCAAGGCACAGGATAAGGATTCTGCCTTACGTAAGGTGTACCGTATATTTGTTCCCCACCTCGGTATAAAAGAGCAAGTAATCAGACATGTAGAATTATAGACGAACTTAAATTTTAGCGAGACCTTAAAATTTTTTGCTTCAATAAAAACAACTCAATGTACGTTTGGTATGTTTATCAGCATTAAACAGTTCTTGTGTAGACATCTACAATCACAGATAAAGGAATCTATGGACACGTAAAAAATGGTTCGAGCCGAGTGGTGTCAAAAAAGCTGGATCGAAGCCGGGGGTCGGGCGCGTGTGGGAACGCCGCTGCCATCAAATCCACCAGACTACTCCCTACACAAAAAAAACACACTGACCGCTCGGGAAAAATTTTAGACGACACGACACGACTGCGATGCGAGGGACTAAATTTTTTTGGTGTATAACCAATATTAAATTACTACTGAATGTTACCTAAGTGTTTATGAATGAAATATATCATACGTCACCTGATACGTCACCTTTTAGAAGGAATAATAGGTATATAATATATGTACATGCTTTTTTTTGGCTAAGAGATCTACGAGGAATTTTGAAAAGTTTGATCTCTAAAAGTAATAAAATACAAATATACAAATATTTATACAATTAGACAACATCATCTCATAAAGAACAATAAAAAAACTTCCGATAAGTGATACAAGTGTCAATGTTTCAAAATCTAAAGTACCAGCAGATAGTAAAAAATATATCTAAACATGATAAATCAGTGGATTTACTGTGAATATTCTGTAGACGATTAATAAAGATAAGTTATATTGTTTAAGATATTTAGAATTACTATGCAGTTTATTCGCGACACCTAAGCAATGTTCAACATCTCTAAGGACAGACAAATATGCCATAAAAAGAGTCCAAGCTTCGGTTTTTTGTCTGCTTTCAAAAAAAGAGTTAGTATCTACGCCTCTAAATGGACTGGCGCTGTCCCAACAACTATATTTGGTCTCGGTTTTTTACCCCACCTCGCCGAGACAATGCTCGGTAAACGATAATTAAAAGTGGAGGCTCTATCACCTTTCTATTAGTTTTTTATCTCTCTACTCAATTCAGTTGCAGATTAGAATCTATTATCACAACATTAAGGGTCTCAATTGCTTACCCGCGTACGAATCTGCTGGGGATCTTTTTTGTGGGGAATCAAATCCAATTGGACCTTTTAGGAACTAATTGATAAGTTTATGTTGATTTAGTTTTTTATCATTACGTAAATGAATTGTCAATGACTTTAATTGGTTAGGTTGTAAGTTACACTGTTATGCTTAGGTATCTGTCTAATTTTTCAATTTCAACTCAGCTCATTCACCAACTCTACTGCTCGGACTTCAAGGAATATTAAAAAATTGTATTAAATTCAGTAAATTGCTATAAAGTAACCGACACTACATCGTTCACTTTATTTTTGAGTTTAATTTATATAATTAAACTCAACAATAAAGTTCGGGAACCAAACAGTACAATTTAATCAGAAAAGTATGAAATAATTATAATAGTAAACTTTCCACTTTCAGTTGTCGCAACAAAACAATCTATTTATATTTTGTTTACACATACAAGAGAGTTTTAAATATAATTACATCACCAGCGTTTCATAAACCTTTTTAGGGTTTTCCGCACACGAGCATTATCGTCACTGTTTACTCATATTAGCAACTTATTATGTAATATAAAAAGAACAAAGTGTCAAAAACATATTTTTGTCTGGTTTTGAAATGATTATAATATCTCCATTTAAAAAATGACAGGAACGTGAAAATACAAAACGCAATGTGGTTAATATACAAAAGTTGATTGGTTTCTGTATACGAGAAAAGTTTGCAAGTGTCTTAGACATATGGCCTCAGTATTTTTATGAATTCATAACTTTTCCTAACAAAACGGTATATTACGCCTACCTGTATCCAAATTGTACACAATATTGTATATAATGGGGCCAAAATAATCATGAACATAATAACGTAATCCTTTCCGATAGTTCCCCACTCGATTAACATTCCTTAAGGTTTTTGCGGAGCGCCTCGTTAAGGCCAAGCGCCTCCTTTATATACCATCTATACTACATATTTTGTAATTAAGGCGGCGGTCTGGCGATAATCGGTACTCATTTATTTTTTAAATTAGCTAAAACCCCGCGATTCCGTTCACATTAAATACGTTGATTTTTCTTCAATTTCTACGGTTTTTAATTTTTTGTGAAAGTCTGAATTCTCTTTGTCTCTACACACCTTCCTCGAACTTCAAAAAAAATATTGATTTGGTCGAGTCCTACCAACAAGGGAGGTTTAAGGCTATTTTATAGCTACTAAGTACTAGTGGAGTATATTCGTTTATCTAAAGCTAGTCGTTTTAATTTTAATTTTTATTATGTTAAGTGATCATATATTATAGTTAATTTGTCCAAAATTCATACGTGTGATGTTATCTCGCAGGTTATCAGTAGAGCGCGGTTCGTTAGCATCATTAACATAACAATATCTAATTATAACTTTAATTAGCGATTGTCCTCAACTGATAGTTTTACGCGCGATCCACTTGCTGTAACGCCAGCACAGAGGAAATCTAACAACACCAGCATCATCATCTCGTAGCACTTGGTAGATGACTACTAGGACTAGTCCAGGAGAAAGAAGAGTGTTCAGAGAATACGCGGCCTTTGCTCAGTGGGACATTCTAAGCTAAAAAAAAATCCAAGATTGAAATTTTAGTATCACTATCGAGCACAATGTGTCGCTTCGACTGCGTCTTAAATATTTAGCTCTCAGTGGGCGTGGTGCAATACAAACCATTAAATATATTAAAAACTCTCCCTTTTTTGAGGCTAAAACGTACTCCATGTTTCGGGTACGTTTTATTTGAGAGAAGATTTATCTCGTTCCTTGGTATGCGAGGTATTCGATGCTTCAACCTTGACTTGAAAAAAGTAATTGGTTTTGGGTGTATCACTTACTGGCTCCGCTCATAGTTTTTTTACTCAATTTTTCCAAATTTTTCACTCGAAATGATACCTCTAGCTATGTACATACATACGTCTGGTTTTTCAGTGTTACATAATCACGACCTTGAATTTACTAGTATTTTTAATGTGCGTTATTTTCTACGAATGTTATAGCGCTTATTTGAAGTAAGTACAGTAATCTTAGACTAAAGCAAAGATAATGTTTGATGATACATCACAAAGCACTCTTAGCAGGAAAATCTTGAGTATGTTTAAAAAGCCGAATGTTTTATGGGTGATAAGGAAGAAACAGTTGAAATATTTCTTTTACAAATACAAAAGAAATATTTGAAATCGGTAATTATTATCGTTTAAGAGATTCGCGCTGGTTAACTTCCTCTTCTACAAACCATGTGAATATTTATTTTAATGTAAGACTCTAGCAATTTGACAGATAATACAAGTACATAGTTTTACAAACATCAGGGGCCGTGGGAGTCCCAACTCAGCCTTATCGCCAGATAGCCATGTTTGAGGTCTATGGTTTTCCCTTTGTTTATTTGACTTAGGTATTTTAGATACCTTAAAATACTTAGACATTTTCTTGCATTTTCTTTAGCTGAAAAAAATATCTGTTTCTTTTATGCTACTAGTGATATTATAGCTAGAACATCAATTCAAATCAATTAGATCAGGTCGCAGTTCTTTACTTCATAAGATTGCAATTGAGACATATGCAAACAATGAGGGCGAGGTTTCCAAAATGTTTATTACAAGCCAGTCAAGTCAATGAAAACAATCAGCAGGTTCATTTTATAACTGGAAAAAACAGTAATCTATTTCTTTCGTGATTTAGCCATTTGTATTAGGAATCCTATGACAACGTTCAACAAGTTTCGGGCCAAAGCTGTGCCGCTGCGATTAATAAAGTAGTACAAATGATACCTCGTATGGAATTGGGTCGAAGAAAAAGCATACAATGGCTATGCTCATTCAAGGTACTCAACAATGGTAACCATGGTAACCGAGCTCGCTTGGACCGCGCCGACACCGTAATCTCCCAAACTTTGCATTCCTCACATAAGCCCACGGTGTGAAAAAATATCATTAACACAGCTAGCGGCAAACGGGTTCTGTATATTTTTACATTTAGCCTCTAATATGTGACCGATCATATGGGAACTTCGTGTCCTCACTAAGTAAACAAACGTGGTGCTGATAAAGTTCTTCGTACATTCATTGAAAACGCGTTAAAAGCCAGTAATCTATTTGGAAAAATATTCATTTTTTTTGGAGATATCAGTAAATAATTTGCCTTTCAAGAGGTTTAGAAAAAAAAGAGCGCTTGTTACGCGAATTAAATCGAATGGTTGGAAAGAGAATGGGTCTCTTTTTGGTCCTATTCGATGAGCAAAATGCATTCGCTGCATGCATTTGAAATTCCACCCTCATCACCTCGATGTCCTACCTACCTACCTACCTGTCTCCACAACCATGCGATTCTCATTGCGATTTAAGAAAAGAGCATACTCATTTCTCAAAGGACCGCAACGCATCTGCGAGGCCTCTGATGTTGCAGTTGTCTATGGGCGTCGATAGTCACGTAGATGAACCGTTTGCCTGTTTGCCCCTTATAAAGAAAAGAACCCAAATTCTAGGCTGAGGAGTAAAACAAAATGATCACATCTAATACGTTTTAGTCACAAATAAATCAGCTAATAGTGAGCTGTGTAGAAATAGTGGCGTCAGGATGAGAGGGTGTTTTCCGCTCTTGGGCGGCGTATCTCAAGCGAACAGACCCCATTAAACGGTTGTGGTGGTAACTTATTAGTGAGTGACAGCGATTCTATGGTTTAAAAATGCCCTTAGAAAGGCAATTATTTACAAATGACCTACATACTTACCTACTTACTGGAGCGACTTAGTACCCCGAAATGAGTTTTGGCCTCCGACAGAATTTCGAGGCACTTGTTTCGGTCTCTTGCCAGTTTTCGGCCCAAATTACCAACGGACACTTAAATTTCATTCATAATTTTTTATATAACTAGCCAACAAGCATGCGGCCTGCCTTAATTAGAGGGTTCAATATATAGCTCCAAATCTAGTAGAATCAGGACCTAAATTTGCAAGACGAGTCAAATTCGCAGCATAGGATATATTAACTCCTAGTATTGTTTTCTAGTGTCCTTGTTAATCTCAACTAGGGCGGGGTATAAAAAGTACCTTACAAAGTTTGCACTGTACTCGTTAAGCTATTAAAGGCTTCACGAGAATTTCTGTATAGTGATAATGTCGGTCAAGGTAAAAAAAATAATTTCACGTCTATCAACTCCGTTAATTTGCATTTATATGTAAACAGGTACAAATTACGTTTTTTTAGTTGAAAATTTTAATCGCTCCGCTTATGAATATGAACCCGCACTCCCCAGTGTCATAGGGCGTAACCGTGAACGTAATGAACTAATGATGCTGACGCATACCTCGTTACCTACTGCTTACTGACAGACAGCCGCGGTATCATTGTATGTATGTAGATCAGGGAAAGCGCGGCTTTAAAGGGAAAGGCGCTATTCATGACGACGTGGCGGTAAAAATGTTGATTGTCAAATATTACAATATCATTTTACTAAGCATCTGATACGCAAATACTATAACACAGGCATTAAGTTGTCTACCTTAGGAACAGACGTCCGTGTGTCATATACTCCTGTATATATTTATTTAATTAGTATATGTTATATTATGTTTAGATGTTAACCACGACTTCATCCGCGTAAAATCAGGTGAAATTTTAATTTTTTTATTTTATTTAAAAAGGTTAACCAGCCGTTGGTACAATACCTAATAACGAAGTTAAATAATTGTACAACTATATTAAAGTAAACGCCATATTGAAAATAGCAAGGTAACAAAACTAAAATTTATAGAGACAGTATAAAAACTAATTTTAATTAAGATAATTTAAGTTTAGATGTTGAGTTAAATTAAATTTTAATAGACTATTTTTTGTATTCCCTTATTCTTTTGCAATTAACTACACCAAGAAGACACTACAAACAAGACACTAAGAAGGGTCCGCTGTGGGCCTAGCACGAACATTTTCATCCTAAGTAAAGTCCACTCGTCGACTGACTTCAGTTCAAAAATTTCGTACTAGACCCTCTGTTGGCTCCTGCCCAAAGTATCAACGCGATCTAATTTGTAATTTGATATAAGCCAATAATGTTAATATTAATGAATTTTTATTAAAATATCGGTTTACTTATGTTAATGTAGTCTCATTTTTGGTCGCTTAGTTTCGAATTGCATTTGTAACATAATAAGAACTTCCTACACTTTAGACGAAAACGGTATAATTGTGATCAGAATTCGCATCGAAGAGGTTCCGTATTAAATAATGGGGCGAGTTAAGATGACCGATTGCCATCTGACGTCATCTTCGGAGCCCCGCGATCTCTGCAACCTTACGACTAATTTTACTCACTGACATTAATCGGGTCCCTTTATTTTACATGTCTACGTGTTTCATGTTTATTTCTTATGTATTTTCTTTCTTTCTTATTTGTTTTCAAAAAAAATATATTATATCATCCCTTTTTTGTGTTCCCCTAATAATGCCGGCGTGTGTATAATTAATTCTCTCCTACCAGGAACCAAGTAAAGATGTGGTATATAATGTTAATAAAGTAATCAAAAAGAAAAATGTCTGGAGACATCCAATTGGGAATCATAATGAAGGAAAACCTGGCCTCCAGTCAAGGTACACATTTAAAAACATCCAAGCTGCTGCCAAATTAAAAGGCTAGTTCCGAATTTTATCTAGTCAAGAATCAAGCTCGAAATATATTAGGATAAATATTATTTAGCCAAAAATTATAATAAACTATACAATGATGAAAAGTACTAGCGTTTATAATTCACGGAACTCCAAAAGTGATACAGAACAAAACTGCAAGAGTTTAGCAATAATATCCGATTTAGGAACGCTAGCTGTTATGTAAACAGCTTAAGATCGTAACAGTAAAAGCATTGTGATATATAACTTTTTTATATATCACAAGGGGCAAACGAGGCGGGTCATCTCTTAAGTGACTATCGACGCCCATGGACACATGGACCACCTCAGATGCGATGCCGGCCTTTTTTTTCTAGTTACTCAATTTTAATTATTATTTACTAGATGTTACCCCCGACTTCGTCCGCGTAATATTAGATGAAAATTTTTAACGCTTATATATAGGTAAATTTCACGTAAAACAGTTCGTGTACGCGCCCAAGTTATTTCAAAATGCACGGGCACAAATATTATTAATAGACACTGACAGACGTTTGGGAAAATTCCGCAAAATGGTGGTGAAAATTGGCCACGTTTTGGCTGCTGCCGGCGTATTGTTTTCACTCGTGAGGGTGCTGTCGGCCCAGACATTTCCTGTTGAGAAGATCGCCGTCGGTAAGTATAAGAGCGTGTGATGTTTCTTATATTTTTTTTTTCTAATTTAAAATATGGCTTCTTTGAATTTAATATAAAATACTGCTCGATGTGGTTGTCTGGTGACAAATGAAGTAAAGCATTTGAGTTTGGCGGAACTTTTAGACACTTGATCTGAAGTGTTTTGTTTCTGTCTCGCTCACTCTTACAAGTTCGTGATTGGAATATTCTATATCGATTTTCTCTTTCTCTCATAGAGAGTTTTGCTCTTTCGTCGTACGTCGTGAAACAAAGTGTGATAACAAGCTTTTGGTCATGTGTTTCTAAATATTTGCGAAAGGGCGTTTGGAATCTTCAAGTACTTGTGTGGTTAAATTATACAACTAATTTTATAGCTTCATTTATTCATATTACATGAAGTTCAACTACAAATGTTGAAAAACATACCACATTAACATCGTGACTTTGTCTACAGTTTGGACATTTAAGTGAAGGTAGATTATATTTGGATAAATTATTACAAGCGGTTTTAATTAATTATCATCACGTTACATTGTTTTTTTTTTACTTTTTATTTAGCTAAAATATTTTTTTTAAATTATGCTGTATCGCAATGATCTGAATTGTCAATTTATTCGATTTTTTTAGATGAACAAAAGCAAACGAGAAAGTGGCTCACATGATAAGTGACTATTAGTGTCCACATTTATATGCATTACAAGATGGTTCACAAGTAGGCGTATTGAAGAAATCTTATCTCTCTGGCTTTCCCGAGGGGTAAAAAGAGAAGAGATTACGTGCTGTTTTATTAACAGTTTCTACAACCCGCGACTTTATGCACGTCCAAATCTTCAAACCCTATTTCACCTCCTTCAAGTTTCTTTTTGGCGACAAAAGTAGACAATGTCCTTCTCCAATGTAGATTCTATTGCTATGGGATATTTCATCAAAATTGGCTCAGCTTTTTGGCGTGGAAACGTAACACGCACAAAAGTAACGCTTATTTTTACATTTATAATATTAATAATGCGCAGTGGGCGCTGTCTTCCACTACGAGGGTTGTGGATTCGATTCCTGCCTCAAGTCTGCGTGTATTATTACCTTTATGCATGTTTTTAAATATTTCTACAAAAAAAAAACAATAGTTGAGTATAGCAGGCGTCTGTTACCTACAACACAGGCATTACTATTGTCTACATTAGGAACAGACGGCCTTGTGTCTATAAGTAGTATAGATAGTATATATATACATCACTAGCACAATGTTGGGAGTATAATATTTTCATTTTTGGATTCCCACTTCATTATGAAGGGAAAGCTTTCTTGTTCCCCGGGAGGATTACGGTTTCAGTAAGTGGTCCATGCTGACGCAAGAATGCTGTAGAAGAGATTTCCTCAAGCAGTATTATGCTAAAACTAAGTGTAGACTGTTGATCTCGTTTGCTTCGAAAACATATTTACTGTTATATCGTTTTATTTTTTAAATCACGTAATGTGATAATCGCTCGTTCGCGATAGAAATCACATGTGCCTGCAGGTGATATAGAAACCACCTCCCTTATCTTTACGGATATAAATGTCAGCGCTATATATAAATCGGCACTGTATATCTAGAATAATTAAATATTTACATTGTCGAAAGAATTGCTGATGACGCAATGTTGATGGTAACGTCAGAAAGGTGTTCGCTGTCATGTCTTTTCAATGACAATGACAAAAAAGTCTATTTGGTGATAGGACATTTCCAAATATTTCATAACAAAAGTTTTTAAAACAACGCTTCTCAGATGATAAATAAAATTATTTTACTTTTTTTAAAACAACATTGAGTTTACTTGAAAAACAATCGGTTTACCTTATTATTATTTATTCTCGGTTAGCCCAAATATTGTCCCTCATAAATCACACTTAGCAGTAGCCTGTGTTTCATTAATGATTTATGCTAATTAATTAATATATAGTTACGAAAATGTAAAAAACAATTGAATCGGACAAAATCATTGAATTCAACGCGAACGAAGTCGCGGGTTTTAGCTAATATTCAATAAATGAAATGGAAGGAATACTAGCAAGTACTAGTATTGGCTGTTATAGTAACAGAACGACATTCATGAGAAACCGACGCAGTTAATATATGCTTAGTTTTAAATAAGGTCCCCGCTGGGTATTCATTACGATAAAAAAGAACCGAGACAATGAAATAAAGTGACATTTCAGTTTTTTATCGGTTTTTGTTTTTACTGTGTTTATTTATACATATACATACATATAGGTCAAAATAATTGGCAACACTTAAGTGGTTAGTGAACCGTAAACAGGATTTCGCTTATCGACTCTGGGTTTCATTATTATCGTTACTTGATTTTGATAACTCGATACGATGTTTTACTTATCGTTTATTTTCTTCTCATCAATGGTTTGGCGTTTGATCGTGATTTCACCTGATGGTAAACGATAAGGTAGCCTCAATTGGATAGGTTTGATTTTCTAGTATCGAACTTATCAAAAGTGTATTCAATTAGTTGGACAGAAAGACAATTAAGAAGAAGTTCAGAGGGCCTAGTACGAATTCTTCGAACCGAAGTAAGTCGAGGAGTCGACTTTACTTAGGATGAAAATGTTCGTGCTGGGCTCACAGCGGACCCTCTTTAGCGTGAACGCGGGTTGCATTAGAATTGAGTAAAAGGTAAGCGTGGGTATAATCTAGTACTATTAGGTATAAATAGCATATATTTTCCTAGCGTTATCCGGCTTTAGTGCCCGTATCATAAAAATAAATAAAATAAAGAATGTTTATTAACAATAGAATGAAATTACAGGCCCAACGGCGATGGGGTTTGAACCGGGTGCCTTGCGGATTTCAGTACATACCTTATACCGTTGAGTTATTGAGGCTCTAAAATTATTACAATGTCTTTGTACAAAGAATTCAAAGTTTGTATAATGCTTTTAATAAGCATATAGTACGCAAATCTACAGATTTGTGGCCAAATTTCGACCACTAGCCTAGCCCTAGTATTTATAAACATGAAATTTTAGTTTATGTTGAATAAGTGTTTTGAATGTAAACGTGAAACATGCGAAATCAGTATAGTTTAAATATAGCTTAATTTCAAATTGTTTCAACAACAAATTGATACAAAATTAAAGCCAATTTATTTACTCACCGTTTTGATTAACTAACTTTGGAGAGCTTTGATATTGAAAGCTCGCTCAGATTTTGCATGTTTATCATAACTAGGTTTGACTCGCAACTTTGTTCGTGTTTGATTCTACTATATAAAAAAATAACTGAAACTGAAAAATTACTAACCCATGAAAATAAGATGCCTCAATCATCTAGTTTTACAAAAACCCTTAGAGATAACATAATATTATTTCCATTACTTTGAAATATATAATCGTCATGCCCTACTTTATACTAGATATAATATTAATTTTATCTTAAAATCTCTTTGTGTTTCATACAAAGCCTTTGTTCGTATAAACAAACGGCTACACTCACTTTTCACGATTAACTAATCAAGGCCTGATTAAAACGTCTATTAGTAAATCAGACAGTTAACGCTGGCTGTACACCCTCTGGCGTCGAAATTTTAATTAACACATTGTTTTGGGAGCGTAGAGCGTAAATAAGCTTGTTTTATAACGATTTCTTATGTATATTAGAACTGAATGGGCTATTTGTATATTAATTACTATTTGATTATATTATATTCTCTTGACATTTTGGCTGTCATAAGAAACATGTCCAATTTTGCCCGTAAATTAATACAGAAGACAGTCTGTTGACGTGGCGATGAAATGCCATCTGATGGTACACTTATGTAACACGTAATACAGTGCGGTGTCGCCACGAGCAAGTGACGCTGTCACATTCTTCACAAATAGCTTGGCTATCCCCCATCTCTCGTCACACTGAGCTCTTATGCCTATAGCGTATATAGTATTGTTTGCTTCTCTTCTTTGCTTATAATCCGATCAACTACCACGCGCACAATTCTTTTTGTAGTATATACCTATAGGAAAAAGAGGGTAGTTGTTTATTACAGTATAAATACTAGGACACACAGGTAAACGGATCAGTCGTGCTGCAACCGTGGTCTAGGTAACAGCTGTCTAAACATATTGTGCTGTGTTAATAGCTCACGTGCAGGCGCATAGTTTTTTTTTTAAAAAAGGGCAAACCAGCAGGCGGTATCCTGTGTGTTTCTTTGCCACCGCCGACCAATGGAGGAGCTTGCTGAAAATCAGCGCTGCTTTCATACCTGGAAGCAGCAATATATAAACACATACATACGGATAATACACCCAGGCTCGAGGCGGGAATCGAACCCACAGCCCCCGGAGCGGAAGGCAGTGTCACTGCCCATTGCGCCAACAGGCCAGTCAAAAATGTGGTCATTCCTTTGATAGAAAGTAATTAATGTACCAATAACTATTCAAACAAGCGAAAACTTAAGTGACAATGTTAGATGCCAGTGAAACTGGTAATCGTTTAAAACTGTTATTTAATCTTATTAATATAGAAGCTATTATTTACCTAGACAAGACGCAACAAAGTATCAAAGTCACTGCAAAGCGTGGAAATAAATATTGTAGAGATAGTCTTTAATTAATGCGTAAATAACTATTCAAACAAGTGACAACTTAAGTGACAATGATATACGATAAAAACGAGTATCGATACAACTCTCACTGTGAGTTACAGTCATGTGTCACATGATATTATATTTACTTCTGTAGAGATGTTGTTGAATTTACTCTCGAGATGAAGACTACCAGTTTTGGAACAAAATTATCTCTTTTTGCTGTGAAATTATTTACGGACGTCGATAGTAACTAAAGTTAATCTCCAGCCTGTTTGCCATGTTCAACAAAGAATATATCAAAACACCGCCCTCTATATTTATAAAACGAGAAGTAAGCTTTTACAAAAAGTAATTAAAAGATGGACTAGATATATATATTTTTAAAAGAATATTAGGAATACTTTCTAGATACTTATGTCTAATATTCTCTTTTTCCCCTCCTACTAAGCTTAAATTAAAAGCTTATATTAGTAGTGAATGCGACAATACCCCAACGGCGGTGGGGTTTGAACCGCGTACCCTGCGGGTTTCAGTCCATACCTTATACCGTTGAGGTATTGAGACTCTAAATATCCAGCTGTTGTTTATATAAATCATTTTTTGTTCAAATTTTAGCTACCAATACTATATGTAAGCACATTTTATAAAGGATTTTATGTAAACTACGAAGGGAGAGCAATAAAAGAACGGCTTTGTAAGCGTTGTACAATCGGGCAGGAAACCTGCATGAATTCTATACATAGGGCTACGAGCGAACCTTTCATCGCTTGATAGCGCTTTTGTAAGCGCCGATTGTATTGTGTTCGGTCACACACAAAAGCCCCGACGGCCTATCAAAGTTTTATGTGACGCTTCAGATGATTCAAATAAAACCCTTCCGTGGCCAAGAATAATGATCATGATTGTAACAGAAGCGAAAGTGCCAAAAACTCATTTTAGACTATCTACGGTCACATTTCACGATCATTCAACGTTTTATAGTTAAAGCAGCAAACGTAAGAGTGCCATTGATATTAAATTACGGTCACATTAAAACCCTCGACAGTCCATCAAAGTTTTACATGACGCTACAGGTGATTCAAATAAAACCCTTCCGTGGCCACGAATAATGATCACGATTGTAGCAGAAGCGGAAGTAGCAACAAATGATTGTATTCTATCTATCATCATATTTCACGATCATTAAACGTTGTATAGTTAAACCCGCGTTGACGCTATAGAAGGATCCACTGAGGGAAGGAACCTTTTTATCCTAAGTAAAGTCGGTTCATCGCCTTACTTCGCTTCAATAAGTACGTACCAGGCCCTCCGATATCGTTATGAGACGGATAATTAATCATTGTATAAATTGGAAGCCGATGCAAATTTCACAAAGGCTTGTAAATGAGAATGTAGATAATTCAGAGTGATTCATGGCATTGAGACATGGTGATGAATAGTGAATCACAGCTTTTGAACAGGATGTTTGGATATCGGTGAAAGGGCAGGAATGAATAAATGATGGAATCATATCAGACGATTAAGGTGTGTAATTAATATGACTGGTTAATAAAAGCTAAGATCATTATTACTTTTAAAATTAATTATAAGCTTAACATTTTATGCTACTTTTTCTTTTTCTTCCTAACGTTATTCCAGTCTAGTATAGGGTCCGCTTAGATTGCAGAGGCCGTCCCGTCTGACGTCGTCCCCGGTACGGAGTACCCCCACAGCCATATCCTCTGCAATTTAAGCGGACCCTGGTACTAAACCCGGAAAGCGTTAGAAACAACTTGTGAAAAATAAAAATCTACTACATTTTTGATATAGTATATTGCGCTTCCGATGACACCAACTTCCGATTGAGATCGGTTTGAAGTAGCAGCAATACTGTAACGTCAAGTGACGGTATTGTTGTCGCGTTTCCTTCAGTTTGTGAGATTTCCCGGTGACTTAAACTCAACATTAAAAGCCGGCACGCATCTGCTAGTCTCCTGGTCGAGCAGATGTCCAAGGGCGTCGGTAGACGCTTAGTTGCCTGCTAACTGCTCGTTTGCCCCTTGTAACATAAAAAAAGACAACCAAACTAACTAATCTATTGCTCGTTTTTGATCGATTGTATTTAGAATTTTTAAAGATTTGTTATATTCGCCAAATACTGACGAAGTTATAATACATTTATGACAAATAAATATCAATATTTATTCGTCATTCAAATTATGTTCGATCTACATTTTTGAAATACTTACGTAGGACGAACGCAAATATCATAGTTCAGCCATTATCCTAAAATGCTATCAAAACACGGATTTGATATTAATGATATCCTATCGTCATATAAGAAAACCGCATTAAATAATCTAAAAGTGTTAACCATCTCAATAGTCTTAATAACATATTCGTTTACTTTATTTCTACATAATTTAAGCTACTTGTACAAGGAAGCGTTATTAAGCTGGCCCTATCGAAAAATCTGTTCTTAGTGGATGTTTAATAATTAAATATAAACTATATTGCTACTATATATAACTTCATCTTCGTGGGTCCCGCATTTTTTTAGTTTTCGTGGCCTGCCTTTCAATATTTAAGTCAATCGCCAGGTTTTAAGTAGCTCTTGCTGCGACCAGCTGATAGATGGGTCACCCATTCTAACACTGATTTATATTCGACCTCCTCCGTGTTTCGGAAGGCACACAGGTACGTAAAACAGTGGGACCCGATTAATGTCACTGAGTGATAAATCCTCCTTACGATCTGTATATATAATGGAAAAGGCACAAAAAAAAAGATTAAACTAAACCGCAGAACAAGCATGTGTCACTACCCTTCTCACGCCGGGAGGAGCCTTACAAAACGCGAATCATGCCAAAAAATTTCCAATACAAATACATCCTTAATGGAAAACATACGGTGTGTAACAAGCGCTTTTCCCCGGGTATTCCATCGAATTAAAATTATATATATTTGTAACATACATTTTTAAAAATAATAAATTTTATATAAATTAACATTCACCAAAAGCAGAGCTAATAATAATTAAACAATCAGTCGTTAGTGTATACAATATTGTATATAAAACAGTAGTTTTTTTAGTTTTTTTTTATTAGCCTATTATGTCCCACTGCTGAGCAAAGACCTCCCCCTTCTTGATCCACCTTCCTTTTCCCTGGGCCAATCTCATCCAAAACTTTCCCGCAAAGGTATCCAAATCGTCGCGCCACATCTTCTTCGCCGGGTCCAAGCATCCAGGAAGTCGCAATATTACGAGTCTATTCGAGTCACATGCCCAGCCCATTCCATCTTCAAACAGTATATAAAAAAACATTTAAAACACAACAAAGCAAAGATCCAACTTTAAAATTTTAATCAATTCTTTAAAGCGCTTTACAAATCTTATAAAAACGCAAACTGTTTAACGTGTAAGGTGCAGAAACTTGAGAATTAAATATTTTAATCTATCTTTGTGTAATGATAGCTCATACGTCTAAATTTTCTGTAATCTCTTCTCAGATTAAGGATTTTAGGAACTCGCGTAACTTCCAATTTCAATTGACAAATCCTGCTTAAGTAGAAAATCTATTTATATTTAAGTTGGCGAATATTGCTACAAAACGGTTTATATAATTTTAACAAAAATATGTACATTTATAAGATTATAAAGGACTAAACAGTAATGAAGATCAGATGAAATAGAAGTAAATAACTTATTAGAACCAGTTTCTTCCAGGGAGTTCCTTTATAATGTCACTTCATTATATCGATAAAAATATTGGAAGGTATTCTTTTACATAAAAAGTTTCTATCCCGCTAAATTAAGCTGATATACTTCTAAGCAATAGCTCTGTGTTCGCGGGCAGCTAGAACCAAAATAAAATAAGAAAAATACAATGAACAAACAAACATTATAATAGGATATTGTTCTCATAGTTAATCCAAATAACGTATGCATGGATTCCTCGTAATATTCACAACATGGCGGCAGCACGCAACATTTCCGTCATGAATAAGCGATTTTAGAATTATTGTATGTTAATATCAACGTATTCAAGGACGCCGAATTCTGAATATCACTTCTTATTATTGATGACGGCCAATTGCATAACGACATGTTTTATACAAAACTATCTGAAGCCTATGACTTTGTTCGCGTTTTTTGTCCGATTTCGACGGTTTTTAAAGTTTTGAGGAGCACCCTAATTCTCTTTTACTCTTCACAAGATCTTCCTACGACTTCTTAGAATAAAAAAAAAATTACAAACTTGAACTACATCACCGTCTGTTTTCATTTTTTAAACTTTTCTTGCTAAAAATGTATCAAAATTTTACAACGGTATAGAATGCGGGCCATTTGTTTTTTTTTTTCGAATTTATATAGTTCATTTTTATTTTCAGCCAGTATCTTTTTGATCCAATGCATACGTATAAATAAAAAACTTAATGGGAGACTTAAAACCTCAGTGGATTTACCACAGAGGTTTTAACTCTCCCATTAAGTTATATGAAAATTAAAAACAGTAATGAAATTTTATAATAACATTACTACATTGTTTTGGTTCTAAACAGAAAAGGCGTCTTATCTGATCGGTTATATATTCATTAATGATAACATTACTGTGTAGCTGCAAGAATTTTTTTTACCTAAGTACTAATAATGCAATAATGACGTATCGGAAAAGTAAGTATGTTCGTATCCACCTTGACAATTCAATTAGCGGTTTCTTGCGTGAATTGGGTACAAAATTAGAACGTGTTAATTGACCAACTGGAAGGTTTAATAAAAAGTAGCTAATTTGTAAGTTTCAAGTACTCGTATGTGTTACGATTTTATACCTATCTAATGAATACCTTTTGTGAAAGGCAATAATATAACAAAATCATATTGGATTTGTTATTTATTTATTAGTATAAAATATATTTAGGTAATGAAAATTTTATGTTGCGAAATATAAATAATATGTAAAAAAGCTTCATTGCGCGACAGGAGATAACTTAAATATAGAAACCTTGTAAAACTTTGTTATTCTAAATATGAATCTGAAAATCTCTAAAAATACATATTATTTTGTCTTTTTACGAACTTGTTTAGTATTTTCAATTTTTTAAACTGTATGATAGAAAATTAAGTACACAAAATATATACCTACCTAATTTAATTGACAAATCAAACTACACTCACTTTATGTATCCCTAACTTTAGTTTATTTATTATTGTAATGAAATTATACGTTTCTCTTGGTGCCAGCCGCGATCTGTCAGTAGGCATGAAGATAAAGGCGCGGGCGCTGTGACGTCAGAGTGGTCGGCACCAATGGCGGGCGAGGCGGCGATACCTCCCAGTACCGCCCACTCGCATCACTTCACACCGGAAAAGTCGGAAAACACACATGTTGCATGTAACCTCACTATGAGGACTATGGTTATTTTTAAGGCAAAACCGAGTCGTACTTCGCTATAAAAAAATAGTTGCGTTGACACGATAGCGGCACACATTAAACTGGACACTAATAAATTTGTATTTTATAAATGTACAAAAAATGCAAAGGAAAAACGTTGCAGATTATTATAAAAATTCAATTGAATCAAGAAAAAGACTATTATTTTAAGCGCGTCTGACAGATATTTCTATAAGATTTGAACGTAAAACTTTTTCTTAATTTCAAGGCAACTGGCACAAACTGCTATGCTTTTTTTAAAAAAAGAACATCCGATTAAGAAGTAAACAAAGCGAAGCGGGCGCCTTATTACATTTATATATCGACGAGTCGAGCCATATTTTCCGTTGATGAGAATCACTAAGTCGTCTGCATAGCCAATAGTGTAGAACCTATTGTCATTGAGACGCAGAATATCGTCAACAACAAAATTCCAGAGGAGCGGGGATAGGACTCCACCTTGTGGACAGCCTATTACCACTTTGCCCCTGGTGGTTGTACCTGCTACAGTAGACTGTTTTGCCTCTAAGTCTTAGCATATTGTCAACCAACTCACAGAGGGTATCTGGTACGCTATGCCTCGCCTGGCTTATGCTAATAAATTTGGTCTTATCAAAGGCACCATCGATATCTATGTAAACGCCGAGTGATGATAGTTTGTTTTCCAGAGCTGCTTCTATTTTACCTATAACATTGTGTAAAGCAGACTCTGTAGATTTGCCTGCGTACTTACGTTATTGTTCGTAAGTATATAAATGACAGATGAAAGTACACGAATAGAAAAAATACTTAAAAAATACTTTAACAATATTGGCAACAGGAAAAAAAACATTTATGGCAGTCAATAAAACTATCTATATACATATATTAAAACTTTAGTTTTACTATTTATTTTAAGTTAGTATACTAATCGCGTTATAATATTGCGTAGATTTACGTAACTAAATTTATTTTCCTTTTGCCATGGATTTATCAAATAGATCTAGTATTTGGCAAAATTAACGCCTGTCAAAAGCAGTTTCATTCGTCATTCGTCACGTTCAAAATCGAAGCTTTTAATTTACGTCTTCCAACAAACGATTCGCAAAAGAGTCGTCACCCCCACGACGGCAGCTGCGGACAATATCTTAATAAATTAAGTTCTCACACAAAACTTAATTCGAATTATAGCCCGAGAGAGCCAGGACCAAACACAATAGTCGCAATTCTCCGTGAGACGTCCCAAATTAGGTGGCGTTTTGGTTAATTGGGTGATCCCTTCCTGTTCATTCCATTAAAAACATTAATTTACCTTTGTATCAAACGGAAGTTCTAAACGTTTTCATAGTAATTTGAGTTTCGTATTGATTAAAATATGATTATGGAATGGTATAACAGATGTCACTATCAATTTCTTTGTAAATTTAAATTGTGTAAAATACAATTATGTCGCCGGATAACCAACGAGCGAGTAACTTCAAAGTACATGACCTCAGCTCCAAACCCCCAGCTGTCTCCGCTGGCTCCCCGCCAAATTGTCCACTTGAATAAACCCTCCCCCCCTCGCTAAATTTAATTATATCGCATTATTTCATATAACTCGAAACAAGACGTGATTTTTTTCATAAGCCGCAAATAAGTAATATCTTCATCTAATAGCAAAATCCAGCAATATGTAATTCCAAATAAGATAATATGTATAGTAATCATTTATATGACAAATTATAAAATAAGATAACTAAAAGGCACTATATAGCATCAGTAACTGGGTGCTCTCTGGGTGTGGTTATATCTAAGTATATATTTTGTATTAATTTGCAGGAAAAATATGACAGAAAAATTGCCTAAAAACTGCTTTTAATCTGAAGATTG
>JANCMC010049944.1:0-20866 GCA_024363005.1 Charaxes varanes | reverse complement strand
TTGTAGAGATCGTGGGTGTTCCGAGGATGACGTCAGATGGCAATCGGTCATCTTAACTCGCCCTACAGCCAAATCCTGGATTCTCTTGATCTCAACTTAGAACTACAGTCTGGACTCCACATTGCGGAACTTCATCACTTCTTCTCTCCAACTCTTGATTCAATATTTGAATGAAAATCGTTTAAAGAGTTTTTTTTGCTTTTTGAGTTTTTCACCGTGGATTCAGTTACCAGCTTCGGTATTTCCGAACGGATACGACTTAGGGACCTTTAATAAAAGAGTCTACTCATTTTTCAATGGCCAGCAACGCTTCTGCTTCTTCTCTCTGGTGTTGCAGTTGTCCATGGGTGTCGTATGGGCATGTTTTATTTTTAAAAAAGTTGGTCAAGACTCTTCGCACTCGGAACATTAACTGCAACCACTATCGACCAAAATGTTATGCCGGAGCCAGACGTAGCTTCATTTGAATGATCACTTCTATGATCATGTAGTGTGACCGGGGACTCTGTGTACTTGCGCAAAGTTTTGTAGCACTTTGTAGTCTTCAAGGACAAAAATGTGCAAACACTTTGAGCTATGTCTCGCCCCGGCATTATAGACTTTATTAATTTACAAAATATTCGGTAAACTTACTAAATGTGCCTATCTTACCGTATATTACACAAAAACGTTATATATTCCGTAGCATTCCTACATATTCATGAGCGAGGCCATTGAAGCTGATAAATTTTGCACGAAGATTGATTCAGGGTAGCCCGCATAAGCAGAAAAATAGTCGACGTTGGCCGACTTTAAGGATAAAATAAATTGATAGGGACTCTATGGTTTAGATGCAGATAGATAATCTATGAATAGGCCTTTTCAATTATAATGCCGGAGCCAGACATAGCTTCATTTGATCATGTAGTGTGGCCGTTGACTTTGAGTAACTGTACAAAGTTTCGTAGTACTTTGTTGACTTCAAGGACACAAATGTACAAACATTTTGAGCTATGTCTGGCTCCGCTATTAACCAGGCCAGTTACCCTTTTTATTTATATTTAGAAAATTTGACAGATAGTATCAGGTGGCCATCCATGAATTATGTGACACGTCAAAGGTGTGTGTTGTGTGACAACGGGCAGGGGGAGGGTTTGTGACATCACATACAATAATTTAAAATTTTTACGTCTTATTGTTGTAACCCGCGACTTTGTCCGCGTGCAATTAGTTGACAAAAATAGATTAAAGTTTAACGTGATAATATATAGCCTTCCTCGATAAATGGGCTACCCTAACACTGAAAGAGTTTTTCAAATCGGACCAGTAGTTTCTGAGATTAGCGCTTTCAAGCAAACAAACAAATAAACTATTCAGCTTTATATATTAAGTATAGATAAATAAAAGACTGTGGTTTTATTTATTATGCGATGTCATACCAAGGTGAGGGAGTTTCGAAAATGTGACAACCTATGACAAGGACGGAGGGAGTAGTTAGAAAATTGTTACATTCGTGTGACATTATTTAGGGTTGATCGTGCTTTACCATTTTGGATGACAGTTCCTACTTAAAGAAAATTTTGCTAAAGGTTATTGTTAGAAATTAACGTAATGAACAAGCAAAAATGAGCCTTTTAACTAATTGACGTGCAAACGACATTCGACCTTAACGTGGCAAACCAATTTTTTGGTCGACTATACCTCTTTCTCACGTAAGATAGGTATGAAGTGACTGCAATGCTGTCTCGTCAATTGATGGTATTATTGTCGCGTTTCGTTTGGTTTGTGAGAGTTCCCGGTGGCCCAAACCCCTCCTCAAAGGCCGGCACCGCATCTGATAGCCTCCCGGTGGTAAAAGTGTCGATAGGCGTCGGTAGTCACTTAGGTGAACAGCCTGCACGTTTGCCCCTTGTAATATAAAAAAAACCTTCACAACATGCAACAAAATTATTCATAGCCATATTATCTAAATTAAGTGGTTATTATAATAGTTTTTTTTAACCGCAAACCGATAACCGCAGTATACCGTTCATAAATAGAGTTCATCCATAAATTACGTCAAACATTAAAGGGGGCGAGGGGTTGATCGAAATGTGACATTGTGTGACATTGGGCAGGAGAGGTCAAAAGCTTCGTGACGTTACATGTCAAAATTTAAAAAAAAGAAAAAGAAATTTTAAAGTGCTGTTATGTTTTTAAAATACATGCATAAAATTGGAAATTTTGTGACGTCACATTATGGGAAGGAGGTATGGAAAGTGTGACAATCTGTGACAAGGAGGGGGGGGAGCTTAAAATCGTAGAATTCGTGTGACGTAATTTATGGATGACACCATAGTAGGATCAAAAATTCCTTTTAATCGATATCGAAGTCCAATTATGAATATTAAAACTAAGCATTGTATGACTTCCATTGCAGGCCATTCACTATGACGTATGAAATCAAGAATGCCCCTGTTCCTAGACCGGTATAACAGAAGATAGAAGAAGAAGAATAGAAATCTGTATTGTATGCCCACAATACTTCTGTTTTTCCTGCAGCTCTTAAGCTTAATAGATTTTTCTAGAACAGATAGGTTATTAATAACCAAGGGATCTTGATGTTTAAATAAGTCACGTATTTCAATCCGCTTCTTTATGTGAAATTCTAAGTCTCTTATCACATATTTATCAATGATCTATAGTATTCGTTCCCAATGTGGTTCAGGGAGTCCCCAGGGGTCTTTAGCGTGAAAAAAAAAATGGGTGTCAACGAAAATTTATCTGTTTTCGATAGTTAAGAAAAAGAATGTTGGTTTGACTTTGAATATGGCCAGAAAATATAATAAAAATCTCACCTACTTGGCTCAGCTTGTTAATATTGCATATTACGTATACAGTCAATGTGTCGAGACTTGCAAAGCGCCGCCGCTGTTAGCTAGATTTAATCTTCAAATTTTTCTCGAGTCTTGGGAACATGATAGAAATGTATCTGGAATAAATAATATAAAATATTTAGTCACGTTGTTCGATTGAAGTGGCTGATGCGATTCGAATGACATTGTCACTAAATGCATACACCCGGACACCACATTGTGCTGTAGGAAATCAGTAAGCTATTGACAAGGTCGGTATGAATTGTAGATCCGGTCCATAGACATTGTCATACCTCATTATAAATTTAGAAGTAATATCTATCCGTTGCGTTTGTTCGTAAATAAGGTGAATATAGCGATGGGGACCAGTTCCAGGTCTGGGTGCAGGGGGAATATATGGAAATTGATTCCCCAACTGAAGACTACTTCCAGGGGAATTATACACAGATCCTAGCAAGACCAGGTCCACTCCATAAGTCATGTACAAGCCATTCAAATCAGGATCTGTAAAAATAAATGATTTTATTTTAATTTAACATATTGATCTCAACAGTCAAAGTGAAACAAAAAACTTGAGAGTAAAATAAACTGCATCAGTGACTGTTATGGTATGGATAAGCCAATTTGAACATTTTCAAACATATAATGTTACTCGAACCCCCATAATAGTTCTTAAGGTTATAATCATAAACCACTGGTAGTACAATTAAATGAAGAATTGGTACCAATGATTGCACAATAGTTCAAAAAGCATAATAAATTTCGCTTCACTAATATTCTCTTTCTTAATACTTACTATGAACACACGGTCAACTGTTCCTAAGTTAGGTAACTTATTATCTCTTTTTTATGTTACAAGGGGTAAACGAGCAGGCAGCAGACAGCTAAGTGCCTTCTGACGCCCATGGACATCTGCACGACCAGGAGGCTAGCAGATGCGTTACCATCTTAACGACGAGTTTACGCCACAGGGAAATCTCACAGACCAAACGAAATGCGGCAACAATACCATCACTTGACGTGACATCATTGGCGCCATTTCAAACCGATCTTATATGAGAAAGAGGCACCTGTAATGCCTGTATTATAGGTAACAGCCAACTGATACATAAATATATATTTTTTCAATATATACTTATATACATATACACCCAGACTCGAGGCGGGAATCGAACCCACAACCGACAGAGCGGAAGGCAGGGCCACTGCCAACTGCGCCAACGGGTCAGTCAAAGTTAAGTTGGCAAATCATTATTTTAGTAAATATTAATATTTCAATTGACCTGTTTCATTTATAAAGTGGCTACCTTAAAGTAACAGCATTTTTCAGCACCATTTTTCAGCATTTGACACGGGAGTAGGATTTCAAAAATAAAATTTTAGAATAGAATGAGTATTTCCATATCACTTACCGACAAAAAGAAGAGTGTATAACTTATTCTTATCTGGTTTAAAGTATGTATATGGGGGCAATATGGTCTTTAATGCTGAGATTTGATTTCCTAAATAAACTTTCGTACCGAAATAATCAACCTGAAACAGACGAATATATATAAAATTAGAGATTTAAAGCTGAACCGTTGGTGAATGGTTTTGTACGATAATCAATCTTCAGCATTCATATGTGTTTTCTACTAATATTTAATTATTATTCATACTAAACCGGCAGTAGACTTTCAGAGGCTGATTGTATTTATAGTGCCTCACATAACATTAACACAGGCATTAAGTTGTCTACCTTAGGAACAGACGTCCGTGTGTCATATAGTCCTGTATATATTTATTTATTTACTTCTGACGCTGAAAATATGCACCATAACACTCGAAGATACTTTTACAGCCTTTGATACAAATTAGAACGGCTGTAACGCTAACCTTATTTGCATATCTATTATGTATGAAAATAGACTCATAAAAACACTCTTAGAACGAAAGGAGGAAATTGAATGATAGAAAGTCAGATAAAGAATGTTAACAGCAACGTAAATTAATGCTTGTGTTGTAATTCGAATTTCCGTGTCCAATTTTAAGTGCAATACGTAATGATTACTCGTGAGAATGAGACATTTTTGAAAGGGAGACAACGTCAGCGGACGCTAATAGTTTAAAAACGAAAATATATGTACCGGCACGAATCTTAAGGTAAAATGAATAAGAATAAGAAAGTATTTGATAGAATCGGGCGTTACTTTGCGGATATCCGTGACATGCATGAGAAGCTAAACTACTTTGCTTTAATCCGCGAATGAATACGAGGGAAAATCGGTGTAATGCTAGAGAGAAGCATTTGGCATTTAGCTCTACTTCGAATCAACGGATTACACATATCTTTGAAACTTGAGATAAAAAACTATGTAGATATTACGACAGAAATAGCTGGATACTTATTGTGATCAAAGTAAATATACAATTGACCGCCCGTTGGTGCAGTTGGCAGAGAACATGCCTTCCGTTTCGGAGCTGTGGGTTCGATTCCCACCTAGAGTCTGGGTGTATTATATCAACATATATGTATGTATTTATATATTAAAGAAAATATTTAAACAAGCGCCTGTTACCTATAACAAAGGCATTAAGTTGCCTAACTTAGGGACAGACGTTCTTGTGCCATATAACCTATATTTTATATATGAAGCAATAACTTTAGGTACCATTTTAAGAAATTTGCGCTGACGGAGGTGTATGTAATTCGGTACAATTATAGCTTATATAGTAGAGGAGGGTGTGCGAATGCTAGTATTTTTATAAAATACGCATTATTGACACATTTAATTATTAAAATATAACCTCACGCACACCTCTGCCAGACGATTTATACACACATGTATACATTTTACCGTAAGATTGTGTCAAAGCGTTGTCATGACGACCGTATGTATATTAATTGTCAAAAGTAACAATGTCGCTGTACAACGAATTAAAATTCTGTATATATCGTTTTAAATAAGCGTATAGTAAACAATCCTAAATATTTACGACCTATTAGCGACCAGCCCACGATTTCTAGTTATAATATTTTTTTCTTGCCAGCAAAATAACGAATGGATCTATCATATTGAACCAACGTTGGATCAACATTTCAACTACCTACCAAGTGCAATGTCGGTGACTAAGCTTCATAATGCACTATCGGATTTACAAGCCGTTAAATCCATTCAACCACCGTTCGTAAATCCAGCCGCCCCTTAACATTCCCGTGATAAATTGACTGCACCAATGTTGAAAGCTTTGTGAACTAACCCCCAAGCATTTGAACCTTTTAGATGGCAGATAAAAACATTGTTCAACAATTTATTACATTCTTTTCTTCCGAAGCACCCTGGCGGGCAGTTACGATACGGGGATGTCATTTTGATTAAAACTTTTTGATTTATAATGATTTAAATTGCAGTAATAAACTCAAAGAGAACAACGACATCTATTGTAGATTCAAGTGTATCCGTTTTGATATTGTGTAAAATACAATCTGTTAATTAAAGTTAAAAAAGAATTATAACAGATATTATATATTTTTGACCGGCCCGTTGGCGCAGTTGGTAGTGACCCTGCCCATCGCTCTGTGGGTTGTGGGTTCGAGTCTGGGTGTATTACCTATACCTATGTATTTTATTTTGTAAGTTATGTAAGATATAGGAATAATACTTATATCTATTGTTCCTGTACACATAGTCAGAGTTTTAAAGTAATTCAAAATAAATATTTTTTTAAACATATGAAGAAGAAAACATATGAAATCAATATATCTATGTTTATAAAAACACCTTATATTTATAAAAACACCTTCACAAATAATGCATTATTTTAAAACAAATTTGGTTGGCATAAAAAAGCTTGTAGTGAGCCAACATTAAGAGATAGATATATGTCGTCAAAGACTTTTATTTTAAACTTTTAAAGGGTAACAATTCTGTCATACATGATTTTTGCGAAACTGTAACCGTTTACGCAGTGCACGCAGCGGACGCTCTCAAAAGGAAAAAAGAACCCAGATTTTGAAACATTCTTCATTGGTGCTCTGCTCCTATTGGTCTTAGAGAGATGATATATAGCCTATAGCCTTCCTCGATAAATGAGCTATCTAACAATGAAATAATTTTTCAAATCGGACAAGTAGAGTTCCTGAGATTAGAGCGTTAAAAAAAAACAAACAAACTCTTCAATTTTATATATAAAAAAATGTATAGATATATTTTATAATAACGTTATATGGTAGCTTTAAATTGCAATTCATATTGTTAAAGATAATCTATAGGACAGAACAAAATATAGTATAGAAAGCAGTTAATATTTGTAGTTAAGTCTTTTTACTCACCGCTTCTTCAGCTTCTTTCTGGTCCCGATGGCCCATCAAATTGGGCATGGCAGTCCAGTTGTACCCCAAATCCTGGCATTGCGACAGCTTGATCCTCTCGCATTTACCACCTTCCTCCTCCTGGTCTGCAGCGACCATCCAAAACAATAGGAAAACGTAGAGAATCCGGACCATCATATTGACACAGTTACAACATACAGTAAAACAACAATATTCTCTGTCATATTCAAACTATTCAATTAAGAAAACACAGAACACTATATCGGGAAAGTTTTATAACGTTTGTCGGCGAGCCGCACACGTCCTCTCTCGGCAAATGTTTGAAGCGGACTGATTCGAATTTCGAAATTCGAAGTCATAACGCGGCGCGGCGTCTCAAAGGCAAAGGAATGAAACCGGTCGGCAGCGACTGGTGCGTTCTATACGCGGAATATAGAAGTAAGTGGAGTCGGCATTTCAGAGTTTGCAATTTTAATACAGAGTTCAACAACTTTGAATCACTTACTATATATGCTGTATTGAGTAATTTAATACCAATAAACAGCTACATTTTTCAAGGCCTTTTTATTGCATTTATTCATAATCGGAACGCCATCAAAAATGCATTTATGAACTACATTATTAATTAATTAATTGTAATAATTGTCAGTTATTACTTATTTTTATTTGTTTCGGATAAAAATAAGTAATAACCTTATTTATTTAATTGATACATTCGCGTTTAGATGGTGGCAGTAATTGCAAAATAATTATAAATAAAGCTTTCATGTTAAAAGATTGATTGTTATGAGCATTCAACAACAGGTATCACCATAAATAAATCACGTTTTTTTTTTTGTCTTAGTGCATTGTGTACCCATGGTTATTTATTCCGTGGTACCTTGCATGTGTTTCGATAAAAGTCTGAACGCATGAACAGGCTATTACGACGAAAAAAGTGCCTAATTCGTGCATGGCGCAGCGCAATCAGTGAGATAATTTTGTGGCCCAGCATCTGCGGTCGAAAGGAGACGCGAGACAATGAATCTATTACAAAGTATGTCTTTGTGTGTATCTTTGAAATCTAACTAACGGCCTATCTTAATTTGTAAATTATTCAGACGTTACCATCTAAAATAGGACTTCCATTGGCTTGTAAACATAAAAGACTAAACATATCGCACGCTTTATCAGAAACTGACCTAACTCAAAAAAGCAGATTTTTGGAAAATCGCAAAAAACGTTTTGTCAGTTACGACTTATCTATACTTATATATAAAGCTCAAGAGTTTGTTTGTTTGCTTGCACGCGCTCATCTTAGGAACTACTGGTCCGATTGGAAAAATTCTTCCAATGTTAGATAGCACATTTATCGAGAAAGGTTATATATCATCACGCTAAATTTGATTCAAGTCGCGGGCAGATCTAGGCTCACATATGACTCCATAAAAACGGCGTTATAGTAAAAAGTTATGTGTTTTAATAATTGTTAAAGAAGGGATTTATGATTTTGGAACGTTATTTTAAAGATATTTTATTAATTGTATGTCTTTGTGGAGCATAAAAAAGTGTATCTCAGTGTTGGATGAAAAATACCGAAGTAATTCTTGAATTGACGTATAGAGGGCGTTGAAACAAAGTAGCCTGTAAAATCGTTAACTCACTTTCAATCTAAAACATCAATCACTTTTTGTTATATATATATATTATGTAAACATCAATTAAACGTGCGAATTATCTGTACAAATGCAATCGGCGAAGTAACTTTGATGCATAGCCTCTGCGAGCGAGAGGAGACACCAGACAATCTGATGACAAAGTGCGTGTCTTTGATATATAAAAACTGTCTTCCTTAAAATATGTACGGTATTTTCGTCATCACGGTTAAGGTTAAGCTTCAGAGGCATCTAGCACGAACATTTCGAACTGATCACAACGACGAACGAACAAGTCGAATCGGCTTTATTTAGGATGAAAATGTTCGTATTATACCCAGAGGAGGCAAGTCTATATCATGTCACGCTTTGAATCAATGCTAATGCATCCCGCGTTGACACTAAAAAGGGTCCCACAGCGGACCCTTTACTTAGCACGAACCTTTTCCTAGCACTAATATTACATCCTAAATAAAGGTGACTCGTAGACTTCTCACGGTTCGAAATCGTTGATTCGACTGTATTTAGGATGAAAATATTCATGCTAGGCCCACAGGAGGCAAGTCTTTATCGTGTCACGCTTTAAATCAATCCTTATGCAACTCGCGTTGACACTAAGAAGGATCCAATGTGGGCCCAGTACGAATATTTCCAAAGTCGAATCTTCGACTCGAACGGTTCGAAATGGTCCTGCCAGGTCCTCGGAACGGCGTATACTATTTAGAAGGGAATAATACTGGGAATTAAAGGTGCTTTTAAACTACATAACACTGTATTGTATACATTCCGTGAAAAAAAGCACTATAAGATTGCGTGAATAATAATTTGATCTAATATCATGTGTATAATAATGCCTCCGGGGCTAGTCGTGTGTCATGTCCGCCTGCCTCTATACCCACTAAGTTATGGAGGCTCAAATCTAACTACTGCATATAAAATTAAATATACGGCCGCAGCGATATACTCTATTTTACAAAATTGAGGTTGTAAATGTGCCAGACAGTTGAAGAGATCGCTTTTACTGCACGCACTTGGAACCGAATATGGGAATTTTATAATTAACTTATTAGGTTTTATACCAGGGAATGCAATAAAAGAGCGTAAATTCTTTACAAATAACACTTATTTATGTGTTACATTCTATACGAGTCTGGAGGCTTAACTGTTAGTTAATAACAAACACTGCCACTATGTATTTCACAATCCGGCTTTGTTTATTACATTTTCTTAAACGATGAAGAGGTATACAAAGAGAGATAAAAGACATGCTTATTCGAAGTAAGAAATAATTACAAAGTGTTTTGTTTATTTGCGAAATATCCCTAATCACATACGCGGAAAACGTGTGAAAGAGATACCTAATGAGTTTTATCGCTCACTCTTTTATCTCCCGGGCGGTCTCCCAAACGCTCGCCTTGGTCACGATTTGCACTATAAAATCTGGCTAAATCTGCGAATGAGGCCCGTTTCGGTGCTTCGCTTACGGCATCGCCACCCCAGTAGCTTCCAAACTCTACTTACCGGTATTCTTCGGCTTGCAAAGGACTAGTACATACGAATACTTAGAGTTGCGCTTTGGATCTCAAATAAGACTGCTGGCTTCTATGACGTATACAGTCCAGATGATATTGTACAATAGTATAGTGCTATACGCACCTGCAATCGTTCTGGAGTCTGTCACGGGGTTGGACCGACTGATCTCAATTTTAGTGGTCGGTTTAGCCTGTACTCTGTACTCGACCTTTGGTGGAATGAAGGCGGTACTCTTCACGGACTTACTGCAGTCGTTCCTCATGTTCGGAGCTGTGTTCAGCGTGGTGGTGTTCGCGTCTGTTCAGCTTGGCGGAATTGATAAGATCTTCATTACGGCTCATGAAGGGGGGCGGTTGGATTTTTCACAGTAAGAGTTCTTTTCTAATCTTCATTATTATTTCTAATTATTATTAATATACGATATTAAATTTAATTTTATCACAGTTTCGGAAGGTGTAAACTGGTTGTTTGGGGGATCGCTTTACGGTGCCTATCAACTCTGGTCTTCTCTGCCAGTATTTCTGCCATAATTTTGAAACTCTAGAAGAGGTCGTAGCTTAATCAGTTGCCGGTTTTTGAGTCGATCGATAGGTTAAGTAGGTTTTGCGGCAGATGGGTGATAGATGGATGACCCATTCTGACACTGGTTTCCAGTTATCCGACCTCCTCCGTGTTTCAGAAGACGCGTAAAACAGTGGGTCCGGATTAATGTCACTGAGTGATATTAGTCGTGAGATTGGAAAGATCGTGAGGGCTCCGGGGATGACGTCAGTCGGCAGTCGGTCGTCTTAACTCGCCCCACAGCCACATCCTCTGCAATCTGAGCGAACTCTGGCACTAGATTGGGATAAAGCTAGGAAGAAGAAGATTCTGAAATTCTAGATTTGGAAATTACAAGATGGCGACATAATATTTTTTAAATTATAGTTTCAGCGTGGATCCAACAGTGCGACACACCTGGTGGTCTTTGCTCATTGGTGGCAGCGTCACGTACCTCTCTCTGTACGCAGTTAATCATACACAGGTATGCTAAATAATAATAAATTCATTTATTTCGGGTAAAGTATACCCATATTATAAAACTGGACATAATTGATTTCATATATTTTTTTACATTAAACAATTATTAAAACCTAAAGACAAAAATCAATACAATGTCAAAAATAAAAAAAAGTGGATATTATAATGTCAAAAGTAAGATATTAAAAAAAAAAATAAACAAATATAATCGAAATCGCGGGAAACGACTAGTATTTTATCTAGATGCATGGATACATTAAATAACTTCTTAAAATTTCTGCTGGTTCAGAAGATAAACAAACAAGAGCTAGACAAAATCTAGATTGCCACTTTTGTTACCGTGATTATTTATAAAGTAAGTTTGTACGTACAGGTACAAAGACTTCTAACAGTGAGTACGCTGGATCGCTCCCAGAAGTGCCTGTGGTGGAGTTGGCCGTCAGATGGCAATCGGTCATCTTAACTCGCCCCACAGCCAAATCCTCTGCAACCTAAGCGAATCCTGGTACTACTACACCGGGATAACGCTAGGAAGAAGAAGAAGATATCAATAATTTGTTGCACGATTAGAGAAAACTTTAATATTATTCCACTAAAAATAATAACAAATTGCACACAAATGGTGTACGCCCCCCTGTCGAGACGGAAATCGAAGTAGCGACCGTCGGGGATACATTTGTACTAAAGTTGTCGCTTTAGACTCTGATCTTTTCACATGATGTTAAAAAACGCAGCGCTTTTTAATTAATCAAAGATCGCCAGCCGGTCAAAATTCGGCCACAAATCTTTAGATTTCCTACCATTATGATTATTCAAAACGTACAGTTTTATTATAAAAAAATTGTCTTTTAAAATAAAAATATAGACTAATTATTTACCAATGATAAACTATAAACTAATTATTTACCAATGATAAACTAAAGTTAATTACGTGTCATGATGACGACTACGGTCTTTATTTATTATATTGAAACAACTTAAAATATAGATATACTTTCTTGAAATGTTGCAATAAAATTTTACAAGTTTATAATAGAATCTAGAAGCAGAACGAACTGAAAAAGATAATCATCAATTCTATAAAATTTTGAATAATTTTTAAAACTCTAAAATATTTCACACGCCAGCTCGTGTACATATGAAATCTCCTTGGTGTGTTGACACGTACTTTTTTTAGAGATATTAGCATTGGCACTCCCTCCTTTATATAAACTATAACCGTGCCAAATTTCATACTCCTACGTTCTCCAATTTTCGTAAGCTGTCTGTAATAACTGTCTCCCATATACAACACTTACAAATCAAGAAAATAACTGGCTAAATTTGTTTCAGATAAGTTTTACGCTCAATTGGTGAGAAGACAAGAAAATTAGATATGTCTAATTACTTAAGATGGCGCAGTGACTCAAACGGGATTTTTGCCTCGGCGACTAAGAGTTTCAACATCCTTAGATTCTGTGTCCTCCCATAACTTTGCGTGGCTAGAAACTGTCTCAGATCCACTTCTATTTACTATCAGTACTTGTTCCCCTTCTTTCCCTTATCCTTCAGCTCGTCCATCTTATTCTGCAGACGGAATTTCTTCTCGTTGAGGAATGACACGTTCAGCTCCTTGGCGGAGTATCCGCGCGCGAGGTTCCGCCGCACGTAGATGTCGTAGTCGCGAACTATCCTCGCCACGATGTCTGATGTCGACACACCTGGAAGTAAGCAACGGAAGTTTATCATTCAGGGGCCTTGGACTTCGCCTTCGAATGTTCGGAAATTCTAATTAATTTTAAACATCCCACCTTGATAATTTTAAGTTATTAATGAAAAAATTAATGCATTCTTGGATGACTCTGACTTGGGGTGTGCCCTAATTGGTAATATTTCAGTATAGTATGGCATTTGAGTCGATCGCTAGGTTCAGTAGTTTTTTCCACGGCCGGGTTAAAGATGGGTCACCGATCAATTTTAGTACTTAAGGGTAAATGTTTCCTGTGACACAATTTATTTATATTCTGGTATAACTGGCGCACTCAGGAGTCTCGCCTTCGTCCACGTCGTAACTTATTTGCAGTAGTCATTTCGTCTCACCGGCGGCTAATTGAGCAGACCAAGGTTTTTTTGCAATTAGCCTTAACGTTAGTAAATTTGTTTTAATCACATTTAAGTTTCTCCCAAAAAAAAATTCTTTGTATTTGTTCTCTTCTCTTCTTTATCCGTTCCCTCATTACTGAGGATCGTGATCACAACATCCACTTTCTCGGACAATCCGTCTCCACTGGTCCCGGGCCAAACTTGACCTTACCGCCTGGTAGAACTGGTTTGAGGAGGTGGCTTCCTTGATCTGTCCGTACCAACGGGTTGGCGAGCGACCACGAGGCCTTTTACCCTCGGTGTTACCAACGATGACCAGATTTTTTTTTGTATTTTCAGGCGTTACCAAAATTACGGGTATCTCCTTTTTTTCATTACACATTTTAAAATACAATGTAGTAACCTTAGGTTTCATAGATTAATATAAGGAACCTTAATATAACAAATTTCTCAATGTAACGATTTCTTTTCAAAATCCCCTAGAAATGTCCATAAGAGCAAAATGTACCTTTATATTATGAATATATTTATCACACCCTTTTTATAACGAACAGAGAATATAGAAAGCATTAACCTACTTCTATTTTACGAATTTTTCAACCTATAACGTATACTATCAAAAATTCCCACATACTTGCCCAACATTCAATCATATTTCGACAGTTTTGCGACAAGTTTACCTTATTAAAACGGACCGTAGTCCAATCTAAACTCTTTACAATATACCGCACTGTAACAGATTTCGCGGTATAATATATATTTTTTTAAGGTTCCACTATATTACATCGAGTTTTTCCATACAAATAATCAAAATACTTCTATATAGTTGCTATATTCAGCTTGAAATATGTTACGCCAAGTAAAAATATTATCATATAACTAATGTTAGTTAAATAAGAAAAACAGATGCATAGACGTACATTCGGTAAAAAAATCATTTTAATCTGTGTTAAATGTGTGCCAGTATTGCCAACATGATAATCATGACATAAGACGTAAGGTGGGTTGCAATGGCGGCTTTAGTGACATATCGCGATAACAGTACTACCATCACTTGAAAACAGTATGATAAATTTGTTATAGTGCTTGTCATGGCGGCAATGGAAGTTGTGAGTATTAAAGAAATGTATACTTATTATAAGACGGTTTTTAACTCACGCTTATTTTATATCGGGATTGCCCAACTAGTTTCGAACCCGTCCGGGTTCCTTCTTTATGAGCTCGCTACGAAGCGGTGCCACCGCTGGAAATGCCAACTACCAGTTATTAGTCGGGCAATCCGGATATACCATATTCGTGTCTTTAGAAACCAATTAGAGGTAGCGCCATGCTTGTAGCCGAATTGAGCCGGCGCGTCCGGGTACCAGTACCTCTTTCTCACATGAGATTCAGGAAAGGTTTAAAAGAAAGAAAGGAAAAGTCTAAAGATTATTTAAAATACTAAAAAATGCAGATTTGTTCGATCCTTATATGTTTAATTTGTGCAGTCACAGCTCAGTGTATACCGCAGCCAGAATAGCTCAAAGTGTTTGTACATTTTTGACCCTGAAGTCTACAAAGTTCTAGATAACTTTGTGAAGTTACACAAAGTCCCCGGCCACAGTACATGATCATTGAAATGATCATTCAAATGAAGTTATGTCTGGCTCCGGCATTATGAAAACAAGGTGATTTATTCGAGCGTGTTTTATGTGTCAGGTTTAATTCATTGGATTGAAGAGCACAGGCGATTGCACACAAGCCTGCGACGCGACGCGAGACTTTGATCGTGTGCGCTCTGCCATGTGATCAAGGGTCGTCTTCGTCCTGAGCACGTGTACCGTGTTATTAACGTCTCGTATGGGATACAATTTGAGTTTTGTTTTTATAACCGATGAATATCTTAACGTTAGTTTTAAGCCCCGATAACTTAACGACAGACAGGCAAACTGAAATGTAATAATTCTTTATTAGTGATAATATGACGGGAGAAACATTACCGTCGTCCAATTCATTTCTCCGGACTACAGGAAATACTTAAAATTAATTGTGTTATTGAGTTTTACGTATAAAATTGGCGTTTTATAGAGGTGGAACATAAAGACGATTTTTTTTTTAATAATTTATTTATTTAAGCGTGGTGCAACTAACAGCCCTCTATGCAGTGGATTCATGGAGGAAGCAGAAAGACCAAGTCACGTTATACTGGTCTGTACTGAGATGGCGGAAACGAGGTTCAAAATCCTCGGGACACTCAGGTTTCTGTAAGAAGAAAGCACATCGGATTCTCGACTCTTGGCAGGAGTTTGGCTGGTTGGTATAACTGACCAGTTACACCCTCAAGCTCAATGGTCGCAAATCTGCGTCTAAGTGCCGAAATTAGCCCACGGAAAAGAAGAATAAGAGAAGCATCGTTGGATTAATACAGACCAGGGGTTGGCAACCTTTTGTGTCGGAAGAGCCAAAAAGAAAATACAAAATATTAAAGTTTTTAAAAAGCCAGTATTTTATTTTAAGTCTACAATAACAAATAGTCGCATAAACAAAGTTTTTGATTAAAAAAAACTAATCTAATTAATCATAAAAAACAATATCTACCTACTTATTTATGCAAAAGTAGTGGGTTTTTTTGTAATAAAATTTGATAATTTGGTATTATTAATCTAAACTAGAAAGAACTAAAAAGCTATTGAAAATTCCCAGAGAATCCAATTAAATGGTACAAAAACTGCACAGAAAACAATACACCTCTTTTTCTGTGTGGCTTTGTCCCATTTAATTGGATTCTATGGGCATTTTTCAACAGGGACAGCTTCACATCCAAAGAGCCGCATGTGGCTCGTGAGCCGCATGTTGCCGACCCCTGATACAGACTTAGAATAATGATGATGATAATGTTGAAACAAATACTAATAAATACCCAAAGATGGTGGCTGTAGCTACAGTGGGTCCTGCACGCCCACAAGAAGACGGATAACAATTACTGTCAGAGCCCTTCTAGCTGCGACATATACAAAGAAACTCCGAAAAACTAAAAAATCATCATACGATTTCTTTACGATTAATGAGAATTGTTAACAGCTGTATAGCTGTACTTTGTGTTTAACATTTAGTACTTCAGTTACTGTCGGCTGTTATAACATAACACAATTGCAGTTGACTCGGTCAGACAAATTGTTTTGGTAAATATTATTGTACGGCTGGTTGCCGTACAGAGATATTTATTTATGGTTGTGCTAAAATTAAAGACGTCTTGGATGGTTGAGTGGTGAATGGTTAAATATTTAATGATTAATGGTGCCCGACTCAATAATTATGTAAAAGACTGACGCTGTATTTTTCGCAAAGTTTCCTCTTTTGAATAAAGCTAATAACGCTGGGTCTCATCGAAACTTGTCCCGCCGTAACTTTTCGTAGCTGACCGATCTTGAGTTACGTACATCTTTACACACGAAAAGCTCTAATTCACTAATTATAAATACTGAATTCGACTTATTTTACATACGAGTAATTAGCCTTTGCGAATATTTTCGAAGTTATAAGCAATTAAGAATATATTATTTAAAAGTGAATTCGGCGATCAGGGTGCGGAGACGTCGCTGATAGGAGCCACTCACGCGGAAGCTGTGGCCGCGCTGCGCAGTGCGGGCGACCAGGTCACCGTGGTGGTGCTGCCCGCGGCCGGCTCCATCCCCCCCGGGGCCCGAACTGCCCCCCTTTACTCCAGTAAGCCGAAATACTTGTATGATAAATTATTTCTTAAAGCCCTTAACGTATCTGCGAGCCGGTCTTGTTATACATATGTATATAAATGACAAAATAACACATAAATACATGTACGAATATAGTTGTTATCTTAACAAAATCAGCTTAACTCTGACCGGATGATAAGAGCTGAGCATTTTGACGACTTGACCTTTGGCCTATAACTTGACCTTGACCTTGACAGCCAATATAACATATTGGGCTTTTAATAAAAAGTTGAATATTTTACTTTAAAATAACCAAAAGGAAGACGTTTTCAGTCTGCCGCAGTTCTTTTTTACTCACTACTCTAAAAACTTTTCATAAAACTGCTATTCGCGGTGTATGCCCCAACTTCCTTCTTCTCGGGCGGCGTGATTATAAAGCTGTAAACAGAGCGGCCGGATGCTGCACATCGCTAAGACGAAATTATAGTACTTACATTGTTGCAGCACGAACGCAGGCCACCTCGTGCTCCACTCTCCACGACCTCGCGGAGGACGAGCCCGGTGATATCCCCCGGTATGCTGATAGTAACTCCTTTATCGTATATTATATAGTTTAATTGTAGACAAACCTAATATCATCGCATTATTCTCCTCAATTAATATAATCTAGGAGGTTTAATGGATACGGCCAGATTAAGGTCTAAAGGCTTTTGGAATTAAAGGCGGACGAAGTAGCGGTAAGCAGCTATTCTTTGTGTGCAACTACAGGTCGCTAGTCCATTGAACCCAATAAAAGTTTGTTACTAGTCAAAACACAAGAATATGGTGACGTAATTTACAGCATGCTGCTGGACAAGCGCTACCGCGCGGAGTGCGCGGCGCGCGGCGCCAGCACGGGCTGCGGCGCGGGCCGGTACGCGTCGCTGCTGCGCCAGCGGCACGTCGCGCTGCTCGGCCGGCACGTCGACCTGTGCGCGCTGGTCGGTTTGTCGAAAATCATACACAACTGACGACTGACAATCAGTGTGCTTGTGGTCGGCTTAAATATAGATATAGTATTAATTAATAAGTTTTGATTGCTGAACGATAGATGTACACACCGAAATCGGTAGTCCGGTCTTCGACCCCGACATCATTTAAACCAAAATTAATGTGTCCTAAAGTACGACTGTCTTCGCTGATCACCTTTCACTATAACCGTCATCACATAGTCAAAAGTTTCTTTTTATAAAAACTTCTTAAATATTGTATTTTTTAAATTGATTGTCTATGATTGCAATGATATAAATTAAATAATTGCATATCACAGGTGGCACAGAGAATAAATGCTGACATGCATCGCGCTCTTGACGCGGCTGTTGCGAAGTTCGAGGCGGGAGATATCACTGGCGTTGTTGTGAGTATATGTTCTGAATCTATTTTTATTTTATAAATAAATACATGGGACTGTATGACACAAGGACAATATACTTCAAATAGAGAAAGAAATAAAAGATCTATTCTTAAGGTAGACAACTTAATGTCCGTTTTATAGATAACTGACCCCTGAATCAATTTTTGTTAAATATATAAATACATCCATATAGATTAAACACACATCCCTCGGCGCGTAAGATAGGGTCATTGCCAACTGCGCCAAAGGGCTAATAAAACTTCAAAGAGCTGCATGGGTGCATTAGCTAAATATAAATATTAATGAATGACAATGAAACGAATGACAGAAAATCATTCATTCGTTTAATTGTCATGTGTAAATAATTCCTTAATATTTCGATTTTGTATCCAGGAACTCGAAGGGTTGATTGCCGTTAATCGTCTCTGCCACAAACTGCTAAGTCGGTACCTGACGCTGGACGAATTCGATGCTATCCTGCGCGAATCGGACCACGGAGTGCTCGGAAATCAACGCGAAGGTTAGCTTCGAGGCTGAAGTGAAACCATATCAACCGCGAAGGCTAACTTCGAGGCTGAATTTAAGCCAAATCAACGCGGGAGGTTAGCTTCGAGGCTGAATTGAAATCATATCAACCGCGAAGGCTAACTTCGAGGCTGAATTTAAGCCATATCGACGCGAAGGCTGACTTCGTAACTGAATTGAAGAAAAATCAATGCGAATGTTAGCTTCGAAGCTGAATTGAAATCATATCAACCCGAAGGATAACTTCGTGACTGAATTGAAACCAAATGATCGCGAAGACTATGTTCGTGTCAAATCAGAAACTAAAGTCGGATGAAAACGCTTAGAGCAATCACTAAGTACAACTTACTAAGTTGTATTCGTTAGTAACAAATATTTTATTCTATATCGGAAAACGAATATACGGTAAGTAAAACTTTTCATCCAACACGTATGGACACCTATGTTTTTTTTATTTGCACAACTTTTTTTTATTTGCACAACAAAATTATTTGCACAAGAAATGTGAATAAGAAAAATAATCGTGTGGTATCGATCTTGTTAATTACAAATAGCTTAAGTTTTAATTTAATCGCGCAATTTGTTTTAAACAAAAACAATTATTTTTTTTTTAAATTTGTGGTGACTAAGGATTTTAATATTCAAGACGTAATCTCTCTCATGTCTCAGCGCCAACTTACGGTTCAAATTGTAAAACTAAAAACTGAAACATCCACAGAACTTGAACTAACACAAAAATATTCATCATTCAATTGTTCCTGTCGTTTAGATGGCTTTCACTTATGTGTTCACACAGTTCACTTACGTATTAACACAGTTCATTTATGTGTTAACACACTTCACTTATGCGCACAGAAGAATTATATAAATAGAGATAGACTTCAAACTCGGTGTATAAATGAAGAAACTAGATGAACATGGCTTTAACGAAAGAACACCAAAACGACTTTTCCGTGGGGCCATTCATTTTGATTTACAATTCTAATAAATCCTGGAGTCTGGCGTGAAACTAAGAGCGTCACTTACCGTAATAGTATCAAGAATATCGCTTATTACGAGTTGGTGTCTCACTCGTCCTTTAGTGACTTAGTGACGTCATAAAGAGATATAAAACGCGTATTTTCGTTTCATTTTATTCGTTAACATATACTTAACAAATTCGTTTTTTGCTATTCTTGGACTCGGCACCGTTGTCAACACATCAATGGGAATCTTGCACATAGTGTTTAAGCAAGATACTTTTTTCACTTCAGCAGCTCAAACGTCTAAGTTTTGCTGCATAAAAACAGTGGGCAAAGTGCAATCTTGCTCACTGCGTAAGACGAAGCAATATTTTATTTATTTCAGTAAAGAGTAAAAGGTTTGTGGGCGAATTTCAACCAGCCGGCGATCTATAGTAAATATAATTAAATACTCATTTGATAAAAGTTTTTTTAAATGCCATTAGTTAACCTAAATTATACTTAGGTATTTCAATTCCATAATCTCGAAGTCTTAAATCTCCCATAGACAATCGAAATTGTATTTCAATTACTGCCAGCAATTACGAAAGAAACAATTAACTTCACCCAACTCTCATTTGTCGTTGCTGTTTCTAAATCAAGTACAAACACATTTCTTTTTTAAGGTTCCGTAGTCGTACTAAGAACCTTTATAGATTGGCTCTTTCCGCCCGTCCGTCTGTACGCTCGAATTTTCTTTATGTTACAAGTGGCAAACGAGCAGCGTATGGATATCTGCACCATCAGAAGGTTCGTAGATGCGTTGCCGGCCTTTGAATAGGAGTTTAGACCACCGGGAACTCTCACAAACGAAACGCGACAACAATACCATCACTTGACGTGACAGCATTGCCGCCACTT
>JANCMC010049930.1:0-196149 GCA_024363005.1 Charaxes varanes | reverse complement strand
CACCTCCCTAGCGTTATCCCGGTCTAGTGCCAGATTTGAAATTGCAGAGGATATGGCTTTGGGACGAGTTAAGATGACCCTATGACGTCATCATCGGAACCCCCCCGCTTGGGCATAGTTTGTCATCTCAGGTTGGCCAGACTAAGGAAGACGTGTCCGGGTGGAGATTCCCAGATAACACCAACCTGAGCTGATTATGTGATGCAACACGCAAACCGTGTCCCGTTTTTTATGGCGTAGGTCTTAATGGCTGCTTCTGATAGGGCAGTCGATTGGGCTTTGTTCTGGGTCGCTACAATATAGTATAAATAAAAAAATAAATATAGTGTTTAAGAAACACTAAGAATTGTTGTCACGGCGGGAGCGGGCTGGGTAGATTACAAGGATTGAGACGTCACTCACCACCTATGTACGTCTATACCTCCTTCCTCCGGCGTCGTGTGTGACTTACAATATACTGATGTTAAATTTTATTATAAATGTTTTATTCCTTTTCTTAAAATGTTACACTCGCACATAGATCTTATACACCTTTTATGTGCTGCCAATTCCTGCCTGCCCGTAGTAGATTAGTAGTCTTAGTATTACAAACAATTAGTACGGTTTTCCTATATTTACAGTTTTTTAAATAGCTCTATGTTAATCTATAATTATAATTGTAACTGTAATAGACTAAAAAAATCACAACAACAATTAAAATATGTATCGTTACAAATATTTTTAGTATTTCATTAAAATGCAATTTTTTATATTAGTAATATACAATATAGATTTTTTTTATTATTTAGTAGACTAACGTATATTCCTAGCGATAACTGCGGTGCTTTTACGAAAAATTTAAAGTACATCAGAGAGATACGGACTAAAAGTGTTACAACAGAATAAACGTAATTCTTGTAATTTTATTTGTTTCATTTATATCGAAGTACAAAAAAAAAGTTTATGACAAAAAAATTCAAGCGTTTGGTGCTTAATGGCTTATTACTGTCAAAGTATTTACACGCGTGTAAAAGAGAAATGTCTAATATTTTGAAAGTAACATCTTTTATATTATACGTAATGTACAATATAAATTATGTATGATAATAGAATAATATGTATGATATAATTGAACATTATTATTTTAAGATAATTGTCAAAAAAAAGAACACTAATATGTTTACGTACTCAATTCATTTCAATCATGCATCAAGTTTTATTTCGTTTATAAATATAATCGATACTTCAAATGTGGAAGGACCAGCCTATTTTTTCGGTGTTTTCCTATATCATAAAGCGCGACCTTTGAAAAAAATAGAAATTAGATAGGCCTGACAATTAATTATATAAAATTTTAAATATAAAAGTGGAATGGCACAACCAGAAACGAAGGAAAATATGATACTTGAGTTCGAGCTGAACGCAACCAGGCAAAGGCAAGAAACGATCGCAAGCGACGTCGGCGAGAATCTCCTCAGCGGCGCGCAGAACCGAGCGCGACGCGCGCGGCGCCATCTGACGTCTCGCGGCGGAACTGCAACACCAGGGGGATCGCAGATGCGTTGCCGGCCTTTGAGAAATGAGTATGCTCTTTTCTTGAAGGTCCCTAAGTCGAATTGCTTGACGTTTAATTTTTTTTCATTGAGCTTTGGAAAATTTATTGAATCTCTACCGCCGAAGTAACAAGTCTGTCCCTAGCTTAACAGTGTGCTGAATTATACTAGTCTGATTTTAAACTGATATATTATAGACAGACGTAAGTAAATCCAGAGCTAGAAAGATCACCCATAAACCTCTTAACCAGGTATTGTAAATATCACGTAAAGTATATTCATTCAGTTCCTAGAGTTTACGTAAGCGCAAAGTTTAATATATGCAATTTTCATCCGAATAAGTTCCTAATATTAGAGAAATAAAGGTTCGAATATGAAATCGAGAATCAAGCTGGTCTCCATCTTAGATACTGCACCCGATTGGTTTCTTTTGATGGTTACGTATAAAAACCATTACAAAATCCCAGAGGATGTTGTCTCGTCATGCAGGCCCGAAATATTCCTTCATTCAAAGACACTAAAGCGAGTAGTACTTGTAGTTCCATGGGAGACCAACATTCTTAAAGACCATCTGATAAAAACAAAAAAGTACTTTGAACTTACCAATGAACTCACTAAAACGGTTATAAAACCAGCTTATACGCGGTAGAGGTAGAAGCAAGGGGTATACCAGCAAAATCCCTATACAAATTACTAAAAGACCTTGGCATGTTAAGAACTATCATAAGTTCATTACTAGAAAGGACACCTAAAGCCGTACTAATAGGATCATACCAGATTTGGCTAGGCAGGTGACGGAACACTGGCAGTGAAGGTGAGTGTTAGTAGTCACTAAAAAGAGCGCGCTCTTAAACCTACACCTGGGTCGCAAGTCCCGGTCACTGCTATGGTTCCTTCCTCTGCAACGCGATGGACCCGGCACCTGCACGGCGAATCAATGGAATGCTAAGAAATAAGTCTCATAATCACGATAGCTGTGTGTCAAGACAGATACGAAGGAGTAAAATCTTGCATCCGTATCTTTAATTTGTAATTTTCTTTATCATTGACTTTGGCAGACGCTGTCTAGCTGTATTTTGGCTCATCTGCTAATAGCCAGTTAACCAATCTCTTTTAAGTCTTCACCATGAAACATGGCACTGGCCTTACATCATAAGGGGAATGAAAAAGGTTTTCGTGTTTATTGTAACTAACGAACAACAATTCATTTATATATACATATATATAGATTTGACATTTTTTAAATCATTGATTTGAAAAGCAAATTAACCCAAAAAAACTTGAATAAAAATGAACCGACATGTTTTTATGTTCATTTATAGTTTTTTTAACAGTACCTACAAGCTACTTTTCTGTACGTCTAATATTCATGGTTCACCTCAAACTAAGCTTAAAAGCTTGTCCGACGCGTGGGATTCACAACACCCCAGAAGGCTTAGTTTTGAACTAGGTTATTATGGAGTTCAGTACGCCCTTTACATAAGGACAGGGACCATCATCGGAGAACCTATTTGGCTTGGTACCGACTTCAGCACATCAGTAAGTGTCTACTAAATCGTATGAAAGTACTATTTATTCTATGCTTTTTAGTTTCTCGCCTTTTTGTTTTTGAAGTCGGTTTTCTTTTTATTTAAAAATAATTTATATGCATACATATAGATAAGAGAAACTTCTCAATTAAACCCACTTATTATCCAGTCCAGTGTGGACGTTGACAGTAACTTCTGACCTTTTTAGAAAAACTTATTTTGTTTTATATTATTTATTTACTCTGTTCCGAATAAAGGAACAAATTAAAATTGAATACCATAATTAATTATAGAGCTTTGTGGCCTTGAAATTATCGTCTGACTTTTAGGATAGGTATAGGTGAAACCGGAAGGGCGTGAGTGTGCATTGAATACCTGCTGTTTTTTGCCGCGCAAATAACTTTTATTTGATCCCCGCGATAAAGATCATTAGCCAGGGTTGCCATTTTGTTTTGGCAAAATCCATTAAAAGTTTTAAATTTACTTATGCATAAATGATGAGCTATGACAATACTCCCGGCCTATATCCAAACTGATATATGTTTTTTGTAAAAATTATATAAAATTATCTATATATATAAAAATGAATCGCAAAATGTGTTGGTAAGCGCATAACTCAAGAACGCCCGGACCAATTTTACCAATTCTTTTTTTTAAATGTTCGTTGAAGTCCAAGGATGGTTTTTACGGCGAGAAAAAAATCAAATAATTCCCGGGAAACCCCTAAAAACAGCCCTTTTCTTTTCCCCATACAAACATTTTATATCTACAACAGTACAGTCAATTTGATTTAAAGTTGCCAAATTTAGGCAGACGTTAATAACCTTTGAACAGACAAAATAATATTTTTGTAACTTCATTATGATTTTGTATGTGTTACCAAATTACTCGAAAACTTTAACATTGCTTATGATTAAGTGGGTGTAGAATGAAATTAAGTTTATTATTGGAAACACGGGACTTAGATACCATGTTTATTTATGAATTTTAGAATTAGATTTGTGTTTTTTGATTTAGGCATACTTTACGTATGCTTAGGTGTCTCCCACCCATAAATGACATCTCACGTTATGGGAGGGGGGAGGGCATCATAACGTCACATTATGTGACAGCGGGCAGGCGGGGGCTCAAAAACATTGTGACGTCACATACCAAAATTTTAATTTTTTGTATTTTATGAACGTACTACATAAAATAATTCATAACTGTTGTTTTCTCGATTATGTGTTGTCACACCAAGGGTTTCAATAATGTTACAAGGACTGGGGGGAGGAGTTAAACAATCACAAAATTCGTGTGACAAAATTATTGGATGACCATAGTACCCTACTCACCACTAGGAACATAACAATAAGCCAATAGTATCGTTTGGCTACAGATTAGCTTTTGGCTGGCCCGTTGGCGCAGTGGGAAATGTCCCTGTCTTCTGCTCCGGGGGTCGTGGGTTCGATTCCCACCTCCAGTCTGGGTGTATTATCCAAATGTATTTCAAACGCCTTGATGTTACCTTCTAGCCTGTCCAATGATGCCGGCGAACGCGTTCTCCCAGGCGTACATTTTAATAGCCTCGATACTTTGTATGACCTCGTTCATCAGTCGAATACGGTTGTCGGTGCGCACAGCGGTCTGACGTCTAAATCTACCGGATATTTTACCGAGATAACCTGAAATAACATACGTAAACTGTTCTTAAACGGCATTATTTCTTAAATGAATTTACTGTAATCTCCCCTATAACACGTGTTATTAGAAGATCACAGTATATAACTCTATAAGTATTGGTGGTTTAGTTATTATTGATCCAGTGTTCATTCTTTTAATGGAACATAAAAGATTTAAAGGAACGTTAACTATTATTGACGGAGTCACTCAGTCACACATACCCGTATTATAAAAGTGTTTTACAGTAATCCCCCCTATAACGCAGTGCTTTTATAACGCATTAATATTATTCTGTAATATATAATATTATAATATATAAATTATTATATACTGCGCATTCCGGGCCGTACAAGCACGTTGTACGAGAATAATCCTATAACGCGTTTTCCTATAATGTAGAATAAACCTACCGTGTTATAGGGAGGATTACTGCATTGTTCAATTAACATTTTTGTAGAGATATCATAACCATCATTTATATCAGTAAGTAAATAAATAATAAAAATAATATATACATATATTAAATTGACTTTTTTAAAATATTTGTTCTGTAACTAAAGGACACTAACGCGCATAAATACAAAAAAAAATTGTAATTTTTTTTACAACTACCCACATTTTTCTTTAGGCCGCTTACAAAATTTGTAGGGTAAATAAACCCGTTTTGTTGAGTAGTGCCTCGATTCTATAAAGAAGCAACTTCTCTCGAGCTATACATTAAATAAGACATCTAAGGGGTATCCATGTAATGGACAACAGTATCCAATGTGGAGAATTACAACTGCTGGAATTTTTTTTTATTGAAATGAATAAATGAAATACAACACTCACCCTGTAACGGTATGAACAACAACAGGAAAGCAACCCCGATGAGGGTCGCCACCCCTATCTGCCGATACATCAGGTACACAATGATCACGCTCTCTATGGGGGTCCGTACGAGGTCCACCATGAACAAACTGGCCATATCGAATCTTTGAGCGTCGGTGGTGAGGAGGTTTATCACGTGACCAGCTAGCCCTTCCGAGGCCTTTCCACCGGCGGTGAGATCCAATCGCAGCAACTGAAATCATGATTGTATCAAAATCAAAACTCTAATTATTTTTTAAAAGCTTTTATTTAACATGCAACGTATGTTTGTTCGGGTGGAATCTTACAAGTCAATTTTGGAGCAGATGTTTTAAACCGATTGAGCTAAAACTTTGCACACGTATGTATAATAAATAATAATAATAATAAAATGTTTATTTTCGCTTCAATTTTACAAGAACAAGTAAAGGTTGAGACCTTCTAGTAAGTATGAAAATACTTGTGTCAAAAGAAATGTATATCGGATGACAAGTTTGAAAAACGCTCATATTTTTTTTTAACCGCTCCGTTTGTAACTAGCTGAAATAATATTTAGAAACCATATGACGCCTTTGCTGTGCTGATGACATTATACTCTTGCCATCCGCTGCTTCTGAACTCCAATCAATGCTCCAAGATCTGAACGCAGGTAGCCTGAGATAGGAATATCTTTGGACAGGACCAAAACGTACCTCTTGCATTTTGTAAATACTTTATATTCATATATAAATAATTTTAATCAAATCTTTGTTACAGTAATGCTAAATATTTCAATTTCAAATCATCGAAATTTTTGTAAAATGTTTTTTATGTCCCAAGTTTTTTAATAGACCCACCCAGATCAGAATTGTTTACACAGGTACAGCCAAATACTTGCTAGTAGTTGCAGGATCATGGCTTCATATTTCTCCGTCTGTGCAGCGAATCCATATAATACTAAGAGGTTCGTTAGTTATTTAGAGATTCGACAAGTGGTCGGACACTAATGTATTTTTGAAACCCTTTCGATCGTTCCCAGGAAAAGAACATTGGACCCATTAAACTGTGGGAACAGCTGCAGCCGGCGCCGGGCGTTGGTACGTCAGCACGCGAAAAGACTATCAGGACCTCGTGCGGGGCATCCGATCCATTTGTGTCTTTATGTTTTATCTTAGTATGAAAAAAGTGTAGCCTTCTAATATTTCGATATTATGGTGCTTAATGATTTTGTTTACTCTCAGCATTCCCAGAGTATTCTCTACGTTCTACAGGAAGCGCCACTCTTGCAGTCTTTTTGGTCTGCAGCCGAATTCAAACCGAATATTACTGCATCTTAATCAAATGTTCAATTATTAATTACGATACATGCAAAAACAGCGAAACTAGGTTGAGGAATTATCGTGCTCACCCGACCATCTCCATTAACTTATAAATAATCGAAATATTGTTCAAACCACGTGTTATATTTCAAAGTAACTCATGTACGTGTGTATAGTTCAAAGTAACTCATGTACGTACATGAGTTACTTTGAACTATACAACAGACGAACTCTTCGGACTAACAACGGAAGGCGACACTCCTCGCACCTCGATGTTCAAAAGTCTATAACCGTGTAGTTTGATAGGAATTTCTTGCCTCGTGAAAAATCTTTGTTGAACCAGTTGCTGGCTCTCGTGTTTCCGATGAAAGGACTTAAAGCAAAGCGATATACTTACATTGTAATGGCCGAGAATTTATCTTCAAACTGCGTTCTGGAAGTGCAATTGTCCATGGACGTCGGTAGTCGATTCGGTGAAACGTCTGCTCGTCAACCATTTGTTATATAAAAAATACAAGAGCCTTATATATTTTTTTATTTACGTACTTCAATAGATAAAACTATGTGAATGAGAAGTTAGGAATTGCTGAAGTGAAATTCATTATAATATAGAACGTTTGCAAAGTGGACACCTGCACTAGTCTACACAATGAAGCCAAAGTGTAGACAAGTGCATCAGCATACATATATACAACTTTGTGTCGACGGAACTCGCTGCTCTGTCCCGGCGCAGGACGACGCTATTTGCCGTTTATTCAATCTTCAGTACCCCGAATGCAGCGAAGCGCCGCAGTTCCTGGAAAGTGCATTTTCACGCTTATTACTTCTCCCGACAATGTACTAATAAAAAGTTGCTGAATTCATTTGCACTTTTTGCACATCTGTTTTAAAGTTTTACAAATTCTCTTGATATTTTAGACGAAATCTACTTCGTTGGTTTGAGAGAAAATCTGTGTAGTAGGTATCAGTACCTACCAGTATATTAGTACCTGCCTACCAGCTTTGCGACTAAAAAACGGCACTGCCGTAATTACTGCCTAGCTATTACCGATATGCGTTTTATAATTCTGATATAATCTATGTATATAAAAATTTATCACAAAATGTGTTGGTAAGCGCATAACTTAACAAGGATGATTTTTACGACGTGAAAAATTCGAATAATTGCAGAGAAAACTCATAAACTGCCCTTTTCTTTTTCCCATACAAACGTTTTCTGACTAAAATGTTGAGTCAAATTTAACTATATTACTATTCAATAAAGTTCATATTAAATTACAAGCACTCACTGTTGTCTAGGCAATGTAGGTGAGTTCCTAACGTCAAAGAGTCAATTTGCTCATTATTACTGCTGCACAAAGCAGAAACGATTCGTAGTCATTCGTTATTTCTAATAATACGGGAACGGGTATGCTGAAGGATAATAGAAGCAAATAGTAAATAGCCCAACGTCCGAGCAGGACACCGTCTGCCGGCTCCGCTAGTAAATATATACGATCAATAAAACGTCTGCGCGAAGCTCAAAGTGACCCGTTAATGTACTGCCTCAAGGCATCATCTTAGATGTTTTCTCTGTGAGCAGATTGTCTCATCTATAGATATAGATAGAGCGAAGCTCGTCAATATATTGACGAACTTCGCTTTTCCCATATTGAGTTATTATTATCAGCAACTCACGTGCAGCCATATGTATGTAATGTGTCCGCTACGAAAACTATTCAAGTTGAAATTATATCTAAAATAATCCAATATGAACACCTACAAATTCGTGCTAGCTAGCTAACTAGAAGGTTCTAGGAAAGTTCCATCAAAAGATATATGTATTATGGCACTACACTTAGGAGCTTAGGTACTCTAAGTATAATGAAGTAACATAACTTACGATCGCAAATGTGTTATAAATTCGCCACACTAGTCCCTTACACGCACAATTCATCTGCGGGGTATTGTCGGGGTAACGTCGAGTGTTAACTAGACGTAACGAACGGCAGAGTGGGAGAGTACGCACACAGTATTTATGTTATGGTAACTTTATAAACTGAGAGCAGAAGAGGGACTTTATAATCTGCAAAATGAGATTGCTTACAAAAAAAAATTCATGGAAAACGAGATCACGAATCCTAAGCGCTTGCGGTGTGAGAGAAAGTCTAGTAAAAAAACAAATTGTACCCGTCAGGAAAAGCAGACAGAGACACGTAATAGATAAAGTAAAATAAGCGGCTCTTGGGCCGCGCCGAGCGGTCAGGACTCAAGAAGCGCACCGTCAGGGATAAACACAAAGGTCGTACAGCGGATTATCTGGATACTATACATTACTCACATCTAGTTGTCGTTCTTTATTGGCGTTCCCTAATAGAAAAGGAATTCTTATCCCCGAGGATTTACCGTACGGAGGGAAAGCGTGTAACTATACTATTTAGAAATAGATTAATATTCTAGTCTGATTGGACCACTGGCGTATTGTTCGGGGACCTGGTCTTTCACTGTAAGTAAGTGTAACATTCAAACTCGTAACAAGACCTGAGATTTCTTATATGGCTGTTTCTTACGTCTGGTCGTTCATTCGTCGTCTCTCCTTGTCTCGGACAGCATCCCGCGTTTGATCTCCATAGCGCTAGATATCGTGCACATTGCCTGTAATACTTTATTAATAAAATTTCCACGCTGTAATATGAATTGTAGATGAATGGACGAAATCCAAATTAAAAGCATCTATTTTGTCTTTTATTCGTGCTAGTGGATGCATGTTCGCTCTAAATAATATATTAATATTGAATAAAGGATTATGACTATATATGACTACGCAATTAGTATAAGAATTTTAAAAAACTGATCATCTAGGATGACTAATCATGTCAAATATTCATTATGATATGCTGCTTTGACTATAAAATAACTGGTACATATATTTATGTTATCATACACATGGTCGATGTATGATAACATAACTTTTTAGTGGGTTTTCATTAAACTGTAGTAAATTTTATTAAATAGACAACGAAGTGATTTCAATGGGGACGAAGTCGCAGGTTTCAGCTAGTACTAGAATACATACATTTTAATTTCATTACTTATTAACTAATATTTTGAGGTATCCTTTTTGATTGTTACAAAGTCATACGCTTTCGGTCTTTAGAGATGTAAAAGGAATAATATAGTTCTGTTGTTAACGGAGATTCCAAAGCTAATACGAAATATCGCAATCACCACCGCGTAACCTTTAAGCAACTAGTCAATCTCAAGTTGTAAAATGAAAGTAAAAGCGAATTTCATGGGATTTAAATGATTCAGTTGATTGGTACACCTGCAATGCGCAAATTAATGTTACAATTTCGCCTTTTACGTAATGATACGACATCTGTATATTTATAATTAAACTCGGTGGTTTTACGCAAGTTGTTGTACTGTAATAAACGACGCAATTCATTTCAGCTTTCTTGCAGCGAATTTCTTGGGCTAAGATTTAAGATGAAATATGTGCAGCGCTCAGGGCTAGACTAACGAGGGGAGCTATTAAATGAATGCTGTGCAGCGTGAGAAGCTGTCATATTTCCTCCGTGAAGCGGGCGACGTATTAGCGACATGCCTTCGCGCTATGTTTCGAGGATTTGCAAAATTGGAACATTTTTTTTGTTACCAACGCTCTAGTCCTCATGAAGCGTTTCGTTCGCTTTGAGAGACTTCCCGGTGGTCTAAACACGTCATTAAAGGCCGGCAACGTATCTGCTTGCCTCCTGGTTTTGCGGATGTCCATGGGCGTCAGTAGGCACTTAGCTGTCTGCTGCCTGCTCTTTTGCCCTTGTAACATAAAAAATACTTAAGTGGATCGTGCTCTTAATTCATAATTTTACCTCGCCTAATATTTACTTTGTATGTCCTTTCTTCTAGAATGAAATAAAAACCTTTCTCAGATATTTTTATCGTAAGATTTTCTTTCCTTTACGCAACTTTCCAATTGAGAGCAAAGGTTGTCGAATAATCAAAAATCGTATTTGGCGTTAGTTCAAACTCCGCTTTGGGAATTTAATTTTGCAAGATCTTTAGTTTTCGATTTCTGATAAAAGTGAACAGGTAGGGGCAAAACGTTTTAAAAAATAAGTTTGACAATCATTAAGAAAATCTGGGTTTGCCTAATAATCCCGTTTGCCCCTGTAGCCGTCTCTACTAGTTTGTCGCGAGATTTATGTACTATACTATGTTTATTTCTTTTTTAAATTAAAGTCGGTACGTACTAACGCTAACGCAGCACATATTCACAAAACAAAGCCACAAAAAAATATAGATTAGAATAGATAAAGATTCTTTATATAATACTAGGTTTTAACGTCACATCATAAGTTTGATTTTAAATCTTATTTACTTTCAGTAAAAAAGAGACTTTAGGGCAAATCTATTCAAATGAAAAAAAGTCAAACCTAAGAAGTAAGTGTTTTTTAAAACCTAATAGTTAACTATTTCACATCGAGAAGTATACAAAATACAAAAAAGCAAAAAGAACAATATTTTATTGTAACAAAATAAAACATCATGGTTTGGTACAATAATAGGGGCACTCCGATTCCTTCAGTACCATCCTAGATAGCATCTCGTCGATCATGACCACAAAACCATATATTACAAATGTACCAAAAATTTTTTTAAACTTTCCAACATTTGTAATAGCTAAGTGTCAATGGCGATTCCATGTAAATTTGTAATTTTAATCGGTATTATTTAAGATCTTGAAATGATGAAGAGTCCTTCCAAGATGCTAAAAAGATGAAAAACTAATATTACTGAAATTTTAAAAGTTTTTATTTAACTTGCAACGTATGGTTGTTAGAGTGGAATCTTACAACTTTTTCTTTTGGAGCAGATATCTGTAACCGATTGAGCTGAAATTTTGCACACATATATATCGGACTTATGAAAATGTATGGTGTAGGTCTAAAGCGAGAGCGTATTTTGAATTTTTCATAAATTATATGAAAAATGTGAATGTTATTTTTATGGAGTGTAAACATGAACACGTCTCGAGTGATTTACTATATAGGACATGTAACATATTGGTGATAATATGTAGCAATAATATTTTGCGATGACCTTAAAGTTCAATTTAAAAGAAGAGTTATAGACTAATAAGAGAAGATTAAATCACTTTATAATGATTCCATTTCTCTTGAACATTAAATAATACTGTCACTTTGCAGAACTTTGTAATTAATTCTTTGTCTTCTTTTGAGTCTGGACAGTTCTTTTGAGACAGACAGACAGTACCTTCCCCGTTCCGTAATGATTCATTATTTTGCCGTTAATGGCTTAAACACGTAAGATAAAGTAAAATAAGGTAAAATATTATTTATTAATAACACCCGACGATGATAATCATGATTCCCAGAACTACCAAATATGCACAAAAATTTTCATAAAAATCGGTCAAGCCGTCTTAAAGGCAACAAACACTGCGACAGGAGAATTTTATATATTTGAAATAAATAATAAAAATTAAACATTTACGACGCACACGAAACCTCCTTATGTAATGATAAATGATCATCTCGCAAGAAGGTTTAAACGGACTGAACCATTTCGTTTACACGTTAATAAATCTTTAATAAACTGATTTCTACCAGCTAATAGAATTTAATGGTTTTAAATTAGACTTGCACGATTGTTTGATTTATGGATGATAAATTATGGAAGCAATTGTAATTCACGATGCATCCATTTGGTAAAGGCGATTAATTATAAATACGTTTGATTTCGGCAAAATGAGGTTACTCGCGTGAAATCTAACATACGTCAATTATTTGTATGTGTCTTTATAAAAAAATTGTGATTCACACGATGGGCTAACTAGAAGCAGGACTTCACTTGTGACTCCGTTCCTGCGTCTGGGTAGGTTACAAAAGTATACGTTTCTTTAATAAAAATTCCAGGTGCAGAATCAGATCTAGTTATTGATAAATTTAAAACACATGTAAAAAAGGCTCTTGTTCGTAAAGCTTATTAGGCAGTTGAAAACTACTTATATTAAACATAAAACTGCGTGGAGTTGAGTCGCTTCAGCTTTGTACATTATCGTTGTGGTTAAAATGCATTAAAATTATATTTTGTACGAACTATTTTCACAAGATTGACTAACCAGTTTCTTGCCGGTTCTAGTCGTAGGTCGGCTTTATCGAATCGGTGGTAGCTTTTAAAGTATTTTAAGAACAAAATATAATTTATAGAATCAGGCGTTACTTTGCGGAAATCCATGACAGGCATGAAAATTGAACTACTTTGCTTTAATTCGCGAATGAATACGAGGGAAAATCGGTGTAATGCTGCAACCCGTAAGCAACACCACCGAATCCGCCTGAAAGTGTAAATCCTTTAATGAATGGAATATTTTAAGTTTCTGCTCGTTATTTCTAAATTATAGTAATATTAGCAATGATACTCAGAAACACATTTACGTCGACATTCAAAGATATTTTATAGAATATCAATTTTGTGATTTTTAAATTTCTTCAAAACTGTAACAAAAGTAATTAAGAGACATATGTATATTAAAAATTAAATTCATTATTAAAACTAAGTTTTTTTTTCTGGAACTAAATTTTTAATACTTTTATTTCTTTTGTAAATAGAATTAAATATTTAGAATCATATAATTATTTTAATTAAGATTTGAAACGTTCTTACATAGACTCAGCAAAATAAGTCTACTATTTATGTTTAATTTATATATATTTTTAATGGTACTAGTGGCCTTTTCCACATGAAGTAGGGTGAACATTTTAGCGTGATGATATATAGCCTACCTAGTGATAAATGTCCTATCTAACACTAAAATAAATTTTCAAATTGGTCCTATATTTCCTGAGATTACTTTCCGTTTGAGTAAACAAAGAAACTCATTATATATTACTAGCTGTTCCCGCAACTTGGTCCGCGTAAATTTAGGTAAAAATAATAGATTCAATTTTAGATTGATGATATATAACCAATAACCTTCCTCGATAAATAGGCTATCTACCACTGAAAGAATTTTTCAAATCAGACCACTAGTTCCTGAGATAAGCGCGTTCAAGCAAACAAACTCTTCAGCTTTATATATTAGCATGAGTATTAGCATTAATATTAGCATAGATTTTGAGTATTTTCTTCCAAAAAAAGGTTCATGGCGACTTGACCTGAGAAGACCCAGACCAAAAGTAGATGATATATGAGTATGTAAATAAATTTATCTAATTTAAGACCACTAGAAATCTAAACAATTTCTTAAATTGCTTGAGCCATGAATCACAAACAAAAGACCTAGCTCACAAACATTCCATGGGGGTTCATTATTCCTGATCGCCAAATTAACCTGAATATCTCCTCTCATAAATGTATCCTACGGGACATAAAATATTCATTCTAATGGATTTATTCATTTCAAGTAGATTCAAATATTCAAGAGTTTCATGAATAGAATTACCTTGTAGAATTATGTTATGTACGCACTCAAGCATTCATATTCAGTGTACATATCTTTCGAATATCATTTTCTATCTAGTACATCTTAAAATACGCATTATTATGATTTATGCAAATAAAATGCTTCTTTGAATAGTGTCGACCCCAATTTGCGGTACCTAATAATAGTTTTAAAAGTTATATCTATAGATTTAAAAATCAATCTTCATTTTCCTCAATCACGACATCACGCGAGAACGACTGGTCAGATTTCGCTAATTCTTTTTTGTTTTTTTCGTTATTGTCAGTACAAGGTTCTCATGAAAGAAAAAATCAAGGAAAATGCGTGAAACATTTAAGAATACTTAACCACTGAACGGTTTTTCTAATGTAACCTTGACGTTTTTGACAATTTAAACTTTTTAGGGTACGGCTGTACTACAAGGAACCCTTATAATTTCGCGCTCTGTCCACCCGACTGCCCGTCCGTCAGTTTGCCCCTAAGATGGATAGGTTGAAGGCGTCCTGACGAACAGACAGACAGATAGACAAACGTGATGATGCAGCAATAGATTTATAATATTCCTTCCGATTCTTTTCTGTACTTGTGCTACAATATATAGCTTTTGGACAAATTTCATGATTCTTGGTCTATCAAAAGTGTCCTATAAGTTTTGGTTATTTTACAAATATATGGGAAAAGTTATGTAAACGGCCATATCTTTTCATGACAGATACTTAGGAGGTTCATTTTTACAACTTCAAGGCACTGCAGACCTCAGTGTTTGGTATTAATTTTAACTTTGTAGCTTCACGCATTCCTAAGAAATAGGACAGAAAGACAGCCAATAAGACAAACAATCAGATAGTCAAATAGATAGACATACAGACAAACAAACAGACAGATAATAAGCCGGACAATCAGATAGACAAATAGACAGATAATCAGACAGTCAAACGGATAGACAAACAGACAGACAGGTAGACAAACAACGAAGTGATCCTATAAGGGTTTCTTTTTCCCTTTGGAGGTACGGAACCCTAAAAAGATCTCTCGGATTAAGTGTGAAATGTTGACAAAAACCGGTAAATGAGACGAGCTGAGACGAATTCCTTACCATTCCATGGATTCACTGTGCGTGTGCCGGGTCCATTGCTTTGCAGAGGAAGGAATCCTGCCTGGATTTCTTCCTATCTGAAATTTGGGAACGCGTAAGTTTTTACTGTTAGTGTTCTTTCAAGTCGAAATTTGTTTTATAGTTCTACTAGTACTGCTTTAAGACATTCTTCTTAAAATAGGGAGCTTATAATGTATATATTGACATACATTGTAAATTTCTTTAAAGGCATAGGGGGGGCTTATAATAAAAAAAATGCATCTAATTAGAGGTAGCGCCATGCTTGTAGCCGAATTGGGCCGGCGCGGCTGTGTACCAGTACCTCTTTCTTAAATAAGATCGGCGTGAAGTGGCGGCAATGCTGTCACGTCAAGTGATGGTATTGTTGTCGCGTTTCGTTCGGTTTGTGAGACTTCTCGGTGGCCTTAACTCGTCATTGAGGCTGGCAACGCATCTGCTTGCCTCGTGGTCGTGCAGATATCCATGGGCATTAGTACGCACTTAGCTGCCGGCTGCCAGCTCGTTTGCCCCTTGTCAAATAAAAAATCATTTATAAACTAGAAATTAAAAATAACCATTAAAACTAAGAACTCCTTATTTAAGTAAGTCAGTCAATAAAACATAGTATTATCTCAATAATAAATTGCCGCGGTAGTCCACCGTCTCCGTATTATTATAAAATATATTAAAAGGCACCTACATACAAACTAAACAAAAAGTACGTATAAATGCACAAGGCATAACCATTTTTAATGTCAGCCGAGGTCACGACGCGACTGGCTGTAGAAAAAACGGTGCCTAACACGCTCAGAAGTAGACGGGCCACAAAAAATGATTCCGTAACATTGGCGCGGTGCAACGTTTGAACTGTGCATGTGTACACGCCGGCCTATAGCACACACACGCACACCACTAAGTGACTACCGAAGCTCTTGGACATATGCACCACCAGACGGCTCGCAGACGCGTTGCCGGCCTTTATATAGGGGTTTATGCCATCTGGAACTCTCACAACGAAACACAACAGCAGCACCATCACTTGACGTAACAGTATTGTCGTCACTTCACGCCAATCTTATGTGAGAAAGAGGTACTGATACCCGGACGCGCCGGCCCAATTCGGCTGCAGACCAAAAGAACTGCAAGCATGGCGCTACTTCTAATTAAATCATTTGTAGTAATTATATAGTAGATATATATAAACAAAAAACCAATCTTTTTGATAATTTGCTAAAATTTCGCAGCTGAAACAATCCAATTACTGGCAAGCACAATATTAGCCGTAAGAATTTCTTGACCTCATATTCTAAGATATTAAGTGATGCTACATTGGAGCTTATATCGTTAAAAACTATACCAAATGTAAGAGAAAAGCGATTAATTTACGTCAGACATAATATTATAAATTATTCAAAAAATAACCGCTATACACGTATCGATAAATCGTTGCGAAAATCGATTCGCAACGATATATCGATGTGAAAGAAAAATCGGTGAATTTGAATAGCGATAGATTCGGCAATTCTTCACTGAGCTCTGGGAACGTTCGATTTAACTTCACAGTTTTTTCGCAACCATTTATCGATACTTGTGTAGCGGCTATTAGAGGTTAGAAGGTTGAGTTGTAATTCGCGAGGTGCTAGCATCAAACACCGTTGGGCTAACGTTGTAGCCACTTCTAGCACAAGCTTTTAATAAAGTGGCCAAGAGAGTGTCAAGACACGTCTACATAGAAGGGTTCCGCATCTGATAGGCGATAAAGGTATTTGTTAAATAACTTTAAAAGACGTTGTCCGCTTCCGCTCATAATAATTTTCCTAATGAGTTTTTTTAGCATGTTCTATCAACATGGAGAATTTAAAGTCTCTACGTCTAATAGTTTGAAAATCCTAGAGGGCCTTGGAGTGACATTGGGCGTGAGAATGTGGGGATTCCGGGGATGACATCTGACGGTAGTTGGTCATCCTAACTCTGCAATTGAAGCAGACCTTAGCACTTGAGCGGACACGTCCACTAGGTAGAACAATGTTATTCTTATTTAGGCAGCTCCGATTAAAGTTTTTTTCCTCTTTCTATATATCTTCATATCTTCTTTTTCTTAGCGTTATCGCGGTCTAGTAACAAGGTGTGCTTAGATTGCAGAGGATGTGGCTGCGAGGCGGGTTAAGATGACGGACTTCCGTCTGACGTCAACCCCGGAACCCCTCAGTGACATCAATCGAGACTCACTGTTTTATGGGCCTTCCGAAACACGCAGGTGGTTAGATATTTAAAAACCAGCGTTAAAATGGGCCACCCATATATTACCCAGTCGCGGTAAAAATGGCTTGACCTAGCGATCGATACAAATGACTAAGAGACATTCGGATCCCACTGTTTTACGTATCTTTCGAAACACGGAGAAAGGCAGAGTTTTTGAGAACCACCAATTTGTAACTAGTATCTATTTGGCTTAGGAAGGTTACTATGAACGAAATCGGGAATTTTTTTTAACAAATACGTTTATAGCGTATTAGAAACGAAACCCTTCCATATTTAAGGTTATCTTGACATGCTTATGGCCATTTTATTTTAATTTAATACTATATAATATCATTAATACTATGTGACCTAATGCGATTCGAATTCAGAAACAAATTTATTCAATATTTTTACATCAAACCGCAATGTAAATAAAACTTGAAAGTACGTACCAGGGGTAGCGCGGCGCGGGTCGTTGACTCATTTTGCGCGTCAACATTTTGTTGAAGATTGCTTCCTAATGTTCACGATACATTGCGCGCTCAAGAATAGGATGAGGATGGCAATATCTGTAACCTCTCATTTCCGAGATGAATGATTTTTGTGATTTTATTTAGGACATTAAATGTAGCCTTATCACAAAGTTTGCGGTGCGATGTCTTTTACAGCCCTGTATAGTGTTAATGTAATGAATGCAGTAGACGAAGTAGAGTGTAATATTTAGTTCAAAAATAAAGGTCTTAGATGCGGCAAAGGGGATTGGATTGGTTTTGGTACAATCGCAATTCGGTCGCTGGCAACAATCATTGGTTTACTTTGAACTTGCAAATAAGGTTCGAGAGCTAAGCTCACGGCCCCGGGCAACCGAAATGAGCAACTCTTTGAGTGTCGCAATGAGAAACCGAATCTTGTACTGTTTGTGTGTCGACTGTTCAAACTTGTTTCACGTGGGTAAACGCTTGCAACTAACGAAGCTATCGAAACGGTGCCGTAATTGCAATACATGCAATGACCTGTTTAGGAACTTTAGCTCTTTATATAAAGCTGCGTTTACACTTCAACAAGTACAGAGGCAAGTAGATGGAAATGTAGGTAGGTAGTCATGATTGCCCTACGGATAGAATGGCAGAGTTAGTTCGTGTGATACTTGCTTTGCGGGCCATCTTCTATGGTATGATAAAATACAGGTCCAATTTGAAAAATTCCTTCAGTTTTAGATAGCCCATTTATCGAGGAAGGTTATATATTACTATTTCACCTAATTTTAGTACAACACAACAAACATAACAACTAGTACAAAATAAGGTGAACCAATATTAATCTAATATATTTACCAGTAAAACTATATGTCAATACTCATTGTAGATAGAACATGAATAAGTCATATTAAATTTTCTGTTAACTAGATTTACTCGTTTTATTTTAATATCCCACTGTTGGATAAAGACTCGCTTTTCTAAGTTATATAATGAAGCTAGCTTAATAAAACTACTCTTTCTTGAGCTAACATTTTTGTTTTATGTTACGATGGGGCAAACGAGCAGGCAGGAGGCACCTAAGTGCCTACCGACGCCCATAGTGCCGTCCCTTAATGACGAGTTTAGGCCACCGGGAAGTCTCACAAACCAAACTAAACGCGACAACAATACCATTAGGTTAAGTGCACATGAGGTTTTTTTATATTATTTATCACTGATATTTGCACATTTGCAGCAATTTCAGCAACTACCGCAACCGCTTTTCAATGCCGGGCCCGTACGAGAGCATGTACTACTCCTTCGACATTGGTCCCGTACACTTCATATCCATCTCCACGGAGTTCTACTACTTCCTCCAGTACGGCTTCAAGATGCTGGCCAATCAGTACGAGTGGCTCAAGCGAGATTTGTATACGGCGACGCAACCCGAGAACAGGTATACATTTCAGATTCAAAAGTTTATTTATTATGAAGTAAAATAAATTGTATCCGGTACGATGTTTTTTTACACCATCTATACACTATCCTATTAATATTATAAACGAAAAATTTTGTACACGTGGATGTATGGATGTATAGCTGTCTGGATGTGTGTTTGAGGCTCTTTCACGGAAAAACTACTGAATGGATTTTAATAAAACTTTGCAATAATATAGTTTATGTGTCAGAATAACACATAGACTATAAATTAATAAATAAATAAAGCTATTGTGTGAATTATCCAAGATATAACGATAAATGTCAAGTATGTATGAGAAAATTCTGCCATCTGCGAGCTATTATCGAAGAAGAATCACCTAATAATCTAAAAATGAAAATGGCTGGCCCGTTGGCGTAGTGGGCAGTGACCCTGCCTTCTGCTCCGAGGGTCGTGGGTTCGATTCCCACCTCGAGTCTGGATGTATTATCCACATGTATCTAATTATATATTTCTAAAAAATATATATTTGTGTATAACAGGCGGCTGTTACCTATAAACAAAGGCATTAAGTTGTCTACCTTGAGAACAGACGTCCGTGAGTTATATAGTCCTGTTTATATTTATTTATTATTTATAATAATCACCATAAACACAACATACACATACATTTCAAGTATATATTTTTCAACAGAATTCAATTACTTTGGTGAACGGCATGCTAAGAGTTTCGCTTAAGCCAAATTGCAGGGCCTACGACACGATTCCATTTGCAAATTAGACGTTCAGACACTCTCTCAAAATAAAATATACGGTAATACTCTCTACTTCTATGAAAATAGAGGCTAAAATAGCAGCAAGTGGTAGAGAGTGATATTTTAGCACTCCCAATATTGTCTTAAAGCACTTACTGGAATTCAACTCCTAATTTTGTAAGGAATTATAAGGAAAAGAGGCTAAGAATGATCTTATTTGTTGGATATTTCTACAACTTCCCTTTTTCTTTTCCGGGACTTTACTGGATGAGTCTTTGTCTTTAAAGGTCTTTTGTGCCGGAGCCAGACATAGCTGAAAGTTTTTGTACATTTTGTCCTTGAAGACTAGAAAGGACTACAAAACTTTGCGCAGCTACACAGAGTCCCCGGCCACACTACATGATCATTGAGATGAAGGTATGTCTGGCTTCGGCATTATAAATACTTCACTTGATTAAGAAAATAGATCTCCTTTACAACAAACTATTTATAAATTACCCTCTTGCCAAATCTCTTCACTGTACGTCCCTTCGTTTTCGAGATATCGAGTAACTTTTCGCTTTCGGTCTACCCTAGCTGCTATCATCACTCCCCCTATACCGTCCCTGACAGTTGTATCCGCATCCTTTTTTTTAATTTCCATCTACCTTTATCTCCTCTTACTCCATCCCTTATTCATTTAGTCCTATCTATTTATCTAACTAGAGGTAACGCCACACTTGCATTCCTTTTGGCCTGCAGTCGAATTCGATCGGCGCGTTCGGGTAACAATACCTCTTTCTCACTTAAGTGGTGACAATGCTGTCACGTCAAGTGACGGAATTGTTGTCGCATTTTGTACGATTTAGGAGACTTCCCAGTGGCCTAATCTCGTCATTAAAGGCCGGCAACGCTTCTGCTAGCCTTCTTGTGGTGAAGATGTCCATAGGCGTCGGTAGTCACATATGTGAGCTGCCTGCCCGTTTGCACTTTGTACCATAAAAAAAGATGTAACCAGGAATTCAGTATTTCCTTTATCCATAATGGCACAAATCGCACCTTCGAGATTTTTGCAAAATTAATATATCTGTAAGTTATGTATTGTAATAGTAGAACCTCAAAAGGAAATTTTACTTACAACTTTTTTGGCAGTTTCTGGAACCTCTTCTTCTTCTGTATTCTCTTCTATATTTGTAAAAAGTTCACTTTTAGTGTCCATTACATCTTCACCGCTCTCCGATAGACTCAGATATTTAAGACTGTTGAAAAATATGAAATAATGAAGAAGTAACAGCTGGAAAATAAATCTTTCAAAAAGAAAACATTAGAATAATAGCGATATTGTCATACTCGAACATTATAACATAATTCCGTTAACAACAACCCTTAACCATAATGGGTTAAATTGTAAACTTTACACTTAAATACCCACAAAGTAATTGATTAATTCAATCATTACTTTGCGGTGGTTTAATAATAACTTCACTAATAAGTTTTGTAGAGTCCGATCTTGATTTATAGATCTCCTGATGATGCTTCGGTTTTAAGGCGAAACGTTCGTTGGGGCACATAGGAAATTCAGTGTGTTATGTTTCTATGTAACGTTACGTTACGTTACGTTACATTACGTTGTGCTATATCGCTTTATTTCTTGCAGCTACAGGCTTCAAATTGCCCTCAACCTGAAGAAACGTTATCTTCGGGCCTTGGATAGGCCATGCTTAAAAAAATCATTTATCATTCGTACTCTAGTTTCCCTTCAGAACGTATAAATCTTGGGTATTTTTTTAGCATTCGGGTGACAAATCGCCTATCTCTCGTTTCATTTGTGGAATTTAAACAAAGTAATTTAGTTTTTCCGCTTACTCGAAAGAGCTTGGCGGACGCGCGTCCTTTTTCCGCGCGCGCTCCGCAAATAGCGTGCGTTGCGGTTCGCGCGGTGTGAAGGGACGGCGGGTACGCAGCGGACGCAGGACACTGCCCATACCGCTGGACATGTTACTCACTTCTGTGAACCGAAACTTTAAAATTTAAATTGATGTAACTATTGACTTATTTACAAATAATAGTCTAGCCAAGAAGCTGAAAATGGTGAACCGAGTGGGTTTTGGGTTTTGCCTCCATTTGACGTAGTCGAAAGCTTCCTCTTCCTCAGCAGTCGTAGCAAAATTCTTCCAGTTGCCACGACCCGCGCCCGAAGGTTGAGCCGACTGCAAACAAAAAAATCTATCTATCCCATTACATTTGTTATTCTTACGTAATACGTAAATTATGAGAGAAATATACGAATGTGAGTTCGTTTTTTTATTTAACAAATCTCTCTACAATCGTTTCTTCATTGTTGAAGATCGTGTTTGTTCATTGCAAAGCTGGAATCACGCTAGGACCACGATCTTCGCTTAACAAATATTTCCTTACAAAAAGACGAATTTATTAGCATTCCAGGGATCCTCCGTGCGGATGCCGGGTCCATCAAGGTGTAGAGGAAGGAACCATAGCAGTAACTGGGACTTGTGACCCAGATGTAGGTTTAATATTACTTCAAAGTCATTGAAAAATATTGTATCTAATATTATGAAAAATATACGGGTAAACAATACCAGTAAATGTCCCGTTCTGCAACAACGTTTGTATTGTTTCAGGAGAACGAAATGCTTTAATAAAATAGTCTCTTACCATTGTGTAAATATATTAATGAACCATTTTATTCACTAAAATGCACGATTCAAACCTCACAAAAAGTCCTATTGTCACCAAATAGCTTTTCGTAGTTTATCGTAGTCAGCTGACAGATGTTTATTCTTCTATCCTATAGTATACAAGTATTATCAACCAGTTAGCTTGTCAAAGAATGTAAATTAGCGAAAGTCTAAATATAATTAATATATTAGCAATATAAGCTATTTTTTTTTATTCAAATCATCGTTTGGGCAATCATAGGATAACTCTTTAAAAAAAGCCTTCTTGGAGAAAAGTCACTATATCCCAGCGATGATTGTTTTGTCTGAGATATTACGATATAAAATTTACCACGAGAAACCAATTTAAATAATTTTAGATCAATATCAATTCATTATCATGATCAAAAACCCCTTATTTATTTATATATATCACTTACAACAAACTGCGAGTGAAACGCTCGAATCGAATAGAGAATTTTTGATTAACTTTGAAATATTTAAATTCGGAACATTTTATTCTACTTGTCGGTATTTTTGAATACGTAATCCAATTTATTGAACACATATAAAACCTCTTTCGTTTAAGATCTTCATAGTTGTAAAAAAAGTTTTGGGTGCCCGACTTTTTTGCAAATGGGTTTATTACTAAAATAATTTTATTCCAACATTATGAACGATCAGACACATTAGTTCTATTCATTACATAAATAATAGTCGTATCGAAACAGGAAAAAATATGTAGGAGTTGCTTGTTAATAAATTATTTTTAAATAAAAACAAAACTGCCTTCAAAAACACCAAGGAAACTAAAGAGCAAAAATATTTAGTACTTTCATAGGACATATTTTACGAATAACCAGTTACTTTACGAATAACCTTTGTAGAGTCTATCTCCTGATGATGCTTCGGTGTCGAAGCGAAACGTGCGTTGAGGCGTCAGATGACAATCGGTCACCTTAACTCGCCGCACAGCCAAATCCTCTGCAATCTAAGCGGACCCTGGTACTTAACCGGGATAACGCTAGGAAGAAGAAGACTTTGTTTTTTTACTATTTCATAATACGCATATGCCGTAACGGTTATATATTAAAGAGAAACATTAATACACATATAAAGGTTTAGAAGTGTAACGTACGTTTACTATCGTATACCGACGTATGATATAACATGTATATGCTTTAAGGATACGTTGGTATACGATAGTAAAACAAAGCACGGTGCAAGGATGGACGGGTTTCGGAAATTGAAAACATTGCATCAACTAAGGATTTTATCGATATCGAAGAGCTCCGAGCCCTTCGGAGCACAACCACTAAGACCAATTTAATACTGTCAAATCTACCCCTACTCTGCCAGGGACACTTTCATCTATATAAATAAATATGAATTTCCTTCCAAATTTTTATGTAAGTGCATAACTTCCAAAAGACTGCACCAAATTGGATAATTCTTTTGAATATAACAAACACAGCTGGACAACGCTTGTATAATTTTAAAAAATCTTGTCTGTCAGCCTGTTTGTTACGGGGGATGGGAAAGGGAACATGACCGGGAATAATAATATAGAATAATGGAATGTAGTAAATAGTAAATAAGCCAACATTTGGGCAGAAAAACTTCTGCAAGGTATCCGCAATCCGGTAGTAATTGTATAACTGTAAAAACTATGGCGAACGAATTATAATTGATCTTTTTTGGTTAAAAAGGTGGTTAACAGAAAAGAAAAATCCGTGAAATATACATGAAGTATTTGCCAAGGGTGAACGTTAGAGAATATAAAATTAAAAACCGGCGAAATTTTTGCAACTAATTAAAATTTCAATATATCTACGTTAAAAGTTACCTGAAGTTGTTAAGTTAAAGTCACCTGAGCTCTGTGTTACTTCCTAATAATTTATATTGTCTAAAAGCTCTTTGCAATTAATAAACGCATTTGCGTACGTGGATGAATCCATACGCGTATATGTGTAAAAATATATTTTTGTAATCATGCAAGACTTGTTACAAGACCAAAAGAAGTTTTGACAATACTCGCAATACAAACGGGATATTTAAATTTTTAATCGTTTAGTTGGAACATTTTTCAGAACAGATATATCTTTTTTGGAATTCACTTCAAACAGCGTAAGTTGATTAAGGTGAAAATATTGACATCTGTTTCAAGAACTTTTTCCAATTCAAACCCTAAGTTTTGTATAAAGTGGGGGGTTAAGAAATTTTTGAATAGAAGGAAAGAAAAATTTGTCAATCGTTAAATCAATAAAAGTAAATTCTATTAAATATAAATTATTTATTTTAATATATAAAGAAAATAAATAATTTTAGTTAAGTCTTAATTTTGAGAAGGTTTATAGAAATTCAATGCCTGTATTTTTTGAAAACATTGAGCACAATTAACGATATAAACATGTAAAATATATAAAACCTTAATTACATTTTCAAATATACAATTAGTAAAATCTTAATTCCTAAGTAGAAAATATTAACAAATAAAAAAGATCAGCGCTCATGAAAGATCTAATTTTCTTATATCTACTGCAATACAGGATTTCAATTAGTCATAAAACTTTTAAACGCCTTACTGGCTTCGCCGCTAGCCTCCTAGCTCTTACTGAGACTAAAGGCTACGTTATAAGATCAATTCTATTAATTATTCTAATGATTCCGAGCCCCCAGACTACAGTGATTCAGAAAGTGTGCTAGTAAACCATTTTATTTAAAGGTTACACAAATTATATCTTTTTAACCCCCCCAACACATTTTGATAGACAGTTTGTCTAAATTAAGCCACTGTATTTTACTCAATAATCTACATTCCAAAAATATTACCTTTGTACGTATTGAATTATTTTACTCCTCAAAAGCCCACTTACACTCTTTTTTGTGTGTTCATGTAATGTAGCCAGCGGTGAAAAAAGGCACGTCTCGGAGATTAAATGCCTTCTTGCGGTCACGAATACCGCGCCCGCTCGTGTCTTGCAAGACGAAATAACATAACGATGATTTTCCTTTTCCTGTTACAATTATATTTTATGCCATCTATTTTTATATAATATTTTACACCAAGTAACATTTAATTGGTTGACGCGTTTTCTTCTGCTTAATAAAGTTCCTATAAATTGAAATACAAAAAAAAAGAGGTAAACGAATTGACGGACGAAGAATAAAAAAATTAGGAATTTAAAATAATCAAAAATGTTATAATATTGTATCTGTGATATTTAATATTGAGTATAAAGACGCTTTAGTGCTAACTGTTCTTTGAGTTAATAAGTGTGTGGAAGTAAGCTAGCTTGTATTGTTATTTAAAAAGATACCTAATTATTTGTTCGTATAATTTCAAGCTTGCAATTAGTGGTTGAAGAAACATGTTTGTGATGTTAAATAGCTATTTGTGGTAACGTATATCGCACCTGCTACATTTGTAATGACACTCCATGTTATACCCTGTCTGTACAGGATAATTTAAATTCTACATGTTGTGTATAAGTAAACTTTATAATTTAAATTTTATTGTTGCTTTAAAATTATACATATCTGTTTCAGTGTATCTTCTTGCTCAGTTCATGAGAAAAACAATGCAATTTGTCATATTGACACGTCACGTGCGGTACGTTCGTGTATCACGACATGGATAACGTGACAATTTTTTCTCAGACATTTATAGTTTCTTTATTTTATTGGTATCCAATCAATAATTTTAACTATTATTAAAATCGAGCTAATAGATGTAATTCAGAATGTGTATGTAAAAAGATTTGAATATATTTTATTGCGGCTGTAAAATACTCAGACATTCCGCAGCGGTCAAGGCCAAGAAAAGGGCAGATCCGGGAGATTAAATGGCCATTTGTGGTCATCCATCCCTTGCGCACTCGTGTGTAGTGACAGTGGACGGGCTAAAATAAGTTACGACTAAGGTTTTTGTAGTTGCCTTCCAGCTGTTAAGTTAGAAGGAACTTGAGTGCAACTTAATGCCTGTGTTATAGGTAACAACCGCCTGTTATACACAAATATTTTTTTTAGAAATATATAAATACATACGGACAATACATCCAGACTCGAGGTGGGAATCGAACCCACGACTCCCGAAGCAGAAGGCAGGGTCACTGCCCACTGCGCCAACGGGCCAGTCATTGGTTGGGCAGCTGGGCCAGGATACCGATCATAATTTAGAATTCTAGAGCTACACAACTGAGAAAATGCCTCTTAAATCACGACCACGATATTCGCCATGTATTGTATTAATTTGTAGTAATAAAAAACCGACGCCCATGAACATCTGCACCGCCAGAAGTCTCGCAGATATGTTTCCAGCCTTTAAATAGTGGTTTAAGCCATCGGGAACTCTCACAGACCAAACGAAACGCGACCACAACACCATCACTTGACGTGACAGCATTGCCACCACTTCACTCTGATCTTAGGTGAGATTAAATTGGTCGAGCGATTCTCAAGTTATGACGTGACCTGGCTATAAGAGGATTGGTCATTACGAGTAAATGAATACTTTACAAGCAGTAAAAACTTTTGTATTGTCAAAGTACAGTTGGTTCACGTCATTCCAATATTTTACTTTCGAACAAATTTTGGTCCATTCGGCGCCTAGTACAAATAATATTTATTTTGTCTCGAAAAATCTCAACATCTGCCACTTGTGTTTGTGTAAAAAGTTCCAGACTGCTTATTTAAACAGCTACGTTAAATATTAGTTTTAGTTTCTCATCTGATTCATTAATCTATCTTGATATAGATATAGATTAAGAAATTAATAGGAATACTAACTAATATTAGTATTTTAGCAATTACTATGTGATCGCCGGCTTCTAAAATTCGCACACAAACCTCTTTGCGCACATATATTGTTCTATTCACGGAAAAATAAAATTTGACAATTAATATAACCTAAGGTTGTCACGATTACGCTTTGACATTATCCAATACATATGTGTGTGTAAATGGTGTAAATTGTTTGGCATTAGTTGTCAAGTATCAGTGGGCTGGCTTTATCGCTTAAAAATATTAAGTAAACTATATTACCGAATAAATTGTATTAAGAAGTATTATGAGATTTCAAATAACATATCGTTGTCGCTAACATTTCTAACATCCTTTTTCGCAAGGAAGACTAGTAGAACTGGCACATAAGAAGTACACAGTCGTCAAAGATTAAAGAAAAAGAAGACATTATGGAATAATGGCGGGAATTAGGGGCTTTTAATCTGTCAAATGTCAATTGTTGTTGTTATGTCATTAGAGTAATTAGTAAAGGAACGGAAAATAAGAATTATCGAATGAATAACTAATCTGAAAGATAAGTCGTTGTGTGGCAGTCCAGCCAGTATTATATAGCGTAAACATATTCTAGTAGTATAATATTCTAATAAAAATGTTAACAGTGATTGCCTTGTCTTTTACAATATTCCTTTTAGTATTTTAAAGTAATAATAAGCTAGTACGGAATGTGTGTGTACATTTCATATTACATATTATATGGATTTTTGAGTTTTAAAAGTTAGTTTTTAAGATACTAAACTCATTTATGTCAATTGAGACTAGAGCAAGCTTGAATTTACGCTATAAATTACAAACGGATAAAAGTTTATTTTTTGGTAACAAAAGTCAATACTAGTAATATAATAAAAAATATTTTATATTTATAGCACATTTGTTTTAGTACAGTAAAAATAATTGGGATATTTCATGTGAAATCACATAATCATTAGAAAATGTTGTTAATTTCATGGACGAATAAAGTTGTTGAATTGTCCTTCTTGATATTAATTTATCTACGGAAAGACAAAGGTCACAGACTACAGAGCATAATAGAATTATTTTCGCCCCAATTCTATCCGCTTTGAATCTTTTATATTTTCGAATTTTTATTCTAACATTTCCTTTACAGTTATCTGTGGTAACGAGGAAACCGTCAGATAGTTAAAAGTCTCGCGTACTGCTCCAGATTCCGGCCAAATGTACTCTTCGTGTCTTGTATCACGAGCTTTACGACGTGATTCGCGCATAACTGAGAGAGTAAAAGGTTATGACTGAATACATTCATTCACCGAATACATATATGAAACTATATTGCACCTTCAGAAATAGAGTGTAGTAACTCAAAAGAAACGAAGAAAGAAGAAAAACTCCGGATGTTGCAGAAAAACTGTTGCACCATAAATGCAGTTTGGCAAGACACAGAGTCACTCAGAGTCCAAAGCCAAAGTCAACAGTTCTTTATAGACTTTGAGATCAAATAGTCTTTTACAAGCATATGTGAACGTCATAATGTATAATACTTTTTTAAAACCATTATTTAATATTTAAATCATTATTTCATCCTATTGTAATGTAAATTGACATCTATTTTTTTGTAGACTTACATTAAAAATTGAAACTTTGCATTGCCTCACTTTCATTTTGAAAGAGCTATATAGTGACACAAGTTCACGCAAAGACTTTATTTCCCCCAAGTATCATATTTCATTTACATTGCGTATACAATTACTTTGCTACAACAAAACGATACCTTTGAGTGTACCATAGATTAAAGATACATTGTTAATACCTCCTGGAGGCTCCGAAATGTGATATAACTCAGCTGAGGCTCTAGAATAAAATACGCGTGTCTGTAGTGCAGAAAATAGCACACAATTAATAACGAGGTTCTTCTGAGTTACTAATTATTCCAACCACGCAGTCCCATACTTTCGGTCCTTTAATCGGGGCGCTAAAGCGTCTTTCCCAGTGACAAAATAAAGTGGCACTTTAGAAATAGTTCTTTATGAAGTTTGGCCGTAGGTGAAGTATTGAGTCTAACCACCAAAGAATAATATTAGATGTAACCTTCTCTAGGTTACTACTAATTTCATTATACTAGACCGGGATAACGCTAGGAAGAATCGTAGCGTTATCCCGGTCTAGTATCAGGATCCGCTTAGATTGCAAAGGATATGGATGGGGCGAGTTAAGATGACTGATTGACTGACGTCATCCTCGGAATCTACTGATTACTAAAATGTAAAATCTCTGTATGTTTGGCGAATAAAGTTTTATTATTATTATTATTATTATTATTAAATAGTGAAGGGTCATTGTAGGAAATTCTTTTTTTCCGCGACTGGACTTTACTAAACATTACTGGCTTTATATACATAATCATAAGAGTGAGGTTACCTTTAGGGTCTGCGAATGCCGTAACCTCTGGTGGTGAGGGGCGGGAGCGCGCGCTCTTCCAGTAGTGAACGCTCTTTGCCCGTAACCAGCTGGCTGCCACAAACCACCGCCATCTATGTGCCAATACATACAAATTTAATAGACTAGTTCAGTCAACTAAAGCTAAATTCGGCCGGCCTTATAACTCTAAGAACCGAATTACAGAGAAAGGCGCTTTGAGCATCTTCTTCCTCCATCACTATGATGGTACAAGCGGTGCTTGCTGACGAAAAGTCAATTAAAGCTAAAATATAAACATTTCAGCGATAAACAAAAATTTTACCTGGTCAATTTTGCGTTTTTATAAATCCATTTAAATTTCACAGCGCTCTGAACTATCATGGCGTCTTTTTGACGTAACGTCTTGCCGAATAAACAGCTTTCTTGAGCGTGATTTGAGTGTACGCTAGCAACAGCAACTTGTTTGGCAAGATGTGACGTCATGCGCTCTGATTGCTGTCTGGAGTCGCGTAATTTATGTCTTTAATTTAATTGATTTATACTTTTAACATATAATATATGTAATTTTTAAATCTATCTATTAACTATCCAGAACAAAAAATTATTAGGATTTATTTTAGAGGCAACTACCCTATTGCGAATATAAAACAAGTGGTTGTATATAATTTTTTTCACGTTCTAACAATTTACAACTTAACAAAATTTTTAATCACTATTATAAACATACCTTTTATGAACTTTCCATACTAAAATTAAGTATATAAATTTTTGTGCTAGACATCTGATAGCAGATTTTTCAGTCAAAAAATCAATTGTACCATGGTGTGTTCGAAAACTTAATTATAACCTGAATAAACCTAAATGTTCATTCGATTAGTTAAAAATCAGCTCTCAGAAGACATAATTAATATATCTTAGAATTTATTCGCAAATATACTGAACGCAAAATAGTCTTTACTCGGCCGTAATAATATTTCTTTCTTTAAAAAAAAAACCGACTTCAAATTTTAAAAACTTGACCAAATTGAATTGAGACCACACGGGAAGCACCAGCTTTCAAATAGAAAAAGAATCATCAAAATCGGTTCACTCAGTCGCAAATTCTGAAGTAACAAACGTTTTAAAAAAATACAGTCGTATTGAGAACCTTTATTTGAAGTCGGTTAATACAAAACAAAGAGACTTACGAGTGTTGCCTTAAATAACAACAGAAAATCTACTCTACGTAATTGCATGCAAAATAAAATCGACCTAAAGTCAAGGCATGCCGTGTTCTATCGACAAATACACGATCTCTACATACAAAAATGGACCATCCCTCTATGTGAACAAAGTCTATAATCTGTTTTACGTGCCTTCCGAAACACGGAGGAGGTCGGATATCAAATATAAACCAGTGCTAGAATGGGTCACCCATCAGCAAGAGCTACTTAACCCAGCGAATGACTCAAATGTCGACCGACCACTAATTAGGCCACGACCTCCTCATTGCTCTCTTCAATTACTTTAATCACATTGTACTAATTCAATTCCAGAAACATTAGTCGGTCCCGTTTCGTTAGTGCCCGTAAGCCTATTGCTATAAAATAAAGCAAGAGCGAAAACATTGACAGTTAAGCAGGTAAGATGTTTCGATATGTTGAGGTATACGAAGAAATGATAATAAGCAGCTATCCCAAAAAAGCGGTATTCCTGCGAAGTGAAGGCGCTTCAATAGTATAATTACTTTGAAAACTTCATACACCTTATAACAAGCGTCTAGCAAACTAGGAAGCTAACTTACGGTAGTTGTTACATCGATTAAAGTTAGTTCAAAAGCTGCGAAGCGTTACTCAAGCGTAAAAACTTGTTTTACTCGGTTGGGCGGTATAGTGTATAATAAATTTTTCTTACTTACGGCACAAATATCATAGAATAACGTACAACATATAATAATAACATATAACACGCATCCACACAACCTCGATGCCCAAAAATCAACAATGCACGTGTCGGTATTCATACTAAATTGATCTGCTCGTTTGCCGATTTTCACCTCTTTAAATTATATATAAAAATTAATAGTTGTCTGGTTAGTCTCGCTAAGAGTCGAAAACGGCGGCACCGATTAGAATTATGTTTTTGGTTATATCGCTTTAATTCATGGAAGGTTTAAAAGCATAAAAGGAAAGGAATAAATCAAAAGAATGATTAAAAAAAAAGTGTAGATTTGATGGCTACTTCGGAATACTTCAAATAGATGATGCTCTTATGAGACCTTATGACGATATGTGTAATTATTATTTCATAAAATAATTGGCCAATGTTTTGTTTTATGGAAAATACAAAAAAGATATTGGTTTATTGGCTTTTTAGCCAATTTTAGCAGACCAACCAAAATTCGGACAAGATCTTGTTGACCAAGACAGCGTCTGTTGGGTTGGCTAGTAAACATTAAAAACAACGTAATTTGAACATGCATTTATTTCTAATAGAAGTTCCATTTAATAACTTAACTTGAGACGAGAATATCCTTTGTTTTTAGATAAATGTACTGCTTAATAGAGCAGCAGATTTGCGTAATGGTCCATCTATTAATATAGGCATAGTAAACGTTATGGGCTTTCTTCCAGCACAAATAGCAATCGGTAGTCGAGATAATAGCCTGAACCGTTTAGGCTTTCATTGACCCAATTTCATACGAGTGTATTAATGTATTCTCACATTGTATTTAAGGATTACTGCTTATGGGTTATTTTGATAATATGCGTCATATTCGCATAGTTTCTTATAACATTATCATAGTCATTGGATCGCCTTTATGTCTCTATTATCCTTTATTAGATTATCATCTACAACTTTATTTTATTTATTTATTTATTCTAACACTGATTTTCGGAGGCCACCTAGTCGCCTCCTCCACGCATGGCAGTGCCTTTAAGACTAAATACATACATATAGATAATACACACAAGACTCGAGGTGGGAATCGAATCCACGACCCCCGGAGGGGAAGGCAGGGTCACTGCCTACTACGCCAACGGGCCAGTCAACTTGTAATTGTGTTTGTAGTAACGTATATTTATTCATCGTATCCTCTGCAGTTTACGCGGACCCTGCTGATAACGCTAGGAAGAAGAAGATCGATTATGTATTAATAGGGAATTGGAGAAATAATTTAATTTTGAAGTTACAAACAGACATTTCAATTCTTTTTGTATACATAGATATATTTAAATAAACTTACGAAATATAGAGTAAGCCGGAAAAATATTTTTTCATCATATATATGATGATCATATGCTCACCATATATATGATGAAAAAATTGAAATTAAATGTAAATATCAGTTAACTACTACGTGGAATTAAGAAAAGTTGTCTAATTAGGTACGGAACGCTTGGACATACCAGTGTGGGCGTGATCCGTTCTCCTTTCACGCTTTAGTCCTGGCTAAAATAACTATTTCACTCATTCTAACCACTTATTTGTTTTATAAATATAACCAAAAAATGACCTGAATAAATTTTATTTGTAATTGTTATCGCGTTTAAGCCCGACTGACGGCCGTCATTAAATCTTGTTTATAACTGACTAGTTTTTTCATACTGGAAAATGCATATACGGACTTTCTCAAAAAGCAAGTTATCCATACTAACTAATTTTAAGAAAATTTCGTGAAAAATTAAATATCTATTTTTATAACGAGAATCGATACTGAGTACCCTCCTAAAGTATTCTAAGTGTTTCATCAGTCACTCTGTATATTATTCCGATTTTCCGCCAAGTAACAATCATTCTATCAAGTTTTCTGTGTTGTATCTTTCTTTTAGAAAAGATGACATATGTGTATTAATTACAGAAGCCCACAAGGCATTTACTCTTGTGAGCCATACTCGCTTGAAAATCTTAAACTTTGTACTATAAAAAAAAATAAACCGACCGATTCCGTGAGGGTTACATAATCCTTTTCCTGTTTATTATACTTTTATAACATTTCTTTAAATTTGACAAAGTCACCACAATTTTATGTATACTTGTTATTCAAGATATAGCTTCTTGCCATAATATGTAATGTCATTCTAAGTCAACGAGAAGTACCTTAAAGATTTTGATTCTCTTTGCGAATAGACTTGTAAGAAAATGCGACTTAAAAGCCAAATTTTTTGATTATGTACACTTAGAGGGTTGATTTTTCATAGTTTCAAAGGACCGCAGATCTCAGCATTTGGTATTAATTTCAATTTGATAGCTCTACGCGTTCCTGAGAAAAAAGATCTTGATAGACTAGTGGTCAACGAAGTGATTCTTTAATGTTACAAGGGGGCAGACGAGCAGGCAGCAGGCACCGAAGTGCCTACCATGGTCTTGCAATCAAGGCGAAGTCTTTAACAAAACCTAACCTAACCTAACCTAACCTAACCTAACCTAACCTCCTGAATACCCCAAGGGTGCACTGCCCCCTCCTCCGCGGCACACCCCCTTAAAGGGAGCCCAGGGTACTTGTTGACGCAGGTTCATATAGAACCAAGATACGTACAGGATTGATTTTGAAGAAAACTCGAATAGACGAAATATTTTCACAATAAAAGTTAAGAGATTTCAAATGTTTCAATCAGTCCTTCGAGATTTTAACTATTATTATATGTGAATTACACTATACATTTCTCTTTTATTTTTATAGAGGGTTTTTTCAAAAGATGAACAGGTCACCCTCATTATACCAAAAACTTATCACTTCAGCTAATTGGTAAATGATTCTTAACTGATTGTAAATGATTTTTAACAAAAGTTGAAATAATTTTCTTTCAGATTTTTTTCCACCATACCACATTCAGTGCAATTTGGCGATGTTCTCCTGTCTGTTGGTAACGCAATCCTGTTTAATGGAACATGTCCGGAACGTACTCTAAAAGCCATAGATCAGGTCTGCTCATCGTTGGTCTGCAAACCAAGGACGAGAAAGTATATTGGGCTGAACTGTTTAGAATCATATGCTTTTACTTATTGGATGCGTATCAAAAAATTCATTCAAAATTTTATGACATTATTCTTTTAGCTATCTAGATATATAAAAAACAATTGTTGTTGGTTAATCTCGCTATAACTAGAAAACCGCTGAACAGTTTTAAACTCCGTTTGTTTTGTTTCATTCCCTTTATTGCTGGCTAATATTTCACTTATTGTGGAAAATATATAAAAGAGATTGGTTAATTGTGGTTAATAAGAGACGAGCCTAAATGCGGGTAAGACAACGTCTGTCGGTTCCTCTAGTAATATATGAAAAAAAAAAAGGTAAATTTGGGATGCTTTTTAAAATGATCACGTAGAAACAAGTCTGTTTTACCAGCAAATCAACTCTAGGGAACTATTTTTAATAAAGGGCGATTTACATCAGACGAGCGAATACTCATTCTGCCCCTACTCTATCTCTTCTCTATATTCTTTTAGTTAAAACAGGCTTCGAGCATTCTTTCGTTGTTCTGTCTGTGTTCACAAAAATTCTAATTCTTATTCTAGCTTTTTGCTCGTTGGTTTACTGGTGTAAACAAGCTTACGTTGACACTAAAAGATCGAGAAAGAATTTCCTTTTTTTTTCGCTCTTGCTTTATTTTTGTTTGGGCTATACCCATCCTAAGGGAATTGACAATATTATAAACTACCGGAATACCACAATAATCATTCGTACAACTAAGTGAATGTGAAAGAGCGCATTTAGGATCAGAAAAAATTACGAAGTTCTTATAATTATTCTTTATCTGTATTTACTGGACAAAACGTCCAGAATGCCAATTAGCTCTGCATGTATAATGGACACATTCAAATCAACTTTAAGCCCAGACTCTGTTTGGAAATGTAAAAAGGCTGAAAATTATGATTGGCTGATAAGTATAGATTTTCTAAAAATGTGAACAAACTGTGTAGCAAGAGTATAATGGTACAATTACTAATTTTACAAGTTATTTTTTTTACTTAGTTGTATTTGTAAACACCCATGACTAACTTATAAGCTTATTAGCTGTGCCCGCGACATCTTGCGCCTAAAATTAGGAAACAAAATTCATTTAATTTGAGCGTAATGATATAAAGCCTTGCTCGATAAATGGGTTTGCTAACACTGAAAGAATTATTCCAATCGGACCAGTGTTTCTTGAATTTAGCGCGTTCAAGCAAACAAACTAACTCTTCAGCTATATATGTATATTTGTAACTAACGCACCCGACAGACGTTGTCCTGCCCGCTATTATCCAGTTAGCGAATCTCCTTTAAGTTTTTTTCCATAAAACATGACAATGCCCGTTTTTTTATGAAATAATAATTTTACATGGCACGTCACTCAAAACCTCTCTATTACAACTGTCATCCATTTGAAGTATTCTAAAGTAGCGACCAATTTTTTTTGTATATTTTCATTCTTTCTTTTCTTTTAAACATTCCCATAAAAGGGAATGAAACTAAAGAAACAGAATTTAAAACGGTCCAACAGTGTTAGCGAGACTAAACAACAACGATTGATTTATAAGATAAGAAAACTACATGAATACCGAAAAGACTTGGGTGCTACTAAAAGCGAAACAAATTTAAAAAGTATATATATTGAAATATTATATAGATTCATACCACCAACTTCACAATTAATCAAGACTAAAATTAAAGCAAAAAATATAATATTTTGTCTGTTTTAGTCAAAAAAACGTTTAAGCCTTGGCTTAAAGGACCTTAATAACCTGGTAACCGACAAACCGAAGACTGCAACTTTTGTATATATTGCTTTTATGATATATATAAATTAAAAAAAGGATTCAAAGATAAATACTATAATCCCCCCCTATAACACGGTACGCTTATCCCACATTATAGGAAAACGCGTTGTAGGATCATTCTCTCGTACAACGCTTGTACGGCCCCAAATACGCTTACGTTTAATATATTATTTATATTATAGAATAATATTAATTCGACTGACAAAACATTAATGCGTTAAAAGAGCACCGTGTTACAGGGGGAATTACAGTAATGAAATCAAGCGAGCATTTACTGTACCTTCAAAATAAATCCAGGTTCGGGCTGAAGCTTCATGGATATTGCGCCTTCAACGAGCCTCTTCTCAAATTCAAAATCTCTTTTTCTCGGCACATCAAGAGCAGGGAACAAGTCACCGATCAAACCCATGAACACCGGCGTGTCGTCCGTTACTATCTTAGGAATGTTGAAATCTCGCAGGGCTCTCATTAATACTTGGTCTTCGGGTCTTAATCGGTCACCTCTCTATCAATTTTGATACATGTATGAATATAACAATGGCAGCCTGAATGAATGAATGCCAAAAACCGTTCAGCAACTGTTTTTGGCATCATGTGTCACATGGTGTGTATAGTCGACAAAGAAATTGGTTTGCCACACTAAGGTCGAATGTCGTTTGCACATGCGTACTTCACAAATTCGGATAAGTGTTTTTAGATAATTTTGTGTAAATTCGTTGATGGTTTAGACACATAATCAAACGCACATTTATAAGAAAACGTATATCTGTCTAAGCACATTTCGTTCAAGACTGTTGATAAAATTGAATATGTGCTATTACTTGACCCACTGCCTATATGTTTTGAATATTTGGTTGATTTGGATCAACGGTATAAGGTATGGACTGAAATCCGCAAGGTACCCGGTTCAAACCCCAACGCCGCTGTGGTATTGTCGCACCTACTGTTAATACACGCTTTTAATTTAAGCTTAGTAGGAGGGGATAAGGGAATATTAGACAAGCTTAAAAAGTATTCCTAATATTCTTTTTAAAAGAAAAAAAAAAGAAATGATCACGACTAGTTCTTCCTTTTCTTCCTCGTATTTAATCTAGACTTAATACGAAGAAGAGAAGGAAGAATGCCAATATACATTCAGGTTCCCGCTGAAATTTTTCGTACTTTTTGTTTATATTTATAACTATACTGTAAAAAAATTAAGTACATGAATGCAACATCGTAATAAATACTTATAAATAAAAGTGTAATACATTATTTGTCCCTCTGCCTGACCGTCTGTCCTAGCCGAAATAAAAGTTATAACGAGAATTGTCGTCCGTAATGCAAAGCTAGTTGAGGTAGGCAAATGCTTTCACCCTAAAGAACACTGCAATTTGGGTATAATTGTGTTCCTGATGTTAGGTAGATAGACTTGCCAGGAGTATAGATAAAAGAAGAAAAAAGGAACAAAGATGGAAGGTGAGTGCGTGGAGAGAAAAGTTTAGGAAATCTCTTCTTAAAGTGCCATCTTGTCACGAAATCCAGCGCTCATTTTGGCAACTTGTACTTTCGATATCGCGAGTCTAAATAATTACCGGTTGCTTTCCCAAAGTTATTGGCGTAAATTGTTCAGCCGAGATTCTTCTTCAACCTGCACTGCTCTTGCCTTGTACCTTTCCCTCGATAATAAGTTGGAGAAGCTGGCGTTTATGGTTTTTTTTATAATGTAGCCGAAATATTCAAGTTTTCATTTCTTAGCCGCGTATGAAACTTCTGCTTTATTCTTTTTATTTTATTCGTCAAGCTACTTAGCACGGCTACGATAGATATTATATAATATAGATATAACGTTAGAGACATTGGTGTGATCACTTTCTGGGTCGCTACTATATAATTACTAATTATATGAAGTTAGTCATTGAATCGATAAGAAGAAAAAGAAGCACGGCTATGTTTTTTATCTTGTCTCTCCAGGATATCCTTAACATTCTCCTGAAGGTTAGTTTCAACTCGTTGAATAATTCAGGGGGTTTTTGCTGTATATAACTGATATGGTTGCGTAGCATCTTGTGAGCTGTACGCTTGTCTGATAACACAATAAAAAATAACAAGTGAAATTAACATTTATTTTATTTTATTATTAAGGACCTCCAACAAAGGATACACACATTACATAATAGATAACAATCACACAAAAAACGCTACCTCTAATTAAAGATCAATCAAGAACCATCGCATACCTTTTATGTAAGTTATTTTATCATTAAACTATCACACAACAAATTAAATATATATAATCTTAACGAATTTCATAAGTGCTAAAAAAGCCGAATTGAATAAAGGACCTAGTATTTATATTTGAACATTCAAAAAAACTAGTAACTATCAAATTAATAAAAAATATCTTAAAAATCGAATTTAGTAATTTTGAGTAATTAATTTATTTTGTTCTCTCTTGTTCACATCAAAAACCACATTTTGTTCAAAAATGTGAACGGTGTTAGATTGTATTTTAATAAATTCAAAAATAATAAATTGTAATTTATGTAATCGCTAATAGAATATAATTGGCCAGAATGTTACCATATTGGTCATAATTACTAATTTATGTTAAACCATGTTAATAATTTTAATGGATTATAATTTGTAATTGGTTTCGGTCGACGGCTTTATACCAATGAACCTTAAACAACTTTTTTTTGCAATTAAAGATGGCGTAGGGATCGGTATACGAGTTTTATACACTCATATCTTTGGTTTGCAATAATTCTATATTTTATAAGGGGCAAACGGGCAGTCGGTCTACTTAAGTGACCATCGACGCCCATAGACAACTCGACTACTAGAAGGCTGAAATGTGTTGCCGGCCTTTGATGAATGATATACGCTGTTCATTGTGGTCCCCAAGTAAAATCTTTTCGGAAATACCTAGTAACTGATGTTATAGAGATGTTGTACGAGGCAAGAAATTAATAGGACATCACACGGTTGTTTACTTTTAGTTGTCGAGGTGATGGTGGTAATATTTCGAGCTCTGACGGGATATAAAAAGGAAACTCATTAAAAAATCCTATTACACTGTAAAGGATTATTTGAATGTTTATTAGGTTTGGGAGTAAATTGCTCTATCAAAACAAATCGTTTATTTGCAAAGATTATGGATACACGAATACACAATCTGCCATACAATGGCGTGCAATTGATAGTTAGAATACATAAATTGTGATAAGAAAAAAATTACCTATGTTGCGGGCCCTTCTCAGTGCATGGCGCGTTTGAACCCTTGAAGACTTAGCTTTAAAATCGTAAAATTTATCACCAAATGTAATAATAATGATTAACAAAATAATAATTATTGTTATTAAGCACATGACGTTCATAAGTACTACAAAGTCTATATGAATAGCACTTTTTTGACTTCGACTTTATCCGGTGATAAATTATAGGGTTCCATAGTCCTACAATAGTATAGTTTCGCTCTGTTCATCAGTCCATCCGTCTCTTAGACATAGACACTAATTTTTCATGTTCATAGGACATGCAAAAAGCTTATTAGGAATTTTTTTTTCAGCGTAATCGATCAATTACTTTTATTAGATATCATCAAATCAAATGAAATCAATAATTAGTTCTTTGGTTTTTTTGGCTGGCCCGTTAACACAGCGAGCAGTGACCCTGCCTTTCGTTCCGGGGGTCGTGGGTTTGATTCCCGCCTGACGGTGACGGTGACGGTGACGGTGACGGTGACGGTGACGGTGACGGTGACGGTGACGGTGACGGTGACGGTGATATTATTAGTGATGGGTATTGGAATCCTAGCTTGGAAAACAGGTTCCATTGCGTTTATGATCAACAGAACATCAAGCGAAGCGTAAGCTTTGGTTAAAAGGAAAATATATCTACTATTATCAAATAATATGTTTTTCATATTATTCTATCTAATCCAAATCTAAAAATTTGCGACAGTACTTGCAAACATAATTTTTCTTCAAAAAGGTACAATCGCACCACATCTATTATTTAAAGCTTTGTAAAAGTAGCTTTGCATTTCTCATATCAAAGTAAAACTTTATGACTACCACGACATTAACAATTAAGTAGCTATTTATTTGTCTTTCATTTGTCTGTCGACAAAATTGTTTGTTCAAGATTATGGGCAATAACTGATATAGGGGCGGCCAACTTAAATTTATTGAAATTTAATCTAATTTTCAGAGATTCAGTATTTATAGTTAATGTTTAATTACATCTGCTCTTTACATGCTCAATTCAATGCTGACAAGCTAAATTGGAACCATGTAGTTTTCTTTGCGTTTAAGCATAAATTATTTACTTTAAACCAATGTGATATCTGTGATGGAGCACTGTTTCCATCGTCAAAATTATCTTTAGCTCTTTCTTTATGAAAATCCTAGATGTATCATGAGTAACTAAGGTAATATTACAAATTTAATTGACAAACATAGGTTAATGATTGATGTACACTATAAATATAAAAGGACCTAAGATTGAGCCTTGTGAAACGTCCATAACCGTAACCCATCCAGACGACTTTACTTCATTGACGCATACTATTTGTTTTTTTTCACAAAGGTCTCCTACCTTTGTGAAAAAAAAACGTAGGAGGTAATGACACCAAGTGCAGTACTTCTAACCACATAGTGTTCATATTGGACGCAATCAAATGCCTTAGACAAATTACAAAAAACTCCAATAGCATTCTGCGATTTCTCCCAAGCATCATATATGAGTTTCACAAATCTAGCCACTACATTGGTTGTTGAGCGACCTTTTGTACATCCCTATTGGTGTGAAGTGTTCTGTGAAGTAGCTTATTTTTTTTAAGCGATTCATTACGCAAGATTTTTTCAAAAATCTTTCTAAGAACCGACGGAATTAAAATGGACCTCTAATTATTTAGATTAATATGTCGTTTTACGAAGAATTATAATTTTGTATATATTTTTCTGACCGAATTTCAACCAGCCGACGATCTTTTGTAATTTTATTATTGGGCATATAGCTTACCTAAGTTGAAAATTGTATATCATCAGGGCATTGATAAAAAGAATGTGTAAATAAAGGAGTGACGTTCTTTCTAAACTTAGTAAATAAAAGAACAAGAAGAACTCCAACCTTGGGGGATTCCAGCCGATAGGTTGCACCAATTAGATAATTTTTACTCAACTTAAATTTTTCTCTAGTAGTCAAAAATATAAACTGAAAACCATCCCAGTTATTTGTGTAAAAGATTCAGTCTTAGTAGAGGTGGAACGAGAATATCTAGATCCACGGAATTATAAGCACTACTAAAATCTGATTGAACATATTTAGTTAACAATTTACATTAACATTAAAAAATACATTGTCCGAGATCTTAATAAGAGCAGTACAGCCAGTTAAATCCAGTACGATAACCAGTCTGAGGAGGACATATAAGATTATAGCGGCGGATATGATTGGACAATTTCGGATGGATGTGATGTTTCAATATTTTATTGGAAATAATTAAAAATAATGTCACAAAGATCACAATTTCGCTTTGCATTGCTTAGACGCTCTAAAATACAGGAATATTTTATAACTATTGTGTCTAAGTGGGAGTGTATGTATTCAGGGCTTTTTTTTTGAATTTTTTTTTAAATATCATTAATATTACCTACAAATGTGCAAGATGCGATTTCTTTAATATTATTAATCACAACAACTTTTATTACCCGAAAAGATGTTAAGAACGGACTAAAGTTAAATTCAATAAAATATTTTTTTAAATTATTCAATGAGTGGAAAGTCACACCATTGGACTAGTAGTTCTGTTGCTTAAACAAGTTAGGTTTCCGAATTTTACTAGCTAAGGCATATAGGGGACTACAAGGATTCCGTGGAGAAATAAATAGACAAAGAAACTGATTGAAGATAGTGCTCTAGGTGTTAATAAGTGCAATATTGGTGAAACTGAGTTCCTGGATCTATTTGAGTATACTTTTAGAATACAGAATATCAAATCTATTGTATCTGTTATTCTAACACTTGTATATTGAGAAATTAGAAAAACATAAAATATAGCTTTATATTTCGAAGACTTCCATAATTGTTAAGTAAAAGGTGAACTAACGTAAAAACTACACAGGTTTAATATTAAAGGAATAATCAATGAACTATAAACAACCTAAAATTATAAACGCTGATTAAGAAAAGTAGTTAAAAAGGCTTGTAAAGATTATAAAGAATTCGGAAAACTGAAAGGACGTACATTTATGCAATAGCTATATGGCTTCTGTATTTAATTCCATTGATAAAAGCATTGCACGGGTATATTAATTTACATCGCTTGTTGTGTTTAATTTAATTACGCTAACATTCGCCGTTGCAAAGATTTAAGAAAATAAAATATACATGTTTAATATGGCAGCAAATATTGATAAAAAATAAAATTATATGTACACAATCACCAAATTTGTTTGCAAACAGAGAAACATATTTGCTATAAGACAAGGGATTAAAGGCTTCATCTGATTTTAAGTGATTACCTATTTGGACAACTGTACCAACATAAGGCTCCCAGATCATTTAATAGCACAATTGCCATGCTCGATAAATATGTTTTCTATTAATTGGAGCGTTATTAATTTCAATAAATTAGTTGCTAAACGGGCGAATTTAACCTCCGTTATGTTTTAAAATAAACAGTTATGTTTTATATAGTCTTAGATAAAAACGTCTTACGTTTAATATTTGTTTATGTAAGTTCACAAAAATTTTCTGCAAATACCGTAATTTCATCACATTCGTTCACCTGTATGCACCAATGGCGTGTTCTTTATAGTTTTTGGTTTCTTATACATTTTAAAATTTGAATTAAAAACCGCGCGTTGTCTTTACCCCATTTTACCTTCGATGGAAAAAAAAAGTAAATCGTTGCATAATTTTTTGATAGATTTCCAAAGAAAAATCAAAGATGTTTAAGTATTTTATAGCAGTCTACAAATTTAGAACGCAACACTACAGATATATGACGAAATCTTAATTTTCTGCGCACACGACAACTACAATATTGTATCACTGATGATATTTTGTTTATTATTGCCTAATAATGATGATAAATGAAATATTCCACTGTATAGTTTTCAAATAACAAAACATTATTTTTTAATTTGCTTTTTAGTAGCCGAATAAATTTTAATAGTATACAGATTATAAAAGGAATTGGTTCACTACTGTCTGTTGTAATTGCATTAATTTTATTCAAAAAAAAAAAAATAGAATATTTTATTTATTATTTCTTTAAGTAAAATTTCTAATATGTTGTAGTTGAAACGAATATCTAAAAATTATTTAAAACTCGACAATATGCGTGTGCTGCCGTACTTGTCGCTCCTTTTTATTAAACTTTAGGTTTTTAATGTTAGAAAAACTGCGATTGCACTGTTTCTATTTTCCTAATAAGTCCTCGTATAAATTTAAAAATTATGTGGTAATTTTAAAAAATAATTAAAATAAATAATTATATAGCTTCTAGACTTTTGTAACTTTCATAAAAATTCAGCCTCAGCAGAATGATAAGTAGAAATCTTTATAATTTACTTAATTTAACACCCTGTATTTAAATGTAATGAATAATTTCAAATAAGTTTTCATTATTGTAAAGTTTTTTAACAGTTACAATTTTAGCTTTAAAAACATAATTAAAAATATCTTGACACGGATCATACCTCTAAAGTGCAACAATATTTTTCTTTCGTGATAACATTCCTTCCAACGCGTGCGTAACAAATTTATATAAATCCTTAGTACGGCCATCTTTAGTGTCCTTTATTCGCGATGCCTTACACATTACATTATCCCGGCACGACTCGCTTCCGGCGAGTCGTCTATTTCACTGGCGACCTGCCTTAACCGTAGTCCTAGCAACTATCAACTCCTCGCGCTCACCCATACCGTCCCACCTCCACCCTCCCATCCCTCCCACTCCACCCCCGCTACTGTGATGCACTTACATCATTGGTCATTGGAAAATAGCATTTCATGTTTAATATTACACGATAAACTGCAAAACATTTATTCTTTTTTGTTGTGTTCAATGTAAAAATCATCAGTAGGAATTTAATTTTGGATGCTTTTTAATGTATTCATATATATACTTAATTCTTTATCATCTATTTAGAAATTTGCATACGCTTGTCCACATTATGAAAAATATGTAGATACAATGCATTCGCTTTTGAAAATAATTCGATCGAAATTCACAGAAATTAACAGAGCCTTAACTTAACGCATAGAGGCAAAGCGGTAAAGTGATAAGTTAAGGAGCGCAATACTTACCCCTAAAATTCAGCTTCACATACTTCTCATTTTTTAATCTTAACAATTTAAAACGCTTTATAGTCACCACTAATGACATTTTGCCCGCCTACAATGGACTCATAACTACTTGTAAATTGAAAGGAATTTTAGGAAAAGAAAAACCGGAAAATTAAACGCACATAATATCGGCACTACATCGCGATTTCCGCTGCAAAATACCGCCTAAGTTTGCGCAGAACTTTAAAACTGGGAGACGCGTGTCCGCCGGGGCGAACAGCGCTGGAATGGAGGGTGGTTTTCGGGCCCGCTCCGTTAAGCCTGCGCCGGTAGCCGCCCATCGGCCCACGCAGCCGTGCACACTGAAGCCTGTGCCCCCGCCCGCCGGAACGAGCGGGAACTTAATCATTTATAAACAAACTGATACAAGCTCCATAGACATATGAGATGGTTCTGGTGGCACTAAATTTAATTTAAATTTGGATTGAAACTGCACTCACTGGGTTTTAATGTTGACATAAACTTGATATATTCATCATTTGTTGTTTATATCTAAAGTAGACATAAACAACAAATGATGAACATATTTTTTCTTTCAACTATGCAGTAATCTTATCATTAACAACTACAAAACCGATCACATAGGCCGTATTTCAGCTTAGAACACAAAACAGTGCAAAAATGTTGTATGAAATCTTATTGTAACAATATTTTTCACTAAAGCACTGTTTTATTTATTTTAAGTAAATTTACCACAGAGGTTTAATATCTCCCAATAAGTTGCATATAAAGTTTATGCATTTGATCAAAAAGACACTGACGGAAAATAAAATTTGAGTGAATGAAAATCCTAAAAAACAGAAACAAATGGCGCGCAATCTATAACTTTGATACCTCATATTTAGCAAGGAAACTTTAAAAAATTGAAATAGTTTTAGCTTTTTAGCTTTGTTTTTGAAAGAAAAACTCACCTTGCTGACTCGTAAATTAGGAACTGACTTTGCACTCAGTGCAACAGTCTCATATATAGACAGCTTTGTCTCTCTGCTGCAACTGAATCAGGAACAATATCCTAAATTACTATTATAACCTTAATCACGTGATGTTTTTTATCATTCCCCCCCCCGTCGTGGGATCTGGAAGTAAAAACATGATTAAACTTACTGAACTAAGCAAGATTCAGACCTTTGGTATAATAATTATTTGGCAGGCTGATTGCACAAATGGCATTACTCGACCGCTTGAAGTCCTTATTCGTCGGTACGTCATTCCTTAATTCTCGTTTATTGAGTCTTTTATGACGTCCAGAGAAACGAACTGTGCTATTAATTAAAAGTGATACCACAAAGTAAACATCAAAAAATATCGTTTGTCTTTTTATGCTTTGGAAGGAAAGGAAACTAAGCAGTTTTAAACTTTTGCCTGAAAAAAGAATTAAAACATTTAAAATCTAAGTAACATATATCATGAACTAGTAAAGTTCTGTCAACAAATAGGTCGATTCCTATAAACGAACAAACAGACAGAGAGCCAAAAAAAAGATATAAAGCATTCGATTTCAGCGAATTGCAATTGTAAGGTACATCAATTTTTTCGGGTCACGTCCCGCAAAATCACATATCGCGTTGAGATCAGCTCGGCAATAAATCCAAGTCCAGTTCGATTGCTATACGTATGCAAATCGATTCGGCGTCACCTATCGCCGGACCGATCGTAATTCGATACACGAGACAAGACTTGAACGAGTTTCTGATTTTTTTTTTGGCTTCATTGCGGAAGATTCAAAATTGAAAAGTCCTGCGTTGTAAGTTTTCAAACTATTAAACAAGGCTGGTAATACTAACAATGCTGGTAATAAAACTTTATGAATAACCTTTGTAGAGTCTATCTCCTGATGATGCTTCGGTGTCCAAGCGAAACGTGCGTTGAGGCGCATTGGAACGTCAGTGTAGTGCTGTGCTTTGGTAGCGGATTCGGTGGTGTAGCTTTCGGATAGCAGCATTACATCGATTTTCCTTCGTATTCATTCGCGGATTAAAGCAAAATAATTTAGTTTTTCATGAATGCTAGTAATACTAGTGGGATGTTAGTTGCTGGGAGAGTGGCAAAAATAGAGGAAGGTATGCGTAGTTCTGGGTCAAAGAGTGCTAATGGCAGTATTAATATATGAAATCTGGTGATTCAATGATACGATCATTATATAACGATCTGATTGCCACGTTGAGTCTAATTTTGAATTTGCGAGGGATGCATTTCTCTTTTCATGAATGGTGTACAAAGCGATACCGGTCATAAGCGGCTTGTTCATCATTTTACTGTAGGCCAATTAAGGCTATTGACTGTTATCGTCAACTCACTCGACAAGCACATTCAATTATGGTAAGCTGGGAATCATTATTGTTTTAATTTTTATTATTACTCCCTTTTCAATTTATTTTTAATGTTAATATTAACTATACGATGAGGGTTGAGGTTAATATCTCTCAACAAGCACAAAAACCATTTGATCACAAATCTTTATTTCACTTGTTGCCACTTTGAGGCTTATCACAAGACTGATTTGTTCAAAATGACGCGAATGAAGGGAATTGAAGGTAGGGATGACTGACGTATCAAAAGGTAACAATCATTCCCATTCAGTTACCTATAACACAGGCATTAAGTTATCTACCTTAGGAACAGATGTCCGTGTGTCATATAGTCCTGTATATATTTATTTATATTTATCCATCCATCCATCCGTCCGTCCGTCCGTCCCTCTGTCTGTCCGTCCGTCCACAATTACACAACCTTGTTGCCAAATTTCATCTTTGTACGTCGCGCGGTTTTCGAGTCTTAGTTTTGGGTTTGTTTATGTGCTTTAAAAATTAATACAAAATTAATAGGGTTCTTTACAGAAAATAAAACCATCGAATCCAATCATTCAAGGTGCCATTTCATTTCAGACCAGTATGTCTACACACTTGACAGAAATAATTTAAAATTCAAGACAATACGGTAGGACAGCAGACCAATCTCATAATACTTGAAGAGTTTAAGAGATTGAATGATGTGTTTATAGAGTTCGATCTCTATAACATTTATTTGAACTGGAAAAACAGTAGATTTCATCATCTGTCCGTTATTCGCAATGCATTGAGAAGAATCTCATCTTAATATAAATCAACTCATGCATTTTAAATTTACCCATATAATAAAAAGTGGCTAGGAGTTTGTCAAAACACGCTTATAGAAGCGTTCCGTATCTGGTACCTGATTAAGGTTTGTTAAAAAACTTCAAAAATCGTTTGTCATATTTTGCTCAAAATAATTTTTCTAATGGTGTTTCGAAAATTTTCGTGTTGTTGGGACATTCTATCAATATGGAAAATTTCTACTTCTAATAGCTTAGAAATCCTAGGGGGGATCACCTTGCGTGCAGATAGAGGGAGGAAGGGTTCCTTGTAGGACTACGGAGCCCTAAAACACGTTGGCCCTGTGTATGTCTCCTCTATCTTGAATTTATACATTCACTAGGCCCAAACAATCGTCGGTCAAATGAATTGTTTATTTATCACAAGGTTTCTTTACATTTCAAAAAAATGTTTGTATTTATTCAAATGGAGTACAGTTTTTTTTTTTATTAGGAAGGATTAATTAAACCTTGTTTATTATTCAAGATATTTTACTGCTCTGAAAATAAATAATTTTAGTGAAAATTCTTTTCGTTTTTAAAATACATATTAATCATAAATCTTATATACATATATTCGGCCAGTTACAATTAAACAAAATTATATTACTTTTCGAAAATCTATCTATATAAATATCTATCTATCAGCCTTTAATGGCCCACAGCTGGGCATAGCTCCTCTTTGTTTCAGCCAATCTGTGGGTATTCAGCCATACAACGCTACGCTGACCAGTGTGTCTTGGCGAGTTTGCATCAAAGCCTCGTTCGCTGATCGGCAGATGTACACGAGCAGGTGAGGTTGACTTGGACAGCGAGATCTTATTCTACCCCCCTTAGCCCGTTATATAAATATAACAAGTTGTTAACCGCGACTTAGTCCGCGTAAAATTAGGTGAAAAATTGTAGTGTGATGATATATAGCCTATAGCCTTCTTCGATAAATGGGCTATCTAACACTGAAAGAATTTTTCAAATCGGACCAGATCATTAAGATTGTCATTTTCGAACATTTCAAACTCTCAGGTAAATAATAATATTCGGCATCGCGTTAAACAGGTCACAAAACGTTAGCAAAACTATGCCCCTATCTGATATTTATATATTAGAAGTGAATATCTGCCCAGATATTTCCATCCGAATAGTCTTAATACGCTGTGAAATAGAAAACCAATAAATAAAACATGGAATTCGTTTGATATAATGTAACTATCTTTGTAGGTTGGAAGGTTTTTCATAATAATACCTAAATTAAGGTAAAAAATAGCCCATCAGCCTCACATCATATCTTATTCTAAGAATTTATAATATCTCACAATGCTTACCAAAACCAAGCCCCCGTTCAATAAATAATAATATAACATAACATTCATTTCAATTTGAATGCGCATTCGTCAATTTAATAATAAATATGATCACAATGATTCTTTCTGCAGACTCGCAACGTAAAAATATAATACTGCCATTACAATCCCAAAAACAAATTTACTCAAACCTTCAAACTTAATTCATAAATGAATCAAAGATAAGGTAAGTTAGTTCATAAATTATTAAAGATAAGGTAAGTTAATTCATAAATTATTAAAGATAAGGTAAGTTAATTCATAACTTGTTAAAGATAAGATGAGTTTATTCAGAACTGAAGGTGATAAACTAGAAAAATAACGAAAGAGATTATTTTTTCATACTTGGGAAAGTACTTTTCAGAAAAACAAGTTACACATATATTATATTATGTAACGACAAAGAGTAGTTTCGATCTGACATATATTTATTGCCTTTTTCTTTAATTTAGGCCATTTACAAATCCAAATATTGACCAAAATCAGGATCAGAAAGTGCTATATTCGGTGATCAAACGGGACCGAAAACAAGTAGCGCGAATAATGAGTGGAAAAACTTAAGGAAAACTAGGGCGTTACAACTCTTAACGTTATTTTCATTTATCATTTCAGTAAAAGATTTCAAAAAATAGCGCGACCTAACATTGCAATCGTGCACAATTTGGCATTTCTCCCAGTCAAATAATTTTCCAAGCACTTACATGCTTTTAAGACAAAAAAATAATTTAACAACACTTTTCTTATTTACATAAATATGAAAATAGCTTGCAAACCCTTAATTCGACAATAAATAAGTAAAAAAAATAAGATGCTTTTTTATATTAAATAACAAAAAACAAAACAAATAACATGCAACAAAAAAATGTCAGCGGTGGTAGTCAGGTACAAAGAAATAATAATTTGGCAAATTTTCCACTTTGGCAAGCTCACAAAACAATACAGGTAACAATAATTAATCAAACGTCGTCCGACTGACAATCATTTTTCGCTTAAGACCGATTTACTCTTCAACAAACACAAAAGCGGTATAAAATAAAGCCTTAGCTCGAATTCGCGAGGTTCCTAGGGGCTTTTTTCACACAAAATTAAACTTAGACCTTACTGTGACCCTAAGGAAAAATCCGTTCTTAACGGAAGTCAATTATATATAAACTACCGTTTAACCACTACGTGAGATTAAGTGAAAGTTATCTAATTATGTACGCAAGGCATGGACCTACATTTTTACATAATTACACCCAGAATCGAGTACCAAGTACTCTTCTTAAGTATTCTAAGTGTCTCACCAGTCACTTGTATACATGGTGGGAAAAAGTCGACTTTTAGACGTACTTAAGTCGATTCATTATTATAATAACGACATTATGATATAGCAAAAATGACTATAGTAAAGTAAATTTTATAAAATTGCTTATAGTATATAAAAACACTTGCATTGTAAATTGTCATTAACTTAAAAGTTTTATTTATTTGCCGTTCAAACTCGTAAATGAAATTCATATAATCTACATTTGTTTCGTTGCAACAAAAAAATGTGCTATATATTTATGTAAATATTCGGTTTAGAAGATTGCTTATTCTTTTACATATATGTAATCAAAAAATAGTGTAAAAGATCTTATGTAAAATGCATTATGTCACATAAATAGGTGAATTAAAAACAGTTCTTATAACTTGTTAAAGTGTATGCAATATGACTTTCCATATTTTCTTATGTATTTACTCTGGGCATTGCTTATAACTGTTGAAGCATTTAAGAATTATATATTTAGTAAATGTTATTTTCAAAATATTGATGTAAACGTCAATGGTGCTCCTTTTAATGAACAAACAATCGGACAGGCAGAAATTTTAAAAAGAGTTAAGATTTATTAGCTATATAGACTTTTGGAGTAGAAATTATTTTAAATATTAATTATATGTAACTGTATCTAGTGTGGGAGCACCTTAAGGCAAAGAGCCACATTTCAGCAATGTGCTGTAAATATTAATGTATGATTTCGTCGTGTGCCATGAGAGGAAAAAAACATATTTATCACAGAATATTGCCATTTTACTACAAAATTGACTAATAACGTTTGCTATGTTCCAGTGGCAGATCTAGGATTTTCTTTTGAGTGGGGCAACATAAACTCCTATAGAAATTGAAAATTGTTAATTTTCTAAGTTAAGGATAATTGATGCTCCAGCCCCTTTGCTCCTCTTGAAACCTTGGGTCTGCCACTGAAACATAACGAACTATATAAAAATATTTGCAATATAGAAGTAATGTTATGATATTAATAATAATCTAGTCGGAAGTGTAAGCCATTGCAATATTTCATAGACGTACGGCCTAACAGATCGCCCGCGACGCGTTCCAGCATAATACAAGTTTGTAAGTCCTGATTATTCGTAGATTGTATCACTCTATGCAAAATAGACAATGTGTATATTCCTATACAAAATATACTGAATTTAGAACAATTTTTAACGAGTTTTATTTATGAGTACTTACTTCATTTATGTGTTTCTATTGACTATAATTATTTAATTTGATTTAACCGTTCCTTTGTGGCGGTCATTTTTACAAACTTCCACCAGTTCAGGCTGCCATACAAGTATTCCATGACGCACTAACGCATGAACAGCCATGTTAAAATGACGCACCGTGGTGTCATCAGATATTAATGAAAGCCCCTATTTCATCAGTATAGGTACGGTGCCCATCCAATCTTAATACTAAAGTACAACATCATAACCCCTGAATGTTACGAATAACAATTTACTTATTTATTTACTTATTTATGTACTACAAAAATTATAAAGTAAGTGGAACTTATAAAATATGTTTACCATTGTGACATAGTTGCTAACACGGAACATGACAGGTTCCAGCTAGCTAACCCTATCAGGGCGACTACAGCCCGAACAGGTTCCATCGAAGCCCGTACCACCGACCATACCATTAATGGGTCTTGGCTTAACAATGAAAAGACAACCCCAAATTCAGGCCGATCTTAAATATACATATTGAGACTAATTTTTGAAATTAATAATTAATAATATATAAATCTATCGTTCGTTAGTTCGCTTTAACTCGAAAACTGCTGAAGTCTTTTAAATTCTGTTTCTTTTGTTTAATTCTCCATATTTCAGAGAAAGTTTAAAAGAAAAGAAAGAACAGAAAAGTCGAAAAATATTTAAAAATAAAATGACGCAGAGTTGGTCGCAACTTTGAAATAACTTTCAGCAGATGGCGCTCGCGCTGAACCTTTCATCTAACGGTAAATCTGGCAAGACAATGTCTGCCGGGTCCACTAGTATTTAATAAAAAGGCTGTCAGTCTTTTACAATTTATTATAACAATTAAATAAAGTACCACAGACACATCAAATAAATACATTTTTCAGATAACTTGATAAAGTAACTAATGACATTTAAAAATTATTACATAATTATTCTTAAATAAAACAGTTATTTGTCGAATTAAATATTCGGATATTTCTATCTTAGTCAATAGTATTATTTTTAATAAATAATGTATAAGTAAATTATGACTAGTCATTTGACTATAGGTTATATCAAAACATATTTATAAAGTTATGATTATAATAAATTAGAAACAGATATAATTAATTTGGTACGCATTATAAATGCTTAACACTTAGGAGTAACGAAAACAATGCACCATCTCTGAGTATTATAAATCTTGGTGGCAAAATATATTTACTCTATAAACTAATATTTTACCAGATAAAAAAAAACGAGTTGTTCATTTTCTTACTTATACACTCAAATGTGAATAGTTTAAGACAAGTCATGAGAACTAGTAACCCGGAAATACATATTTTGCGATGCATGGAAGAAACTTTCGCAATCCATTAAAATTACTCAAAACATATAGATAATGTAATATGTTATATATGTTTAACTGATTTGAACACACCAGATATATTTTTCAGTTATAAAATTCGAACAAAATAAAATTGAAGAACAAATTGATCTGCCTGTTATTTTAATTTCCTCTTAAATCAAGTATAATATAGACAAAACCCAATTAGTGAAAAAATATTTTTCTTCCAACTGTGTAGTTGGAAGAAAAATAGTAATAAATAGTAAAGGGGACGCCTTTTCCTCTTAGAAGCAAAACAGTGCAGTGTATGTTGTATAAAATTTTATTACTGCACTGTTTTTAATTTTCGTATAAATGTCTCATTTAAAATGTGTTTTGTGGAGATCGGATCCGATGAGAAGTGCTTTTTCCACTCGGTTACCGTCCGGTGATCAGTTCTAAACGCATCTCCACTGACGCAAATCATATTGCACGGAAGGGTTTGAGCTTTTGAGCGTAAGGGAACCCCTAACAAATATTTTTTTCCACACTGTAACCTGAATATAACGATGCCAACCTCTCGCTCTAAGCCGGTCACGGTGAAAGAGACAAAAACTTTTTGATTAGACGTGGTCGGTCTTCGAATAGTCGAGTGGAATCGACAAGTCATCGCTACTGATTTTTCGAGTTTCTTCGACCCTTTGGCGGTTGGTTTTCAGAGTGTCACGGCTTTATTTGGGGTAACATTAATTTGTATAATCATTTCAATGCAACTATCATAGTCAGTGTTCTGCATGGCAAGTATTTACTTACATTGATTAAAATTGGAGAGTTATTTATTTATGACACACATACAGAATATGACACCACTTAAACTAACATAAAAAATACAAAACTTATGGCCATGCCATATTCCATAAACAAAAGTGTTCGACTAGAACTATAATAATACATGTCAAGTAAGTGTTATAAGGAGAAAATCTGCTATCATGAGATACAACGTAACTTACACATAAATATGAATCAGTTATAAATCCTTAAACAGACCATAGATAGATATAAGTTAAGTACCTAAATAAAGTGGACCTTGTGAAAATAATAAAAAATTCTACGAATTTGCCTTCGTCAGAACCCCGTCTACCTTAAATATGGAATATTAAATTCGTAAATTATAGTATTTGAACTCTAACCTTACTAGATTATTGTCGCTTTTACTCTTAGCTAAAACTTGCTTGGAGAAGACAGAGAATGTTAAATTATGAAGAAATTAATAGTTTTTGGGGAGACATATTCTTACGAAATGAGAGCTAAACAACTCTCAATTAATAGCTTCGACTTTTTTTATTCTTTTCTATGTATTATTTTTTTAATCATATAATTTATAATTACTTATTTACATTTTATTTATTACTGATAGACTTATATACATTCATACACACTTGCACTTTTTTCTGGGACGTCTAAGGTAGGCTGGCAGAAAATGCTTTTAGCATTAGGCTCACCCTTTGTACATTTATTTGTTTTTAGTTGTGAAATAAAGTGAATAAAAAAAGTAAATCTTATACTGAACGAAAGGAAAAACAACGCAACGGTGAAAACGAATTCAACCCTAAATTGTCTTCGAAGCGGTGTTTGTCTCTCAAATGCTGTATCATTTCGCGATCATTCTTTACGTTTTATCTATCTGGATACGTGAAGGGACCACATGATTACACAGATTCATTTGCTAGACGTTCGTTGCAAATTATTCCTTATTTACTTAACTTCTTCTTCTTCCTAGCGTTATCCTAGTAAAATACCAGGGTCCGCTTAGATCGCAAAGGATTTGGCTGTGGGGCGAGTTAAGATGACCGATTGCCATCTGACGTCATCCTCGGAACCCCCACGATCTCTTCAGTGTAGTGCTGTGCTTTGGTGGCGGATTCGGTGGTGTAGCTTTCGGGTTGCAGCATTACACCGATCTTCCCTCGTATTTATTCGCGGGTTAAAGCAAAGTAGTTTAGTTTTTCATGCAGAAAGAGATCTGTTTTCCGTTTAGCATAGGTATTGGTTTCTCGGTATATTTTCTTATATATATATTTTATATTACAAATTATCTATTTAATAACAATGTTTTTAATCATCTTATAGTGTCCCACAGCTGGGCAAAGGCTCCCGTCTCACAAATCCTTCTTTCGTAACCTAACCAACTTGAAACCACGTATGCATTATTTTATTTTTGTTCATCTTTTGGATCATTGATATCCAATATAAACTAATTTTATTATTTTATTTATTTGTATCTACACTTAAAGCTGAAGTTTGTTTGCTTGTTTACTTGAACGCGGTAATCTCAGGAACTACTGATCCGATTTGAAAAATTCTTTCAGTGCTAGATAGCCCATTTACCGAGGAAGGCTATAGTCCATATATGATCACGCTAAAACTTTTCACATAGTTATACGCGCATGAAGTCGTGGGTAACAACTAGTCATTTATAAAGCCGGATACGGGCTTTATATATCTTATATACTATCCGGTACTCGATTCAAGTGTCAATCAAGTACTTTTGTTTGTTAACGCTCTTTATGGATGACTGAATCGATAATAATTGGAACAATGGTTGAACATTGCACATGGCAGTAATCTTATAGGCGCCCTCTAAATATTGACTTACTTTTTATTTATCAGCATTACTTAGTTTATCATTATGTCGAACAGTTATATAAACAACTAACTGATTCCCTCGATTTTGTCCGAGTAACTAACGAGTTCGAGTTGAAGAGAAATTTAGTCGATCATAAATTATTTTATTTTTTTATTTTTATTTTTTTATTAGGTTTCCAACAGAAACCAATTACTAAAACACATAAATTCACACTAAAGAAATAAGATAAGCAACGTTCTAATAACAGGAAACAACGACATTTACAAACATTGGCTTCCTATTAAATAAAATAAAACATAACACTAGAAACATGCAGCAAATTTATATCCAGCCGTTTTCGAGTTCTAGCGAGACGAACGAACAACGATTTATTTTTATATATACAGATTACGTTTTTTTCTCTTCAGAAACTTTTAAAACATTTCTTTGCAAGCTTTTATATATACACTAACGGACCCGACAGACAATGTCCTACCCAAACCCTGGGTCACTTACTGTTTACACATTCTTTTATTCTATAATATTGTCCCCGTTCCCGTTCCATAATGGTTAATAATTTTGGCGTTAATGGCTTAAACATGAAAGATAGATATACGCTGTCGCGGGCTTTTTTGTAGAAATACTTAAGATAAACAGGTCCTTCATACACTATATACATGTAAATCTTACGATTTTTTGCAGCAAACGCCAGAATAGCTCGCAGATGGCAGAATTTTCTCCCACTTGCTTTACATTTATCGTTATGTTTTGGACAATTCACACTTTTATTTGTCTGAAAATAACTTTTATCTTGTTATTAGGGAGAAATAATACAAAGAGTTACAAAAATAAAAAATATATATTTTTTCACAATTTTATGATATGACTAGATATAAACTTTGGTCTTTTCTGATATTATTGTCTTAAGTTTAATTTCTTAGATACATAGATTTTGAACTACATGACTAGGTCTTTTTACAAAAATAAGTGTATATACTAAAAAAATACGATTTAAATTTGAGCATTCACTATATTGTGACTCCTATAAAATTCTCTTTCAATATATCTTTGGTCGTTATAATAGAAATTGCTATTAGAATAATATCCATCGCTTCCATAGTTATATTTTTCATTGTAATTGTAGCTACAATTTGGCGTAAAAGTATTACAATTAGCTGTGTATTCATTAGTAACTGCATTTTTCTTATTTTTTGCAGCTTCGAAAGCGTTTTTAAATATCTCGTAGTTCTTTTGATTAAAATATTCTTTGGACCCATTATGTAACCCTGTATCGTATATTTCTCCATAATTACTACATGAATAGGGTCGGTTTTGCTGCAACAAATCATCACCGTAGCTCGAAGGATGAGTAAAGAACCCACTCCCAGTAGTTGAGGTGATACAATTACCGCCTTTGTTATTTACCGACACCGTAACATTTCCAACATTAATGAGCACTCCTTCAGAGGTTTGCAAGAAATTAGAACCATTCGGAAAAGGTTTGCTAAACCCTTGAAAATTCCGAAATCCATCTCCACTCGAATCATCGATTTTGCTAGGCGAAAATATTTCTCTAAAGGCATCCTTGTTAACTGTTTCACTAGCTATATTTTGATTTTGGAATTTTTCCAAATATAAATTATACTCTCCTGGATTTTGTCCTGCATTGATTTTATCGAGTGAGTCTAAAGTTTGACTTAGAGCAAAGATATAATTGTGGGCAAACCGTAGAGTCTCAATCTTTGTTAGCTTCGTGTCTTCGGGAAAAGTAGGTAAAACACATCTCAACCTGTCCAGCGCTTCGTTCAACATATGCATACGGTTTCGCTCCCTATCGTTGGCTTTCATCCTTCTGTTTCTCTTTATCCGTAAAATCTGCGTAGGACTCTTGCATCGAGTCACTCTGTTTTTACCATTGGCATATTTTCTCTTCGGCTTGTTCGGATCTTTGAATTTCTTTTCCTTTGATTTTATAGGTGTCGACGTTTTATCAAACGGTTGAAAATCTTTAAATTCCTTAATTTCATCAACGTTTTCGGGTAAACGATAATTTATTTCATCGTTAAAAAGTTTTCTTCTTACATTTTCTTTTGTTGGTGTTAAGGAAATACCTAAATCCGACGTGTCATGTTTCAACGGAGTACTAGAAATCGAAGCTGGAGTCCTCAAGGAGTCGTTGTAGGATCGTTCAAAGCCAGAGTCATTGCTGCAGATACTGTCGTTGAAATCGCAGTAGTCGTCGAAATCCGCGCAGAACATTTTATATTACCTGAAACAATTTAAAAATGACATTATCAAGGTAATTGCTCAAAGAAATTTGGCACGAAATTGTTAAGGCATGTTTGCACTTCGTATAACGACGCGTTCATCGCTCGCGCATGCTGGTTCGTTTTGATTTCCACTATCGACACGAGGCTGTCGTGCATGGTTTCGTTGAATCTGTTGTAATATATTATTTAACGAAGTTAGTATCGTAGTTGATGTCCACTTCATCCTCGTGGTTTACTAATCTTCCGATTATCTTTGTGCTTCGCAATTTTGGGAAATTCAATGATATGACATTTTCAAGACTGTTTAATTTTTTTGAAGATTCTAAATGTTTTGAGGACAACTTGAGGATTCTGTTATCTAGGAGTGATATCTTATGGTGTCACTAGCTGTACTCCGACATTTAGACCGCGTGGGCTACCTCTCTCATTTAAGGGTTCAAAAAATAGATTAGGACTACTACATTGATCAAATCGTTTTGGTGGCGTTTGGCAACAAACACTGTGACACGAGAATTTTATATATTACATAATAGAAACATTAAGATAGATGTCTTCTACTAGTCTTCTAGTAGTTTTTACCAATCTAGAAACCAGAAAATGTGTGTCGACAGTTTCTGGGCGTTGGTTGGTAAAAACTCTACGGATTTAGATATAAAAATCATACACGGAGAGAGATATCTTAATGTGTTTCTTAGATAGAAAATGTAATGTGTTTTTAATAACGCCACACATTTATCATTTCTTTTCGCGGAAAGGACGTCCGAGGAAAATTAAGTAATTATTTTTGTAGAAAAATCTTACTGTAACCAACTACCTACTTTTTCCTTGGAAATGCATTTACGCAACTTTATCGGGACACCAAAAGTGTAGGATACGTTGGCAGACTCCCAAATTAACCATTAATATCAAGTATTTGTTTGTCTCCGCTCAGCGTTCATTAGCAGTTTACGCGTGAATTTCAATTTACTGATCCGAATGTATTAGACGTTAATTTACGAGCTCAAGGAAAGATGACAAATAATTTATGTGTCTCCTTTCACCACATCCCCCATTGGATGACGACTTACTTTGGCTGCGACATATCCCGTAGCCAGACGTAGCTCAAAGTATTTGTATATTTTTCTCCTTGAAGAGTACAAAGTTCTACAAAACTTTACGCAGCCACACAAATTCCCCGGCCACACTACAAGATCATTGACATGAACATTCAAAAGCTGTCTGGCTCCGGTATTATGCCTGGAAGAGGTCTTCCTTCCCGGTGTCGTGGTTTAAGATTTAAATATGACAGAAATGTTTCAAATCTACTAGACAGTATAAAATGTTCCCTTCAGTATCACCGTAGCCCAGGAGGTCTTTGCTTAATCAGTGGTCGACATTTCAGTTTATCGCTAAGTTAGGTAGTTCCAACCGCAGTCGTGTAATTGATGGAAGATCCATTGATTTTCAAATATCGGATCCCGTCCTGTTTAGCCGAAAGGCACGTTTAACTATAGGTCCTGATTAATGTCACTGAATGATATTAGTCCTGAGATTGTAGAGATTTTGGGTATGGTTTTTAAGTCTTCGAGAGTGACGTTTGTTTATATTGAGTGCAATGTTTGTGAGTGAAATGTGTTTTGAGTGTGTGCAATGTGCGAGTGAGACACGTACCTCGGCACGGGTCGTTCTTGACGAGGAACTCGTCCAGGGCCACCCACCCTCCACCCACGCGCACCATGACGGTGGAGCGTAGAATACGGACCAGGCGCAGCTTTTGGGAGTCGCCGAACTGTTTACAATAACGTGATGTTAAAATTTCTTTTATTTATATAAATTATATACTATACTTGTCGTCCAGGATATCATGTTTTATGAATATAAATAAATGGTGATTACGTGACATGAACGCAAAGTATTTCTTGACGCAATAAAATGTTATGAACATTTATTGAAATCACTTATAATATCCGTTTACACAAATTGATATATAACTAGACGTAGACACCTATCACCAAAAAAAATTAAAACATGCAACTGTGAGGAGACATCAAATTGTTTAACGATACGACCTATGACAAAAGTCTGGTCTCTTTCTCTATCCCTTTTCTTGGCTATGTATCCCACATTGTTTTTTTCCCACATTTGAGTTCTTCTGGATTTTTCGTGCAGGGATGGAAAGTTGTAGTTCTAAGTTACCTACGTAGTAGGGTGGCGTTCTTTTGACTTGGCCATACCACCGCAGCGTATCTTCCTGTATATTATTTATTAGACAAAAGCCTGATCTAACCGAACGAAAACCTCTGAGTCTCTCTACTCTAGTATTGACCCAGATTTCTATAGATAACATAATGGTAGATTTTATTTATTAAATAAATGCCCCAGACTAACTGGAGTGGTGTGGACTCACCCGGTACTTGCCCTCGCCGACCTGGAACACGCGGAACTTCTGCCGGCAGGTGCACAGCATGACCAGACGCTTCACCTCGTCGTGGATCTTGTCGGCGTCCGTTGGTGGACCGCGTCTTTCCACCTGAGAACAACTCATGTTTTACCCCCTTGTTCTACCACCATCACGTTTTATCCTCTTGCTGTACCACCCACCCGTTTTCTCTCCCTGTTTTACCCCCTGTTCTACCACCCTTACGTTTTACCCCATTGTTTTATCACCCATAGGTTCTACCACCTAATCCATCACCCTCACTTTTTAAGCCCCTATTCAACCACCCTCACGTTTTACCACCATGTTCAACCAACCTTATGTTTTACCTCTCCTGTACTACCAGCTTCTTTCGTATATGACAAGGAGCAAACGGTGTTTGGTGGTTTACAGGAAATACCAGAAGGCTTGCAGATGCACTGCCGGCCTTTAATGAAAGTACTAGAAAAACCCGGTAGACGCTTTCCTGACCGCAAATTAGGTTACTATATTCTCTTATCCTGTTATGCCATTCATGTTCTTTTTCTCTTTCCCATTATTTTTTTAAAACATTCGCACTCTTTGACTTGTTATCTGCATTCTACCAATGTTATTTCAAACGCCACAAATTGACAATTTAAACATTAAAGTCGGTAAAGTTACATTGGTTTTGAGCTATTTCGAGTTACTTAGAGCATCATTTATTTTTATAACGCTTAATTTTCGTTTGTATTGTTGTTTGTTACTTAGTATTTGAGTTTTCTACCCGTTTTTGGTTAGCCTTTCTGAGACTCTTAAAGAAAAGTCTGCTGATATTTCCTACCTTTGATATAATTATGTTAAGGCAATTTAGTGATCATAAAGACGTAATGTTTGAAAAATTTCCACTTATCAGATTGTATAACCCTGCAAAGCATTCTAATTGTACAATACCGAATTACCGCGAACAATATACAGTGCATTATTTCCTTTCTTATAGATCTTGCTGTGCTTTAATGTTCGTTTGTAAGTAAAAGCATTAGGAATTGCCTCGCGAAAACATCCGCGCACGCCCGCAGTATCTCTACATCAGCTATTGAGAGGATCCCTTCGTGCTGTGTGGCCAATTCTATCTGGAACATTTATCACAATTAATTCACAACCGTGCGATTTGCAAGGAATTTCTATCCTCTCACAACATCTCTGTGGTAACCACTGCCACTTGTAGTTATACTGACGCGATACGATTTACAGCTTCGTAATGTTATGTGAGCAAAAATATTTCTACAATATTATTAACGTATTTGCAACCTTCCTAGTAATGCAGGTATGTATGGACTTAGGTATGCACTTCCTATCAAATTAAACGTATGTCTGTTTGCCTCCTATCATAAAAAAAATCAGCATTGCATACTATATCCACTTTTTCTGCAGCAATTTAACATCGTATCTCGAATGCGGCTAAGTGACGAAATTGACCAACATTTGCTAATAAGGGAACCATAATGCCCTACCATGGGATACAGTCTAAAATCACCTTTACCCCACGTTATTAAAGAGCAAATTGCATTGCGGCATGTCCATAATTCTATACACCTGTTCCGAGCGGGATCAAGAAACTTTAATCTCGTTCATGATTTCACACTCGGTGCGAAAAGGGCCCAAGTTCCCACAGAAATCAACCAGTCTAAGGCTACGGTTAATATGGAAGCGAATTTTGACGGAAAATGTTTCAGGGCGACTTCTGGCGGATTATTTAGAACAAAAAAAACCTGTTTTAAGAATATATTAGAGAGTTTAACACTGGCAGTAACAAGCACGTCGGAACATCTACGATCATCGTTTTTGTGAGTTTGTTGGGCGACAGCATCGTGCGGACTGTAACAATATCAGAAAAAGCGCAAAGTGTAACCACCTTATTCTGACGAGCATTTCATACGTACCTATTTGCCAGATACGATGCGATTGTCTGGATGCGAGTTCTGAAAAAATCTGAAATTCTGTGTCGAAACTCGTTTCGTTTCGTCATTAGGTCTAAAATCCTCATCAGAACATAGTTTCGTCGGAACTTCCGAAATGCTTGTCAGAACACAGTTTTGTCAGAACACATTTTTTGAGAAAGTCAGAAATGCTTGTCAGTACGTACGTCGTCTTCGTGAAGTACGCGCACTGACGAGCCTTCACCCACCCCGATGCGCCTTTAGTCTTATTATTTTAGTAAACGACTCATACTAAATGGATGGGTCTTCCTTTTTATCTATGCCATAACTAGTCAGATCCACTATGGCTACGTGACCTCCGATAACCCTAGCTACTATTGTCACTCTCCCTATATTGTCCGAGACGTTAGTATCCGTATCCGAGTTTGGTCAGAACGTCCGAAATGCTTGTCAGAACACATGCTCGTCAGAAATCGTAGTCACAGTAACCGTAGCCTAAGGTGTTGTGCAGATAATTTAATGAGATCGCAGAGATAAACATAAATGCCGCGTTATTTGGTGCCGATCGACATTTCTACCGGTGTCACGATTTCGTGTTATTTCAAACCGAACTTTTAACTACTTTTATATTGACTGCTGCATTTAATAGACTGTGTGCAACTGATGGGTTGTTTGAGAAGAAAATAATCTAGTATAAGATATGATCGTGAGATTTCACGTGGATTTTATACGTTATCATTTTTGTTCTGCTTCATTGCCAGGAGGAATGATCGATTTCTCAATAGAAGAAAGACTTGGGGAGGTCGTAACTTAATCAGTGGCCGGCGTTTGAGTCGATCTCTAAGTTAAGTAGCTCTTACCGCGCTCGTGTGATAGATGGGTAAACAATTCTAACACTGGTTTTTAAATATCCAAACTTCTTCGTGTTTTAAGATTGTGAGGGTTCCGGAGATGATGGCAGTGGGTCAACTTAACTCGCACTACAGCCACATCCTCTGCAATCTAAGCAGACCCTGGTTTTAAACCGATATAACGCTAGGATGAAGGAATTATTTCTCAATAGTGTGTTTTAAATCGTATACAATTACTAAACTCTTAACGTAAAATATTTTTTCAATCATAGAGATAGTAGTCACAAACGTTTTGAAGGTAGAATAAAATACATTTTAACTTTTGACTCTAAAATCAGCTTTAGTTAAAGTTTTAGTTTCAACACTTTAGTGGTTTTTGTCTAAGTATATATCATTTTATAAAGAAATCAATTAAATATCATTTCTTAATATCGGCCGCGTCTTAGTTTCTTGCTTAGTGTCTTAAAGCAGCATCCGTACATTAGTTTTTTAAGGAACTATGATAAAGGCCAGGTATTTCAAAAGGTACTCTGTAATAGCAGCGTGGTGGGAAAGTAGAGTCAAGAGTGTATTGTTCAGTACTTAATTGCCATGCGAATGCTGTTACCTTTGCGTTTAATTCTCTAACAAAGAAACCATTCTTTAAGAACGCAGTTAGCCTTTGAGTTTACCTTACCAATTGCGAATTTATAAAGGTCACCGCTTGAACTCCAGAGTCTTTGTCATTCTGAGTCGTAAATATAGCTGGACTTTACCTATTACCGTTTATTACACATTGAACGAAGTTATTTGACTAAAAGACGTATTTATCGTTCAATAAATCTATGGAATGGTTTCTTAAGTCTAAGTTGCGAGAAGAACTGTGCTAGGTTGAGCCCTGATCCGGCGTAGCTATGCCTTACCATTCCACCTATATGCACGCGGATCACATATAAAAGAGTATCTACTCGTGAAAAACTGCACTACCAGAAGGTTAGCAAGAATGTTGCCGGTATTTGATAAACTAGATTGAAACATCGACAAAAATATTACTGTGAACCTACTTTAAAGGCTAAATACAAAATTGAAACTACAGGACTAAAAGTGCAGAACACGAATCGCCTTTGACTTTATAAATTAAGGGGAGGGTACGGAAGCAGATGTTACGCGATACAGACGTAACGGTTAAAGGGGACGGTGGTGGATATTCGTGTTATGATGAACAACAGAACATATTTGAGTATTTATGTATTCTTAGAATGAAGCTAGAATAAGGGACCAAAGAATTATAATGAGAGAAATGCCTTAAATTGAATTTTTTGGTTATGAATTTAGAGTGTACATAAAACTAATTATAAGTATGCCAATGCGAAAATATTTTTTTTATTTTTTATTAGTCTATTGTGCCCCACTGTTGGGCAAAGGCCTCCCCCTTCTTGAGCCACCTTCCTCTTTCCTGGGTAAATCTCCTCCATAACTTCAAAAAGAAATAAATATATTTAGGACCCACGGCACATTTACGACACACGGACGTCTGTTCCTAAGGTAGACAACTTAATGCTTGTATTAAAAGTAACAAACGTCTGTTATACACAAATATTTATACATATAGATATACACCCAGACTCAGAGGCAGGAGTCGATTCCACGACACCCGCAGTGGAAGGAAGGGTTACTGCGCCAACGGGCCAGTCAAAAAAAAAGTCAAACAAAAAGTAGTGGCTTGATCCACTGTAATCCACATAGCACAAGACAGAAGTGAATGGTTTAAGAGGAGTAAGACCATTGCCCAGCTATGGGACGTTGCGGGCTAATTAAAAAAATAAGTAGTATCATATGCATATAGTAAATGATTTTATTTTGGCATTAAAAACAGTCACATCAATTGCCTTTATTATATTGATTGTTCCAAAAGCAAATATTTGTAATAGTGTAGATTATATATACAATTATCATCAGAAGATACTTGATGAACCTAATCTAAGGGAACAATAATGATTCAGTTAGGTATCAGTGAATCTATTACAAAATGCTAATGAAAATGTAAAACCTAAGCGTAAATCAATGAATTGATTCGTGCAAGCAGTACCAAGTATGTAATAACGTTAGTTATAAAAACTTATCATCAGAAGGTACTCGATGAACCGTAAGAGATCAACAATCATCCAGAAATGTAACTATGGATGTATTATGCATTGCTAATGAAAATGTAAAACACAAAGCGTAAAACAATGATTCGGTTCGGCATTTATATTACAGTGCCAAACAATATACCGTTACTATTGTTTTAGAAGTACCGGTTGCTCGCACAAGTTTGTTTTTATTGGGATCAACATTCTAGGTTTGGATTATTGATTTTATTGCTAAGTAGTCCAGTGATATTAGATTTTTGTTATCAAGGTGAACTCAGGCGATGAACGATATATATAAAGGGTAGGGAAAAATTCCCTCATCATATTAAAATGTTTGCGCTGCTCGTCAATAGGAAAAATTATAATTAATTAAAAACTGTGTTGAAATAATGAAAATTCGAAAAGAGGTTACAGAAAGTTTCTAAGATTTTTAAGGGAAAGAAAAACATGAGAGGCTTTTATAGTTCCTTTTGATACAAAGTTAGGAATGCATGCAAGAAAATGCACCGTCTATGTGAAGTATTTTTTAAAAATTTTATTATTAATTCTTCACCAAATTATTTTCTGTCAACTAATGGCGCAGGGCATGCGCAGTACCGTTATTAAATGGCCGCTGTCATATTTTTAGTATGAAGTGAATTTTGTAATATAGCTTTTTTTTCTGTTCACGGGCAGATTAAACATTTTGATACGATAATCAGGGTATTTTTGGGGACCCATTGATAAATGTCTAATAGACCGGATCATAGCTCTATGATAACACATATAAATCAAATGACTGGACTAAAGTTTGGGTTCATCTGGCGTATTTGGTTATTTCGCTGACGTGTGACTCTGTTTTGGGTGATGAATCTATGAGTGGTAATTCTATAATCTTTACTTAATTTTATAACACTCAGAGAGCTAGTGCCTACTGAATCTAAAACCATAGAGCACTCGCAAGTATATACCTGATCGATAGTATACCATACATATCCACTACAACTGACTACATTCTCAAAACAAAAAATGAAAGAGCTGACCTGAGACTATATAATTCTCTGTTCGATATTTTATTTAGGTAATTTATAAATAAACTAGTTGTGCCTGCGACTTCGTCCGCGTAAAACTAGGTAATAAAAAATAGATTTTATTTTAGTGTGATGATAGCTGAGCCCATAGCTTTCTTTTTGACACTGAAAGAATTTTTAAAATCGGAAAAGTAGTTTCTGGGATTAGCGCGTTCAAGTAAACAAGCTCTTCAGCTATATATATTCGTATAGATTTAGGAAGTCTATGACCAGCAGTGAACGTCAATGGACTTAAGGAAAGAAGTACAGTCAAAAGACAAGACGTCTTGCTTCTATATTCCAGTGAAAGTCCCGTCCACATCGGTCCGGCCGTCTCTGAGATAAAGCGGAACAAACAGACAGCCAAATACGTTTTAACCAGCGTTTTTGCTATAGGTATCTTATATACAGCCATATGCAATTAGTAATAAACCAGGCCATTTATTTTTGTGAAACTAAACAGCAATCAGAGCATGTGATGTCACATCTTGCCAAACAAATTGTTGTTTTTATAAACTCAGTTGTCAGCCCAATTTCGCTTTAATAAATATCAATATCATCACCAAAACAAAATATCACTCATTTTAATCAATGATTCATAAGCAACTGAACAATATGAGAAGTAATATGTATTTGGATTTTATAGAGAGGTAAAAAAGTTACATCAGTAATAAATATTAGAAATACAATTTGATTATGAATGTAAATTACTAATTTGGTGATTGATTACACAGTTATCTCAAACTATTTCAATTATATCTATTATTCATGAATATCCACTACTAATATGTTAACTATACTAATATATAAAACTGGAGTGTGTTTGTACACGCTAATCTCATGAACTACTGATCCGATTTTAAAAATTCTTTCAGTATTAGATAGCCCATTTATCGAGGAAGGTTGTAGGCTATGTAGGGTATCATCACGCTAAATCTAATGGGAGTGGAGTCCTAATAAAGAATGTTTCAAAATCGGGGGTTCTTTTCCCATTCGAGAGCTTCCGCTGCGTGCGCTTCGTAAATGGTTAAAGTTTCGCAAAAGTCATGTATGAAAAAATTGTTCCCCTTTAAAAGTTCTAAATAAAAGTCGGCAACAGCATATGTCTATCTTTTAAGGTGGGCTCAGTATAACCATTTTTATGCTAATCAAATTTGTTCTAAGATAATGCATTATTTGTGGTCTTTTTATAAACATGATGTTAATCCTCATCCAAAAACTATTTTTTAACCTCTATGTGGTAAGTTTAATTATTACATATCTACTAATTTAATTTTTTTGGAAAACAATCGATATCGTTCGAATCGATAAGCTCTATTTATCAATCGATTTTAATTAAAAGCAACGCCTTTCGGTATGCAGCCGAATAAATTTGGCGCGTACGGGTACCAGTACCTCTTTCTCACATAAGATCGACGTGAAGTTGTGGCAACGCTGTCATGTCAAGTATTGTTCTCCCTTTTGGTTCAGTTTGTAAGAGTTCCCTATGACCCAAGTCCCTCCATAAAGGCCGGCAACTCCTCTACGATCCATGTGATGTCCATATACGATAATTGCGCTGACGGAGGAGTATGAAATTCGGCACAGTTGTAGTTCATATGAAGCAAGATGTGCGAATGCTAATATTGTTTTATAATATATTAATATATAATATATTAAATTATTAAAGTAAAACCACACGCACACCAATGAGAGACGATTTACACCAGTGTGTGTAAAAGTGTAATCGTGACTATTTCTGTGATCTGAGGTGAGAACCGTATGATTAATTGTCAAATTTTATTTTTCTGTGAATAGAAAAAATTATGTCGTTTATTACGACGTATATTTTGGTGGTTTGGTGGCAAAGGTTTGTGGGCGAAGTTCGACACAGCTCGCGATCTCTAGTAACAATAAATAATTAAAAGAAAACAGCAGTTTCAATGTTTTTTATATATTTTTATTCACTTCACAAAGTTTTTAACCCCCCTTGTGACCCCTTTAACACGTTACGTTATTTACAGATGACCCCTTAGTTATTCCAAAACTTCAATGTAAAGTACTTCATTAAATCAAAGGCGTTTTTTTTTTAAAAAAAAGCTTTTACTTTTTTGTATCGATGGTTTTAAAATCTGTCAAACCCTTTTTTAAAGAATGCCTTATATATTTTTCAGTTCTCCTGCATCGTTTATATAACAGCGGGTTCCTGGAATCTTCCGCGGCATCGGGAGCGGAAGCCGGAAGACAACCTTATCTCGATGACCATAGTCATGTTTGGGACGCTATCTGCTATCAGCAACATAGTGGCTTTGATGGGAGTAACCATGGTTAGTGTCTAAAATATACCTTGGAGCTATTTTTATGAGGAGGTCATAGATTAATCAGTGGCTTGCGCAAGGATTTTAGCTTACCGCGGCCGATGGATAGAGGACCTATTTTAATACTAATTTCCAAATATCCGACCTCATTATTTATTTCCATTTAATTACATATATTCTTGACATCATTTGACCATTTACATATAATTTAATCAAACATTAGAAATAATTGACTATTGACACGGGATTTAATTTTGAAAGTTTAAAGTTTTGTTATATTATTTAATTGAATTTTACATTGTATAACTTTATTTAAAACTATGTTGTACGACAGAAATGGCTGAATGCATGTATTATGTATTGACGATAAATAGATGATAGAATATTAAGTTTGAGATTTTGAGAAGGTCGTAGCTTATTCATTAGCCAGCATTAGAGTCGATCGCTTGGTTAAATTGCTCTTAGCGCATCCGGGTGATAGATGGATAACCAATTCTTCCAATGTTTTGGGAGGCACGAAAAGCAGTGGGTCCCGATTATTGTCACTGCGTGATATTGGTCGTGAGATTGTGGAGGTTTCGAGGATGAGGTCAGACGGCTGTCGGCCATCTTACCTCGCCCCACAGCCACATCCTCTGCAATTTAAGCGAATCCTGGTAATCGACTGGGATAACGCTAGGAAGAAGAAGAAAACATTGATACTAATTTTCTCTTCTATTCTTTTTTTCTCTTTCTAAACACCTCGATGTCCCAAAGTCCAAAAGCGTTCTAAGATATTTTTGCCTCGTATAACAGATTTGAGAAGTCAGTTGCCAGGTCTGATATTTACGAATCGATGCAACTTGAGGATCTTCAAAAGAAGGGCATATTCGTTCCTCTAAGGCCGGAAATGCATCTGCGAACTGGTGATGCAGTTTACCATGGGCAGTCAGCAGTAGCTTGCCCGTTTGCCCCTTGTACAAAAATATAATTCCAGCCAACAAAGGCAATAACCGGTAATGAGAGGTAATTTAAGAATGACTGAAGAAGTAATTTTATTCATTTAACAATGTTTTCCAAGTTGTTTACGGTAAGAACGCGATGAGTAATATACAAAAAAACATTCAAAAATGTATGTATAAAGAGTTACTAAATGTTGCTAACATTTAGTTTCATAAAACTAACAACGGCATGGATACACATTCAAGAATTAATTAAAATGTAAAAAGTGCATCTTTCTGTCGTTTATTTTTCAACCGACTTCAGTAGTTCTTTATGTTCGTTATCGCAAAACCTTTGACTGGTCAACCGATTTTGATGATTCTTTTTTTATTTGAAAGCTGGTGCTTCCCTTTTGGTCCTATTTCAATTTGGTCTTGTTCTGACAATTGGAAGTTGTTTTTTTTAAAGAAAGAAACATTATATCGTGTCGGATAGGACTATTTATATAATAAATATCATTAGATAGATCGTTTTAGATAGCTCAACGGTATAAGGTATGGAGTGAAATCCGCAAGGTACCCGGTTCAAACCCCATCGCCGTTAGGGTATTGTCGCACTTACTCCTAATACAATTTTTTTTTAATTTAAGCTTAGTAGGAGGGGAAAAGGGAATATTAGACATACCTCAAAAGAATTCCTAATATTCTTTAAAAAAAAAAATTAAAAAGATTGTGCATCTGTGATTTTCAAGGACGTAACAAATTATTACGCTAATTGCTATTTCAATGTTACTTTTCAGAGACGACCAGGGTGCATGCAGCTATCTCTCCTCTTCAACTCGGTGTTCATCTTGTGCATCTTCCTCGTGGCGGTGGTGGCGTGTCTCTTCAGCCCAGAGCTAGAGCCCTTCATGCACAAGCCAGGCTACCTCACTCTGATTGTCTTGCTGATTCTGGCTAAAGCTGGTACGTGTAAAATTGTACATCTATTTCCTATTTGTACTTGAAGTTAACATTCAAAAATGTGAAAATCAAATTTCCGTAAGAATTATTTTTAAAAGAGTGGCTAACGAGTATCTTGCTGATTCTTCTCGTGGCCTGTTTCTAACCACCCAACCACCGACTTTAAAAAAACATTACAAATTCAAACTCACGCTGAAATTTTTTTTTTTTAAATTTAACCTATATATGTACATGATACCTGTATCATGTACATATTCATAGACATTTAGTGAAATAATTTTATTCTGACATTATAAACCTTAAACAGACACTCCATTTTTATTTATATATATAGATACTCTAACGAAGTATTGTATGCCAAAGAAAGAAAGACCATTCTTCATAATAAATGTCCAAGTAATTTAACATGTTATACATGATCTAAGCCAACCTACCCTACCCTAATAAATAACATTGAAAAGAACTCTAGAAGCTGATTCCTTCATCACTATTTTACTATCGGACCAGTAGACGCCTGCACTCTTTTGCAGTTGATATTCCACCAGCTACTCGAAGCGCTTTGCCTCTTTGTTCATTATGCCACTTCCTGCTTCAGTTTTTCCTCGGTACTTTTAAAATAGGGGTAGGTATAGTCTAGAACATCATGGTATGTCCTAGAGAGCATCATTCCTTTTCAGCATATATCATGGCTGTCTAACGTTGACCTATTGCACATAAAAAACCCAAAGCAGTCCAGAGGACTGCTGACAGAAGTAAAAACCTATAACTGTAAACAAACAACTTAAATCACGTGACCATTCGAGGACGACTTGCATGAATTTAATCCCCCATCCAATCCTGCATGTAAATCTAACTTAAATAAAATACAAGATGCAAGACAAGAGATACAAGAGTTTTGAGTGAACTAGGCATCACCGGTTTTATTTTTTTTTAATATTAGCATTCGCATACCATCCTCTACATAAACTTAGTGCAGTGGGCAGTGACCCTGTCTTCCGCTCCGGGAGTAATGGGTTCAATTCCCGCCTCGAGTCTGGGCGTATTATCTATATGTATGTATTTATATGTTACAAAAAATATATTTGTGTATAACAGGCATCTGTTACCTATAACACAGGCATTAAGTTGTCTACCTAGGAACGGACGTCCGTGTATCATATAGTCATATATATCTTCTTCTTCCTAGCGTTATCCCGGTTAAGTACCAGGGTCCGCTTAGATTGCCGTTTGACGTTATCCCCGAAACCCCACAATGTTACGATTAATTATACTCAGTTACATTAGTCGAGAACCACTGTTTTACGTGCCTTCTGAAACAGAAAAGGCACAGTATACGAAAAACAGTGTCAGAAAAGGGTCACCAATCTATAACCTGGCCGCGGAAAGAACTGCTTAACCTAGCGATTGGCTCAAATGCCGACAGCTAATTCAGCCTACAGCCTATAACATGCTTAATCAATTCGGCCTCCATTGGGGAAGTCAAAATACTAAACAACAGGTCAGCATTCAATCTGAGTATTTGTGAGTGTAAATTGAAACATGTCGAGAGTTAATTGCGTCGAGATCCGTCAGGGATTTGCCTCGTCACTTCACCAAACGATAATCCGCCACAGCTCTATTCGTCGTTGCCTATTCTAGAGGTACTGTGACTGTTTTTTATATACTAAATAATAACGACCAAGGCGACCAATTGTGCAATTAGCTCATTTGAAAGTAATGTAGGAAGGGCACACCAAGGTGGAAGGTTTCGGCGAGGAATGAAAGATAGGAGCGTAGGTCGATATGCTCAACCACGGCAAAAGGAAGATCTTCGTGTACAGGCCGATAGTTGTTCGTCGGAAGGTCTATATATAGTTATAGTAAGTAGAAACTTCGCTAGCGTGAGTTTGTTTGTATGGAGCTTTTCAGTGTTTGTACTTCGGTCATCGTCATCCGTACAGCGCCATCTAGTTTGCTCTGGGGTAACCTTTTCCACTCGACATCATTGCCATCTCGTTATGTAGCGTCAGCTACAGTAATAAAGAAACATTGAAATCACCAGAGAAAAGTATTAATTAGAATTATAATAAATTGCTTATAAGTAATTTACGATAAATTAAAGAAAGAAGGAAAGAAAAGGAGGAGGTCTTAGCCTAAACAGTGATCGCCATTTGAGTCGATCGGTAGGTTAAGTAGTTCTTGTTGCGATAGATGGATTACCCATTCTAACACAGGTTTATATTTAATATCCGACCTTCTCCACGTTTCGGAAGGCACGTAAAACAGTGGGACCCGATTAATATCATTGAATGATATTAATCGTGAGGTTATAGAGATCGTGTGGTTCCGAAGATGACGTTAGATGGTAGTCTATCATCGTATATCGCCCCACAGCCACATCCTCTGCAATTTAATCGGACCCTGGTCCGAATTCGTGATAACGCTGGATAAAAGTACATGGTTTGATGGAATCAAATAAATGTTTACTTTCCCTCTTTATTCTTCTGATGGTCTACTTTTCACATGACCATACCATCCCAGCCAAGATTCCTGCATCTTGTCAGCGATATCAATAATAGTTCATATACTAATCAGCAAGTGAGTACACACTTTCAGCGCTGGGTCAATCATAGTATCAGTTAGTTAGTTCAGATGAAATGTGGTGATTAATTATACAAATAATACTTTTGAAAGGGCGCGTCTTTGTGAGTGTAAATTGAAACATGCCCGGAGTTAATTGCATCTAGGTCCGTGAGGGCCTCACAGCCCGCAGTCCCTCTCAATTGTAATCCGACGATCCTCCTTCGCTCTGTCCGACACAAAGCTTGATAGCCATTTGTGGTTATTGTTGAAATAATATTCGCAATTCGCAGACAACTGGAATACTGTTGAAATTCAAAGAAGTTAAAGAATAAATCTGATGCTTTAGCACGAACATCCCCAACCCTCCTAAGGCGACGAGTCCACTTTATTTAAGATGAAAAAATTCGTGCTAGGCCCACAGGAGGCAGTGTGTCATGCTATAAATCAATGCTCTATCGTGTCACGCTATTAATCAATGCTCGTGCAAACCGCGTTAACACTAAGGGGGGTCCCCTTAGTGTTTAATGTTGTTTAATGTTGGTTAATGCTGTGGGTCTAGCACGGACATTTTCAAAGTCGAATTATCGAAATGTTCGTGCCAAGGTCTTTTTAGTATCCAAATATTTTAAGTAACATAATGGGAACTAGAACGCATAATGAATATAACATTTTGGCTCATTTCTTAATTAGTGTCATTAGTTTCCCTTAAAAAAACCTCGTAAGTTAACAAGTGTGTTTGTTTCACTCCGAAGCAAATCGGTTGCGTGAATCGACTGTTGAATCGAAATATTACGTCTTTACTTTTATAAAATGTGTTAGATATACTTAAATAGAACTCCTAAAATCTTAAAAAAGAGAAAGATTTATAGTGTAGTATTTCAGAATAATTATATATTGACACGTTTTCTTCTTGTTAACAAAATGAAGTAGCATTTTCTTTCTCATTAAGTCTGCGATTAATAGAATGCACTTGGTAACTGACTAATAAGTAGACTATTCAATACTTCTGCCTCCTCATATAACTTTTAATTAGCTCTGCTTTTAGTTTTTCATTATATATTTTACTAACAATGAAATGAAAAACACTCTGTAGCACTAATCTAAGTAATAGGAGCTAAAATCTATAATAGACATAATTTATTAAATATTATTTGCTATTAGAATATACAAATTATTTAATCATAACAATGACGTAATAGTACTGTTTTTGGCTTTAAGTGAAATCTATTGACAATTAAAAAAATACCGTTAAATTCCGAAACGCTATTCAAAAATCGTACATATCCATGGATACATAAATGTAGAAAACAAGAAAATTATATTCTAAAATAATGCGTACAATTGAACTAATGTTAATACACGTAATAAATAATAAATAAAATATATTAGCGTTTGCCCGCGGCTGCACACGCGTGGACCAGTTTATAGAAATAACAAACAGCTGTTAACGACAGCGTAACTGAAAAAAAAAATTCTTTACTGTATCTAATATTATATGACTAATTCTCCAATACTGATATTTTATTTAAAATTTTATTAATAAACGAAGAAGAACGACGAATTAAATAAACTTAGTTATCAATGAGTCTTCAAACTTAGTAGTTCCTGAAAAGTAAATAAAAATTTACTATTCTCTATTAAAACCTCAAATAAAAAGTATTTACTTAAAATACCATATTTTATTTATTTGCGATTATATATTAGGCAAAAATACTAGTTTCTCTATTAAATCATTTTAAGTCTACTCTATGTATACTCTATATTTTTTTGGTACCCCAAATATTCTCATGTCCCTCCAATTACATAACATCTCAGATCATAGAAACTATTTCTATGATCTGTGCAAAACATATAGTGTTTTAAAACGATCGCATTGTCTTTATAAACATTTACGAATAAACTTGGACCGATTCGTAATTCGCGATTATTAATAAAAATCGATGTGGTTTATTTTTTATAAATTACTCAAAATAAATATATATTTTTATAAGCAGATCCAGTTATTTATTCTATAAAATATTTTCAAATAACTACTTTACAATTACACAATTCGAAATTATTAGTAAAGTTTAAAATATGATGTTGATAATACACTTTTGTATATTCCTACCCACTTTATTAATCTGTAATGATTCATAATAATATATGAAAAAATGATTAATTAATAAACTCCACCCAAGATAAAAAAAAAATCGATACACTTTTTAAATTATTCAATGACGTAGGCTTCACCATGGTAAAACTTAAAAAAAAATGAAGTAAAAAATGTTTTTTTTTTATCTTAGAGCGCAGATTAAATAAAAATTAGTATGATTTAAACCTAAAACAATATATGTTGCTTTTAAAGTTTCTCGACGCTTTCGAGAGGAAATAGTGAGATTTTTAATATAAATAATAAATATATCATTCATAGACATAGCAATGATAGGTGTACGTACTGTATTAGTGTTCTAAATAAAAATAAAACACCTTTATGGCAAGTTGAATTTATATTATGTAACAATAAACATCTACACGTGATTTTATACTATCCTTTTAAATTTAGGAATTAATATAATGTTTCAAATTTAAATATTTATTACGTAAATGTAAAAGTTTTGAAATTTTAATTAAGTGTATACGTTTCTGACATCTCATACGTTCAAAAAAATATTCGCTTAATAAACAAATAAGTAGTAATTGTTTAGGTAAAATAAATTTTCGCCTACTAATTTACTGTTTTATGTATTTAAGATTAAAAGAACGTCTTTTGTGCTTCTTACGGAGATTTGTATGGAGATTAGAATAGAAGAAGTAACATCTCTGTATATTAAATATGTTTGTCGAATTACGAAAATAAGGGGGGCGCCACATCTGCTACATTCGTGCCATAATACTTGTCTACACCAACCAGCGCCATTCTGGAAGGTTTTTGGTCAATTTATCTGCTATTGCTACGCTCATATCATAACATTTGTCTACATCAGCGCCATTGTGGATGGTGTTTGAACTAGTATCTAAACTATAATGTTGGACACTTTTTCAACTTTTCTCCCGAGATGTTACTCCTTATATTCTAATCTCCGTATTTTTAAGTTCGGCCGAAATCATAGACTATAAAATTCACTTAAGATGTTATATTTAATTTCTCAACTGTATAGACCTGTATAGACGAAGTTTTTAATATTAAAAAGAAATACCAAATTATACTAATGTTAAATATAAAAAATTCTTTAATTTTTAAAAGTGTTTAGTAAAGCATAAATATTATTATTATTAGCTTGAATTAAATATGTTCGTTACATTTTTGACTTTCACAGTGACATTTTATTGCATTTGGCGCGTTAAATTTTTATTAGTTTTTATATTCTAAAATTATAAAAGATATCCAACTAAGACTAATTTTAAAGTCGTGGAAAAATGTCTTAAATTATAAAGTTACAGTCGAATTGATTAAATTTTCTTAAGGTGCAATGTATTTTTTCGTACGCTTGTAATTATGTCAAAATATGTCGTAAATCTCAGATTATAGAACCAAATCTGAGTCTTAAATCATCTGTTTAATGACTTGTGTAAATTTGAAAATTGTTTCTTTAACTATTATTTAATATTGCATATTTTATTTTATATCTGTAACATATTACATGATAATGATTTTATTATACCGGAGCCAGACATAGATGACAGTGTTTGTACATTTTTGACCTTGAAGTCTACAAAGTTCTAGAAAACTTTCTGAAGTTACACAAAGTACGGCCACACAACAGATCATTGAAATGATCATTCAAATGAAGCTATGTCTGGCTCCGGCATTATAATATTAAGTGTATTTTTTTGTACGCTATAAGTCTATAAAATGAATACAATTTATTTGTACAACGTTCGCAAAATAGTGAAGTTATATTTTATGAAGGAATAAATTTTATTTTATTGTGACTGTTCTTTTATTTCATAATAAAAATACAATATCATTTTTAGGGTCCCGTAGTACTAATAGGAACCCTTATATTTCGCTGGGTCCGTCCGTCTGTCTGTCCGTAAGGTGGTCCCCCCCTAGCATTTCCAAACTATTAGACATACAGACTTGAAATTTTCCATGTTGATAGAACTAGGAAAAACTCATTAGGAAAATTATTCTGAACGAAAGCAGACAACAATTTTTGAAGTTATTTAACAAATACGTTTATAGCGTATCAGATACGGAACGTGTCAAGACACGCTTATATAGAAGGGTTCCGTATCCATCCGGCCATTTTTATTAACCCATAATGTTTATGCGTCATCAACACCTAATATAACTCTATATTATTGTTACATATAGACCCGCCCCGGTATGTATCTATATAAAGGGTCACCATGAAATTTCGAAAACCACGGGGAGTATAAAGATGATATTTGGCAGGGAAGGAGTTTATAGTTAGTGAACAGTGGATAACAATGGATTTTTAGATAAGGCCAGGGAGGTCTACGTGTCATCAGAAAAATCGAAACAGTCCCGCATTTTTTTTTTGACGTAAGTTCCTAAATAAACACATTATTCCGGTAATCCCTACAGAACCTACCTTGTAAGGTGTGGGAAAGGCACACTAAGGTCGAAAGCTTTTCGGCGAGGAATGAAAGGTGGGATCGAAGGTCGATATGCTCAACCAACGCAAAGGAAGATCCACTAATTCAAGGTCGCCTTTACGAATATCTTTGTTCTGATTCAGTTGTAATAAATAAAATTATGGCGGTTGAATTACTGAAAGTTTATTAACGCATGGTCTTTATACAGGTAAGAACAATGGCTCATTATATAGTTTGAGTGACCGTGGCTATGGCAGGTCGACGGCTCTAAAGATGCGAAAAATGTGGCTTTACATTTTCCTCACCTCGTGCACTAGAGTGTGTGACACTAGAATGCCGTATACCTGCCAAAGCCACGATCGCTCAAACTTTATAATGGGCCATTGTCCTTACCTGTATAAAGAACATGCGTTGACAAACTTTCAGCTTTCACAAAATACCGTAGGTCTGGATTTCAGGAACTCTTGTCTGAAAAACTTCACCCTGTTCCCAGACAGCTTAATTGAGTATAGTTCCGTCCTTAAGGCTTCCTTAAAGCGAATTAATTCAATCAAACACGAAATGATGATAAATTCTACAATCGTGGATTTATATATATATATAATATGATAAAATAATATACGTAATGCCAAGTTATTAAGCCACTCACGTGAAAATGCTTCTCGTGTACTTTTTGCTTCCTATGCGATGTACCTAGCCTGTTCATCATGGCCGCTACTACTTCTGGTTGGTGAAGGTTGTCCATAGCCATATTGAGGGAAGACATAAGGTTGATGACGTGTGCCTTGAACTGGTGGTTAGTGGCTAATTCCTCATCGGGGACGTTCTTTATCATGCGGAAAAAGCCTCTGGTTTCTGGATAGGCGCGGAATAACCTGTGAGGAAATATTATTAATTACTTACCATACTAAGTGCACTTAGTTTTTTTTCATCTTTAGAGTTTCGTGAGCATTCACGATTCAGATTCATAATTAAATAATAAATAAATAAAGATATAGGAGTATATGACTCACGGACGTCTGTTCCTAAGATAAACAACTTAATGCCTGTGTTATATATAACAGATATACATAAATATTCTTTTTTGGAAATATATAAATACAAACATATGGATAATACACCCAGTCTCGAGGCGGGAATCGAACCCACGACCCCCGGAGCGGAAAGCAGGGCCCTTGCCCACTGCGCCAACGGGACAGACTAATATATTAATTATTATAAAAAACGGTTTTTTAAACTCACGTATAGAAATATCGGGATTGCCTGTCTAGTTACGAACCCGTCCGGGGTCATGAGCTCGCTAAGAAGCGGTACCTCGGCGGGAACGGTTTCCACTTACAGTGCAGTTTAGTTTGACCGAGGTAGCTCAATTTTACCATCATAATTTGATTGAATTTACTAGCCCTGGTGTATCCTAATCGATACGACTTGGGGACGTTCAAGAATAGACTATATTCATTTCTCAAATTTCCAAAGGCAACAACGCATCTGCGAACCTTCCGGTGGTCAACGGGACTCGATATTTCATTAGTTGAATCATCTACCCATTGCTTTGGAGCTTTGGCGGAGTGGTATTATGTATCCCCAGCCCTTTGTCCCAGCCTCCGAGAACCCCAGCCACAAAAGCGATGCTACAAGATAACTCAAACTTACAAAGCTCACAGCCACAAAAGCGATGGTAACTAACGTGTTAGAATAGCATAAAATACAACTAGAAGATGATGGCGAGCAATAAGTCTACGCAAACACCAAACATTCACATACTGTCAGATGATGAGTTTTTGGAATATTTAAAATATAAAACTGAAGTTGTAACAAAAACCAGTAATAAAGGCGAGGGAGGAAGTTATTATGTTATCAATACATTTAATAATGTGGAGTATAAACATTTTCTTGATCGTCTATTACTAGAAGCGCAAAGGCTATTTTTTATGGGGGTAGAAATAAGGCAAAAAGCAATAAAAATGTTACAAAATGTTAAATCAGATGAAGAAAATCCAGATGTTTATCCATCTACCACCGTTAATAATCCATGTCACGCAAATTTACAACGTGATAATAGAAAAAATGCTTCCTTAAAAGATGATACCAGTCAGCCTAAAACAAATATAACTGAAGTAGCTGGTGGCATAAACTCTAAGACGAGCTTAGATTATTTAAAAGATTTAGTTGACGAAGTTGCTCCTACTGACGATAAAAAACCATATACGGAGCCAATAATAAATCTGTTATCAAAATACGAAAATTACACACAAAAACTTGACTTACCTATAATTCAATCGCGTGATATTTCCAAAGTGAGTTCTGCATAAGTTAATACTAGATGTACTTACATATACTTCTAATTAGAAAACAATTTTTTCACGTTTTTTAGACTCATATTCCTAAATATACACATTTTTCTAATAATCCTTACAAAACCAACTTACAAGGTATTTCGATTTTTCTGATGAGAAGGTTATTTTTCACTACTTCTATTCTGTATAATAAATGGAGTTTGTTTTTAATATTTTTTTAGGGCCCAATGCTAAAAAGGACCCTTGAGAACCCAATACAGCAACATCATGCCAAAGCAAAGGTCAATGTCAGCGTTAGAGGCAATAGTGCTCACACTATGAAAGACACAAGAATAATAGTGAGGAATCCTTTCCCAGTTCATTTCTCTAGTACCAACATACAATCTCCTATGGCACAACCAAAGGTAAGAAATGAATAATTATTATTATTTTCCCTCCACCTCGGCGCAGCAATATGAAATCTCCGAAATTTTTTGGTATAGTCGCTTTTAATAGTATATTCTTAATAAAGATTTTAGCAATTTATTAATGAAGCTCTCTCGTAAGCTTATAGTGCGTGTTTAATCATCAAAATATTATTTTCATAACGAAACTATTAACCCCATTTTAACCTACAAAAACTTAAAATGTGTGATCGTGGCTTTGGCAGGTATACGGCACTAGAGGTAAGAAAAATGTAAATTCACATTTTTCATCATGCTCGCAATACAGGTAAGAACAATGCCTCATTATGAAGTTTGAGCGATCGTGGCGTTGGCAGGTATCTACTCGGTACGGTTCTAAAGATGAGAAAAATGAAAATTCACATTTTCCATGCACTTAAACTTCATAATGGTGTTGTACGCTTAAAAAATGCAATATTCAGGTTTTAAATTGATTTGATTTGAGCGCGTTTTTATGGACGCCAATACAGATTGGATCTTTGTGCGAGACAGGGATAGACAACGGAATATTTACAATGCTTTTTGAAGCAAAGCTTCCTTATGCAAGCTTGACTTGGGCAGTACGCTGACAAATGCGTGACGAGAGCGTTACGAAAAGTGAGATCGGGCGAGGCGAAAGAAAATAGTAAATTTATTTTAAAGTAAGCCTTTACATATATAAATACATGGATATATATGGAGCTAGTTTGATGGGAAAGTTTTACTCCAGTCCTGTGGTTTAAAGCACACTCTTTTATTTTGTATGTAAATAAGGTGGCAAACAAGCATAAGGCCCGCGTATTAAAAAATCAATCTACAAAAAAACTGCCTATTTTTTAAAGGCTAGACACGTAGCTACGATTTCATAAATAACATATTGATAAAAAAAATGAATTTGTAGACATTCGTGAAATTTGTTCAAACTCGCAGTTGAATCGAGCGCTGCTATACCGGAGCAGACATAGCTTCATTTGAATGATCATTTCAATGATCATGTAGTGTGGCCGGTTACATTGTGTAGCTGCGCAAAGTTTTGTAGTACGTTATAGAGTTCAAGGACAAAAATGTACAAACACTTTGAGCTATGTCTGACTCCGGCATTATGTGAAAACATATTTAATTTTCAAAATACCCACGAGATGTAGTGATTGTTATTAAATAATTACAACCTGTTCTTTAGTCTTTTTAGTTTTTAATTTGTTTTAAGGGTTAGTAAGTTAAAACTAAGTCCGCCGATAAAATATATCGTCGTCGTAAGTTTGGCGGAATTTTAATTAAAAATAACTGTACTTTTTTTTAGTTAAATAAATTTTAACAAATTACGAGCCTTAGTGCAGTTGTTCAAAGGCGTATGTAGTCATCCAGATAAACCGACCATCATTCATCACTTGTCATCATTCATTCATCATTCGTCACCTACCTATTTACTCATCATCATTCATTATATCTTTTACAGATCCACCACCTGTGTTAATGGTTGTGTTAATCTTAATAGAGAACTTAACTGAGGTTTGCCGTTGTCATTTAGCCCTCCTAGCAACAATCCTATCGAACCAAACCTTGTCATGTTGTTTTTTTATATATTATTTGCTCATATACTACCAAGAACCTGAACATTGCGAGGGCTCGCGTAGTTTTCCATACATAAATTTTTAATTATATTCTTTGATGACAATTAACACAACTAGACTTGAAGTTAAATTACTGTTTTAAAGCGCAAACCCTTAGACGTCATAGTTTTTCAGCTCAACTGCTCAGATTGTAGGTTAGTGTTAGGGTTCCCTTCGCTCACCCTAATATAAAACAAGACAACAGTATCTCCCCCATAGCTAGTAAATCTACCTCTAGCAACCCACGGACGTCTATTCCTAAGTTCGGCAATTTAATGCCTGTGTTACAGAAAAATCTTCATACATATAAATAATATACCGAAAATCCCTTTTTCATTTCGAGTTTTAATTTCTTCCCACAGTTATTTAGTTTGCGAGTCTATGGAATCGATGAACATGGAGCTTTAAATAGGTTTTTTTTGCGTTTAGGTTTTGCTTCTTGCAATTTATTCTTCGTTATTTTCCTAGGGTATCATTTTAATAGTGTAGTATAGTTTAAGAGGCTTGTACAATAAAACAGGATCGTGTTATTGAAAGACTTCAGCCACTGTAAATTATTTTCAAAGGATTTTAGTGTAATTATTGGCAATCGATATACTTTATAGGAGCCTTTGACCGTCTTTTTACATAGGGATAACGAGTAGGCATTTTACGTTATTGTAGCTACCATACCATACAACTAAAGGACGAGAGTATTGATTAATAAGTGGCCGGCATTTTTGTCGATTGCTAGGTTAAGCCGTTCTTTCTGCGCGCCGGATGATGGTTTGGGTGACCAAATCTAACAATCATTATGCCAAATATCCGACCTCTTCATTGATTCGGAAGGTTCGCAAAACAGTGAGTATCGATTAATGTCTCTGAGTGATATTAGTAGTAGATTTTAGCGATTATGGGGATTCCGGGGATGACTTCAGATGGCAATCGGTCATTTTAACTTGCCTCTCATCCACATCCTCTACAATGTCAGCGGGTCTGATACTAGACCGGGATAACGCTAGTTTAAAAAAATATTATACAACCATAGACAGCTTGTAAACATAGTCTACATGAGCGTTGAATTGAATTAACATTTGTGGATGTTCTTTTTTATTGCAAGGGACAAACGAGCAGATGGTTAGTGGATAAATAGATAAGACTAAAGGAATAAGGGATAGAGTAAAGGGATATAAAGGTAGATGAAAATATGAAAAAGGATGCTGATACTACTGTCACGGACGGTAAAAGGGGAGTGACAATGGCAGCTAGGGTAATCCGGGGTCCCTCTGTAGTTACGTCTACGCCTTTGATATTTACTACCATCCACATAACATTCTGCGGCACGCCCGTAGCTGAAACGAGGCCAGGATAAAAAATTAAAATTTTGTGTAAGGTACTGTCAAGTTTACTGGAACAAAATCAACGCAGCTTGCGGAAGGTGTAACAATATACAGCCGACAACATCACTGCAAGCCTTCTCTGATAGTGAAGTTGTCCATGGACGCCAATAGTCTGGTGAACTGCCTAATTGGATGTTCCTTATCAAATTCAAAAGTTTGTTTGCTTACACTCAAAATACTGACCATGAAATTTTTTGTATCCCTGAAAATCTTACTAGGATAACCTGTACTGAGATGGTCAGCGGGACGCTGAAGCCTATATATATATACAGGTGCATTTTCAAACGGTAGCCAGACTTTGACAGGAGGTTCAGAGTCAGTAGTATAATCGATTATTGAAAAAAAAAAACATGTTTTATAAATACTCAACAAGTTTATTCCCCAAAACACAAAACGTCTTGACAGTACGTATGGTTGAATAGAAATAGTAGTAAAACTAAGCAGTCATTCATAATTTTAGGCATTAAGTAGGTACATATTTTGGGCGATTGTAATTTTTAACATTGAGGGAATTGCAATAACAATGTCGTTCCTTATTTTCCAAGGTTGTTAAATATTAACAGAAGCCATTTCCGCAACGCCTAAAATGTTCAGAAATGAATGAATTTTGCTCACGTTGATTCATGCAATTTAAATTTAAAAGAAAAGGAATTCATATGGTTACATAACCTTGGAATATAATTTGTATTAATTATCATGAACAACAATACTCTACCTATAAAAAGATATATAAGTGTTTTGCCGATAACAGTTCTCGACTTGTAAAAAAAGTTTCAATTGTAATATTCTTTTAGGTTGTCAATAAATAAATATTTTTTGACTGATCTGATGTCATCCATTACTTTACCAAAGTCTTTTCAGGGTTCCGTAGTCCTGCAAGGAACCCTTATACTTAGTTTCGTTCTGTCCATTCGTCCGTCCGTCCGTCCGTCTGCAAAGTGGTCCCAACCCTAGATTGTAGGAGGCCGAGAATAAAACGGCTGCTCGACTACTAAATATTCTTTTTTATTTAATTTTTTTACTATACAATTTTACTTATAAAATTTATTCAATGCAAGATAAACCACAGTCGGTTTTTCTGTGCACTGCTGTTTCTGAAACGGTAACTTTTGTACAAAACTATAATTTATTCTAAACTATTTGATAGATACTGCAATGTATCTTAAATTTAGCTTTAGATATGTATGTATTTTTTAAGATTATCAACATGAAGTTGTGGGTATGCAACAATAATTCATGCGGAACTCACAAAAGCAAAATTTTTATTACTAATACAAAGCTAAACTGGTGTTGTTATTCTAATCGCAATAGAGATGCGGCTTATAGAATAATGAATGCCCAGAGTGCGGGACGTCGGATGTGGAATGCGTGAATGTGTGTTTTCGTAAAGAAACATTCTTTTTATAATTGACAGAATACATTAATGGGGGGAACTCACGCATTCTCAACTAACTATTTACATTTGGTTCCCAGTCAATAAATATTAGGTGCCACTTAACTAATGACTTAAAATATGGGACATAAATTGTGAGCATCTAATTGGGGTTGCTATTTCCTATATAGGATTTCAAATTTATTAGAAGTAGAATGTAGGGGCTTGAAATTTTCCATGTTGATAGGACATGCTAAAAGCTTGTAAAGAATTTTTTTTTTTCAGGGAAATTGGACGATAACTTTTGAAATTACTTATCAAATAGCTTTAACGTGTATTGGATTAAGAAACCTTCCATTTAAGTGTGTCTACACACGCATTTAGTCAGTTTTATTTTTTAGTTTACATTTTTTTTGTTACAACCCACGAGCAGGCAGCTAAGAGTGTACTGACAACCATGGCATGTGCAAAACCAGGAGGCAAGCAGCTGCGTTGCCGGCGTTTAATGACGAGTTTAGGCCACCGGGAAGAATGTATATTCACAGATAAGGATATATAGTTTCTTCTTACGTGAGTTTTAGCAACTGTAAATATTATCTAATCCAGATAAAGGAATTTCCACCTCCTGGGAGCGAGTTGAAGTCCAAAAAGTTCCACAAAACTTTGAGCAGTTGCGCAAAGTCCCCGGCCACACTAAACGATCATTCAAATGAAGCTATGTCTGGCTACGGCATTAGAAACATAAAAATTGCTGTGATCGGACTACGTTTTGGCTAGCGTTAGCTACAACCACGCCTTGAAATTTTATTGTGCGAAAACTTTTAAAAGAACGCCGAGGCCTGAAAATTTTATCTCGTACATTGTGTTGGTTGTTCAATATAAAATTATGAAGGTAGTTGACAACTAGCTGAGGAGATGGTACCTTAATCAGTTGCTGGCATATGAGAGGATTGTTAGGTTAATTAGCTCTTACCGCAGCCGGGTGACAGATGGAAAGAAAGAAAGAAAGAAAGAAAGAAAGAAAGAAAGAAAGAGAGAGAGAGATAAAGAAAGAAAGAAAGAAAACTTTTATTTGGCGCACATATAACACTGTAAAGAATCATAATTAAAAATAGTAGAATAAACCTTATAAATTATAAAATTGTCTACAGTGAGATATGCCCCAAAACGATTCGAAACCTCTCAGTCATTTCAAACTGTCACGGCCGATATAGGGGGAGAGACAATAGCAGTTAGGGTAGACCGGGATCGCGTACCCGTAGTGGATCTGACCAGTTCTATCGGACAAATTAAAAGGAACATCCCCTGGACAAAGAATAAAAATTCGAATAAAGCATATCTGAATTCGAATTACACATCAACAGTCAGTCACAATATATTACAAATCAGATCAAAGATACAAAGGTCTGTTATTTATCGAAGTACATTGTTACAAGGAAGACTTACCACACCTCAATGCAAACTTCATTACAAGTATTGTATTGGATTTATGGTTTACCGTAGGATGTGTCAAACGCAGGATAGGCTTTGTGCTTTATACATAGCGGCTGCAACTTGTGGTCTTTCTGGTCACATAAATTTATCTATACAGTTATACACCCTGTGAAAGACATCGTACCGCAAACTTTGTGATAAGGCTATACTTAATGTCCTAAATAAAATCACAAAAATCATTCATCTCGAAAATGAGAGATTACAGATATTGCCATCGTTATTCCACTCTAGAGCGCGCAATGTATCGTGAGCATTGGGAAGCAATCGTCAACAAAATGTTGACGCGCAAAACAAGGCAACTACCCGCGCCGCGCTACCCCTGTCAGGTACTTTTAAGTTTTATTTACATTGAATGATTTTAGTGATTTTGAATGACATGGAAAAGTTCAAGTCTCTACGTCTAATAGCTTGGAAATGCTAGGGGGGACGGACGGACGGACAGAGCGAAATTATAAGGGTTCCTTGTGGTACTACGGAACCCTAAAAATGGTAAAAAAATTACATTTCAATATATTTAATTATTAAAATAAAACCAAACGTACACCAATGCCAAACGACCTACACCATTTACACACATATGTATTGGATGTCAAAGCGTAATCGTGCCAACCACAGCACTATTTCCATCGAATTTAAAAGAGCTAATTAATTAATAAAGTTAATGTGGAAAAATTATTTTAAATAATTAATTAGAAATTATATGGCCCATAGTGGATCTGACTAGTTATCGGTCAGATAAAAAGAAGATCCATCCCCTGGATTCCAAAGAAGTTCTGGATGTAACAAAAATTCAGGCACTTACTATTTCTTCGATCTCTTATTAGGATCTTGGGACTGACGTATTAGCTAAATCGTTCCATTTTTTTCTACTCGCTTAATATCACAAATGTGAAAGTAATTCTGACAGTAACGTTTTCACACCCAGACCCCAGAACCAATCTCGGTGAATTTCGGTATAGAGATAGATTGGACTTTGAAGTAGGACATAGGTTACTTTTGGTCAAAATTGGAAAATCAAATTTTAAAGGAGTGATATAGGGATAGAAAGTGTGTCTGAAAGCTAAATAACAAGGTAGACCAAGTCTTGGGTATGAAAGTGAAAGCAACAACGGTCACAACACAACTCCCCTGTTTACCTGCGTGTATCCGTATTTATACTCTTATGAATAACTACCCTCATTTATGTATTCGCTATAACAACCCTCAAAGTTGACTCGACTGTCACAATTTCTTTTATCTTTTAAAACAATATCAATTAGGCTGTGAAATACTTTGTATCGGTCAATAATACGACCCTATAAACTTTGTCGACGTGAACACTAAAGGTTACATCAACTTTGTAATTTAACGATGTGAGTAGCGACAATAAACACTTATATGGAGAGACAAACAAACTTATAAACTGGAAAATATTATGGTACTGTATTTAACACCTTCCAAACTCCCTTACATAACCGGCAATGCTACTTAAATATCTTTTACACAAATATATAAAATTAAACCGTGTTTTTTGTGACTGAAATATTTTACTGTTTGAATATGACCTTATATGTCCTTATGTGTAAAAAAGGTATTTATATATTTTTTGTTACCTATTGTGTCCCACTACTGGGCAAAGGCCTCACCCTTCGTGGCCCACTTTCCTGTTTCTTAGGCCAATGTCGTCCACAATATACCCGCAAAAGCATCCAATTGTCTGGCCTGCCGAGTTGTCGTTAGTCATTGGTGAGCATTTTATTATTCCTTTTCTCTATCTCTTTGTTACGGATAATCTACGGTATATCCGAAATCACTGGACGGATTTACCTAGTGGTTTTCCCTAATCGATGTTGTTGTTAGACTACCGACGTCCATAGACAGATGTACTACAAGAAGGTTCGCAAACGTGTTGTTGAGCTATGAAGAATGAGTATGCCCTGTCTTTGATTGCTACCGCAATCGCATTCATGCCGAAACTCTAAAGCTCTTATCTGATAACACAGATATTGACCCGGCACGTGCAACCGGACGTGCCTCTTTAGTATCTGCACTACCAGTATCGCTTTCTCACATTAGATCGTCGTGAAGGTAAATATCGATATAATTATCATAAGCTGGCTTTCTTTTTTTTAAATCTCTAATTTAGAATACAGTTGTTTTGCAACGTTGCGTTGTTCTATTGAGGTTTTACTGTAATCCCACCTATAACAGGATGCTCTTATAACGCATTAATGTTATTCTAAAATATATATAATTCGGGGCCGAACAAGTGCGTTGTACAAGAATAATCCCTTATAACGCGTTTTCCTATAATCTCACTATAAATTATATGTCCTCAATTACTATCATCGTCATTCGTTCGTTGTTACTTCGCTTGTAGGATTTGATTAACCATTCATGTGGGACACTTCAACTGCCCTGTCATTTTCTATTAAAAACCTTTTGTGTGCTTCGCTACTATCATTGTACTTTTCGTCCTCCTGCTTTTTTAAATATTATGGCAGAGGTTTCTACTGAATTAGACATTTGCCATGTATTCTTCTGCCTGCCTTTTTGATTTTTTTTCTCGCATTTTAAGATCCGCAGACATGCGACGTGTTTGTAGAAAATAGGTATTTTGTTCGTAAATCGCTGTCTTTCTTTCTCCAAAGTCTTCTCTAGAACCTATATACCTGATAGTTTAGTAGGAAGTCTGAATTAACTACTATAGAACCTGAATCCGAAATGATTCCGCTCATTCAAACGACTTGATTTATCTAAGCACTAGAACGTTCCGCTGATATTCTATAATACTATATGTTACATAAATTATTTCATATAAGGACATAGTATTTGCATTGTATAGGTGGTCGGAGCGCGGATTACACAGCGCGTCTTAGATGCATATAATTGATAATATTATTGATAAGAGCCAGTTTTGTATGCACTATCCGTTGTTTTAAACGGTACAATGAACTCTGTTTAGTGCTACTTCTATTCCGAATACACCGCTTCTAGAATTGTTACTGTTTACAATTTCTTTGATCGAATTTATATTACTTTGCTGATCGAAACACTTTGAACTCAAAGTTGTATCAAAAAAATCCACTACGGTAATATAAGTCGTATTTATTTAAACATTTATCTTACATGTCACATAATGAGGCTATCAAAATAGTAATTATTTATATGGTACCTGATAGTGTTGTGACATGCTACAACCTCCTTAGGTCGTTATAATAAGTATTATTATTTAAAAATTATATATGAATATGTTATTTTTAAAAGTCTATATGGTCTAGCTATCGAGCCTTGAACATTGACAATGTTTATTTTAAAATTTCTAAAAAAATTTCGAACGATAAAGTTATATAAAACTGTTAGATGTCCCACCGTTTAAACAAATAAAGTCAAGAAGTTGCCAAAAAAAAAGTGAAATTCTGTCAACAAATATGTTTAAATGGTCGACATACACGACGATTTTGTTTTAAAAATTGTGATAAACATTTAGATTATTAGGTAATTAATTTCAATTGTAAACTTTATTTTCTTTCTCCAAGGGACTAATAAAAAAACAATGGAACGTAGAAAAAAAATTAACATGTTTTTGGTGTACATCATTACATTTTTTTTATACATATAATAAGGGGCAAACAAGCAGCCGGCTTTCACCCGAGTGACTACCGACGCCCATGGACAACTGAATTATAGAAATCACTTAAATTAATATAAGAAATTGATTGACGCGCACACGCGCACAAACACGTGTGTGTGTGCGCGTGCGTGCGTGCGTTTGTGTGTGTGTTTGCGCGTGAACATGTGTGTGCATGTGCGCGTCAGTCAGTTTCTTATCATTAAATTAGCATAATGACAAAATAATATTTTAACGTGCTGTGATAAGAAGTCCTAACGTTGGAACGCCGCTATAACGTTGAGTATAACAATTTAGACTCACTAAGAGATGCGGGGAAAGACACAATATCGTTAAATAATATAAAAGCTAACAGTAAAAGTACTATTTAAGGTTAAATGTACAGCGCGGTGCGGTCGGCAAGCCAGTACCCAAGCGAATGCTTTTGATGGAAAAGCGGGTGGACGGGCCCGCGTTACACTTCCATACCACATGTGCACGCGGTCAAAGCGAGAGGTCCTTGGGAAGGTCCGACCTAGCGTTTGGGTCTGTACCTGGGGTACGGGCGCGCAACCGAAATACTAGCACGTTACAATATTTTATTTTTCTTTAAATCTAATTTTTGAATAAAAATCGTAACAAAATTATTTCATATATTTAAGATTACTATAGATAGCCGGCTGGTCGTAATTTGGCCATAAATATTTAGATTTGCATACCCTATGCTTATTAAAGCTATGCACAAAATCCTTAGAATAACGACATTTGACAATTTATTCATAATAAATGTCACAATTAAAAAAATACATTGTTATTTTGTTTTGACTATAATTTGACATCATCCTATATTATCCATCTTACATTGTATAAAATGTATACACGTGTGTGTAAATAAGTGTTTGGCGTTGGTGTGCGTGAGGTTTATAATGTACAGATTTACAAAAGTATTAAATGTACATAGTATATTATTATACATTTTATTTTATTATACATTCGCCAACCATCCTCTATATAAAATACAATTGTGCCAAATTTCATACTCCTCCGTTCGCGTAATATTCATAAAATGGTTCCGAAAATTTTCGCTTCACTGATTAACATATATAGATAAATAATAATAGAGCCACTACTGGGTGCGAGGACCATGCCTAAGCTTTTGACTATGATACAGTAAGTATTAGGTATAAGTAAAAAGTGACTGTTTCATATACGTGTTATATATATACGTATTAACGTATATATTATACAAGCGATAGGTCACCTACGTAATGTCGAAAACCGCGAGACGTGTAAAGATGAATTTTGGCAGGGAGATAGTTTTAGTTAGTAGACGTCCGTTAAATTCGAAGCCATAGGGCCGGATTAAGGAAGTCTAAATCGCGAATACATTTGAAATTTTATGCCAACGAAGTCGCGGGAAACAGCTAGTTTTTAATATAGGCGATTTGTACTGCCTATGACTTGGACCACACGTATCCTTGATTAGATTGGCATCTCCTACGTGCTTTTCAATGCAAGCGCCTCTGTTGTCCGCAAACAGTTTAGTTTTTAAATCGACTAGATTGTAAACCATAAACTCTATCTGATGATAGTTTAAAGGTAAGAGATAAATATATTACAAAACCTCTAGTTTGGTATATTGCGGTTTTGCAGAATCCTTAGTGCCCAAGTCTGACTTGCACTTGCTCAATTTTTTATTGTATAAAGTCATATTTTTTTATTATTCAATAATAATTTTAAAAAAACTAGTAGATTGTTGCCATTGTAGATTCAGTAAACTGGGCAAGTGCAAGTCAAAACTTGCATACTAAGGGTTCCGTACCATCATGTATATTTTTATATATATTATATATGCTTTTCTTAAGATTTCTTTTAATTTGACAAAATCACTGCAATTTTTTTTTTCACAAATTGCTCCTTCATGAGACAGACTCTACAAAGATTTACTATATGAATAACCTTTGTAGAGTGCATCTCCTGATGATGCTTCGGTGTTGAAGCAAAACGTGTGTTGAGGCACATCGGAAAGTCAGTGTAGTGCTGTGCTTTGGTGATGAATTCGGCGGTGAAGCTTTTGGGTTGCGGCATTGCACCAATTTTCGCTCATATTCATTTGCGGATTTTAGCAAAGTAGTTTAGTATTTCATGCATGTCATGGATTTCCACAAAGTAACACCTGAAATGCCTGATTCTATAAATTATTTGGTCCACAAGTCATCTTGTATCATTGGCTAATTTAGCAGAAGATGTTCCGATGCAATGCTGGAATAAACAAGTAGTGACTAATAGTTGTTAGTTTTATGTTTTCCATCTTAATATATTATAAAAATGCTACATAATTGTGTATGGTAACTGTAGATCTTGTGTCTAATCAAGTTGACCACCCCTGCTATAAGGGTTGCTCCTTTCCTTGGAGGTACGGAAATCTAATTAAAAAGAAAAGAATATATACATGTTTTTTGGTATAATACGAAATACAGTTCGGTCATTCTGCAATAGTTTCTATATATTTATTTACAGAAGGGAGTAAATTGTGCCACAGAAACTGTTGAAGACACATACATAAAGGAAGTGATCCTGGGCCAGGCTAGCTCACGTAACAGCATAGGTAGCAATATTTACAATCCGGAGAGGGATATTAAATTTAAATCTGGGCTGAGAATGATCGTCATAGACGGAAGCAATGTTGCAATGCAGTACGTACATATTATAGCACCGTCGTTAATTTTGTTCTATGTTATATTGTACTGAGGGGGTTGTAGCTTAATCAGTGGCCGGCATCGAGTCGATCGCTAGGTTAAGTAGCTTTTACCGCGGCCCGGTTATGGATGGGTGACCAATTCTAACATTAGTTTTCTTCAAATACCTCCATGTTCCGGTAAATAAAAGCCGGCATGTAAAACAATGTGTTGCTGATGAATGTCACCGATATTAGTCGTGACATTGTAATATTGGAGATTCCGGGGATGACTTCTGATGGTCATTTTAATTTGCTCCACAGCCACATCTATCGACACCCTAATACTAGACTGGGATAACGCTAGGAAGAAGGTTAAAATCTACAATCTGTCTGGTACTTTGAACAGAGGGTCTAGCGTAAACATTACAGGAAGAACGAGTTGTTTTTGCATATGTCACAGTACCGTCCTTCAACGTTATTTTTGCAGACGCATTCGCCTGGCGATCGTACTGTGCTGGTTCCGATCGGGTTGCAATTGTCTCTCTGCTCTGGTTTGCAACTGTCACCGGGTATCAGAGGGTTACCGATGTAGTTAGAGGCGCAGTACTCGCAGTTTGGTCCCTCGTAACTGTAAAACAATTTTAAATACTTAAAAACATTTATAATTAAAAGTGCATAAACATTCTATAACAAGCCCCCGGTTCTCGGTCACGTTTTCTCGAGACTTGAGGTTGGCGCCCCTCTATCAGCGTTTGAGGTAAATTATTAAAATGTTTACATTATATTTTTGAATAGTCTACTACAAAGTCTCACCCAGGCAAACATTCACACACAACGTTTCCACCATATCCGATGGCACATCCGGTGGCGAACTGATTGTCACGGTTTGTGAGTGGGCAAGGACAGGGCTTGCAATCTCCACCGCTGTTGGGATCGCCGTACGTCAGTCTTGGACACGGCGCCTTCGGTACACATATCCCGTTCCATGGTTCCGAGCTCGAACGTAGTTCGTAGCCATCAGCACATTTCTAAAGGAAAAATTAGTTTTAATATCCATACTTTATTCAGGCTAATAAAAAAGTAACTAAAATTATGTAATGTACTTCAGTATCTGTCATAAACTTAAGTTACAGTTCAAAATATCTTTTCGACTTTTTTAACTAAACCGTCATCTGAAGTTAGATGCATATATATTGCATGATTCTTCAAGTTGTATATCATCACAAATAGTGACTCACATCATTGAATTTATTTATTGTATATTTATTAATTATGAAATTACTTACCTCACATGATCGTCCTTTATATCCTACGGGACAACTGCACTCTTCCACAAGACTTGCAGCGCCAAGTCCCACGTTCAGGAGCTGAGCTGATTCCATGGTAAACTCACTGATGTTAACACCAGCATTGTTCAAATCGGATCGCAGAAGAATCATTTCAACTTCATCTAACCTGCAAGTATTGTCACTTGTACAACTGAACTCGTGTTTTGTTTTTAATATTGATCAATATTCTCCCTTTTAATCCTCTGGAAAAAGCCCGGATTCTTTTAGTTATCACCTATCATATATGACGTAAGTGCGGATGTTTATGTCCGTCAATGGTCTTACTGCAAAGAGTTTCGACGGATAGCTCAAGAAACTTGCTTACAAGATCAAGGGCCGGATACAGAAGGCAATATTGCTCGAGACAGCACGCATTGTGAGCAGATTACTTAATCTGTAACCCTAATTTCGGGAAGTTTAGAGTTGAGCTTTAATTAATAAGATGAAAAATATACTACAAGATAAATACTTACGTCATCATTATGTCTTCTCTGGAAGCCGGTAACAGGCCTCTATTAGACGGTTTCTGCCAGTAGCCTGGTGTAAAGCGGGCGTCGATGTACTGTTCGCGAGCTCGGTCGTTACGGCTATGATGTACCAGGTTTTGGTATTTACCCTAAATATCATAATATAATTTATGTGAAATTTGATAAAAAAATACCAATAAATTGTTTGCAATCGCATGATATAAAGTACAGTACGTATGATTATGACTACAGTATGATTTGTATTGATTTTTACATCAACTCTCACGGCTTTCAAAGGATGCCGTAGAAAAAAGACCCTTTTTATTAACCCGATTATTGGAAAAGGTCTAAGTTCAGCTGTGTACAAATATATTTTGATAGATTAAGCGTCATCTATCAAAATTTGAGTCCCGTCAAAGAGGTCTTATAATAATGACCGAATGAGCAACTCATTCAACAAAAAAAATTAACAAAAAAAATAAAAATAAAATTTAACCGAAAGATTCACCAAATTCATTAAAAATAATAATTATATGCTACAATTTTAAAGTAACTAAGTCTGTTGTAATAATTGTCAAGGTTTAAAATTTTATAAGTATTTAAAATATATAAATCTAAATAAATATATACTTATTTAATAGTTCTAAAGGTTCTCACCAAAATAATAATATCGGGAATATTGTCATCAGCACCGGATGATAGAGGGTTGTGTGGAGACAGCCTGTACTTGATGTGACCCCCGTACGATGTCAGTTGATTTCCGTTGTAAGACTCCGGCAGGGTAAGGTACGGATGAGCTGTAGTTCTTTGCGACCAAGCAGGACTGAATTCCGCAAGTTTTGTAACCTATTATAGGAATAAAGAATACGTACTATTATTAGCTATTACGAGTTAACACTTACTAATTGAGCTGCGAACACTTATTATTAATTTTCCGCGCGATATGCCTAATTGAAAATGATTACACGATTAATATTACAAGGAGGAAACATTTATTGTTTGTTTGTAATGAATAGGCTACGAAACTATTGGACCGATTTTACACTAATGGGAAGCTAGATTATCAGGATATTACATAAGCTATAATTTATTTTTAAAAAAATTAGAGATTCGTAAGAAAATTGCAATAATGTAACTCAAGGTATAAAAACTTAAATATTTACTAGCTTACTCTCCAAAAACTATTATTGATAGAAAAAAATAAGTACTACTATTTTATAGGTTTTCTTTTTATTAATATCTACCGATTTTACGCTAATAATTTAACAATATAATGAATATTGTAATAGGCTCATAATAATTTTAAAAAAGTACATAGTAAAGTGAAGTGAACGTTTGTAAAGTAAAAATGAAATTCTTTTAGTAAATCTGTATACATAAAAGCAAAAGGTATCTCTAACTATCACGAAATCACGAGCATAGCACGTACAAAGTTAAAATTTGGCAAGGAAGTAGATTATTATAGAAACAAAACACGTCTACCTTCCACTAAAAATTGATGATTTACTCTTGTGCTAAAAGGATGCAAATGATGATGATAAAAGGTGCAAATGCCTTGCCTGTTAGCCACATTGTTACATAAAATAGTAAAACATATTTCACTGTAAACGTATATTTTTAAGGTTACCGTAGCGCCATTTCGAAGTGGTTGGTAGTAGTACTGATTGTTGATCTCTTGCTGTCTGTCAATCTGGATGATTCCATTGTAGTCCTGGTCGACTCCCACCAGTCTGGTGCCGCCTTCACCGAGAGCGGTTGGCATGGTGAAAATGAACAAGTCTGCGCTCTGGCATTTAGTAGACTTTCCAAAGCAGAAGCATCGTATACATTCACTTTCAGATCGCGCCTCACTGCAAAAATCATATCAGGTGGGTATATATCTTTATTTGTAAAAATGAATTCCAAAATATGTTGCTAAGCGCAAATCTCGAGAACAGCTGAACCAATTTAGCTAATTCTTTTTCTATAATATCCCTTTAGGTACGAGGATGGTTGTTACGGAGAGAAAAATTTAAAAGTCTTAAAAAACACCTTTCTATACTCCTATACAAACGATTCGTAGTCATTTTTAAAAGTCTATTTTAATATCATACGATACAGTTCAAGTGTTAGTGGAGAGGTTCAGGGGAGGCAAAACAATTGAGTTACGTTAGTATCGTATAAGGAGGCGCAATTTTTTTATATGTATAGATTAATGTATACCTGTTAAAGTAACCAGCAGGGCAGACGTCTGAACTTCTGTTGACATGTACGATAGCGTCTTTGGCCGCAAAGACTGTGCCTCTATTGTTGATAGCCTCACAGGAGTACGCGCCACTATCTTCAGACTAAGAAATAATGCTATATTTAGGAAAAGCTTTAATGATGTATAAGTTGTAAAAATATAATATACTCCCATGTAATATTTTAAGACACTTAGAACAGTACTGCTAAAATGAAAGTATCAAATAAAAGAAATATAATATTTTTAAATAAAATATTGGGCGAGTCAAGAAATTCGTATCATAATATCTTTTAACCATTGAGCCGATGAAGTAAGGTAATATTTTGGGTTCTTGAGCGATGTCTCCGACTTCTGACGCAATCTTTGCTAATCTTTTATGTGTACAATAAAAGATTAGTAAACACTGCGTGAGTACTCGTTTAGAATATAATAAAGGATAATGTAACGTTTTATTGAAGATCCTCTTCACTTACTTGCATATTGGGACAGATTAATAAACCGATGCCGTTGTCGCTTGTCGATACACATTTATCAGGCACGTTCCCCCAGTTCAGACGCCAGGTCACCAGTGGCGTTGGTACTCCCACGGCTTCACAGTTTAGTGTTAAAGTATCTCCTGGATTCAGCTTCACGTTGGAGGGAGTTGGCTGTCTTGTAACTTGCACCGGTGCTGTGTAGAAAAATTTAAATCTTTTAAGGATTTTAACTAATTATTATATCAACTTATTATTATATCAATGTTAATGTGTATTAAATATTAATATTCTTTCTGTACTAATTGTGATTTCCGTACTTATAAATTATTATTAATATACATATTTTGTTATTTGAAAAGACAAAGATTTAAACATTGCCGCAGCTTCGTAACTGTATAGCTGCGCAAGTGCTGCAAAAAGTTGCAGTATGTTATTTAATATCTCACCGCATCCGATTTCGTCAGACTTGTCGAAACAATCACTCTGGCCATCGCAGTGGAAGTTCTTTGGAACACATTGGTTGCCAGTGGCGCAGGTGAACTCTACTGGCAGACACTGCTGGCCTGGTGCCGGTGTGCCGCAGTTCATTTCATCAGATCCATCGCCGCAGTCATCCTCGCCGTCACAGAGCCAGGTCTTCAGAACGCATTTACGATTGCCGCACTGGTATTCGTTAGGTTCGCATATACCGTTCCTATCTGAAATTAAATAAAAATCACATAAGAATTTGGTAGGACGTGTTGTGTATTTGTGGTGTAATTGAGCTTTCGGGATTAATCTAAGCAAATCCTCCAAAAACGTCCCGTTATACATATACGGTTGAAGATGCAGAATATTTCCGCAAAATTCAAGCTTAACCCATCGGAATTATTGGCCCACCGATTTCATGAAATCTATTACTAACAACACACTATTCTTGGGGTACTTACTACATGATTCTTCATCGGATCCATCAGAGCAGTCGACTCTTCCATCGCAGACAGCTTGTTTCGAGATGCACTGTCCATTTCCACACGTGGCCTGGTAAGCTGGGCAGGCGATATAGGGCGGTCTATGGGTAATCGCTACAAATGACAAAAACATTAGCCTTCTCCTATTCGTTTCACGATGATGGTATGTTCAGTCCTAACTTATAATATTTAACACTTACATGCGTTTTCCACAGTCAATTCGACTCTCAATTCAGATCCAGGTGTTCCCAAGTAACCGACTGCTTGGCAGATGTAGACACCACTGTCCCCTGACTGCAGTACATAATTATAGATTAAAATAAATATAAATAAAGAGTGTGTTTGTCAGCTGGATACCTCGGCCAGACTTTACTCCTTGCATAACCTTAAACATTTAATTTTACTTCTCCTAAATTTTCAAATCCCAGGCTTAAATTAAAAGAAAGAAAAGACAGAAATAGTACGATCTATAAAACATTATTTATTAAACAAGCTTTTATAAAAGAAAAAGCGTATTACTCGTTTAAGTGGAAAATAAATTTAAATTGTCATTTTTCTTAAGATGTCCGCTATAGGTCATATAACTGTACAAATTCAGTGACATACTTGCGTGTCTACTATTTACTATAAGCTCACCGTGACTTGGAACATCTCAAGCCGCCCTTTTCTGTCAACAGAGCCAGGTTTGAGAGGTACCCGGTTCAAACCCCACCGCCATTGGGGTATTGTCGCCCAATACAAGCTATTAATTTAAGCTTAGTAGGAGGGGAAAAAGCGAATATTAGACATACTTAAAAATTATTCCTAATATTCTTTAAAAACAAATTTGAACAAAAAACCATATGAAAACAGAATAGTGCTGTTTATGCATTAACGTATGATGAAACAAAGACATTTCCTGCGCTAATCAAAGGTGTTGAATTATACACCAGCTTACGTGATAAATTTAAGTAAAACTGGTATTTGACGGGTATGAAGAAATTTACGACGAGATAAAACGTAAAGACATTTCCTCAGCTAAATAAACTTTGAAAATGTAGTTTAGTATTCGCGATAAATTTAAGCAAAAATAGAATGCGGTTGTTATTCAGTTAATTTACGATGGTATTAAGAATAAACAATAATAATAAACTACCTCTTTCTCACATAAGATCGGTGTGAAATGGAGCCAATGCTGTCACGTTAAGTGATGGTATTGTTGAAGCATTTTGATTGGTTTCCTAAGGCCTAAACTCCTCTTTAGAGGTCGGCAACGCACCTGCAAGCCTTCTGGTGGTGGTGGTGTTCTCTACACCATGGAAATCTGTCCATGGGCATCGGTAGTCACTTAGGTGATGTACCGCCTGCTTGTGTGCTTCTTGGGATATATATATATAAAAGATTATCGATGTTATGTATTGTCGGTGTAGAGTCTAGTCTAGGATGTAGAGCGCTTGCATACAAGAAAGTCTCTTACTTTAACTTGTATTCAGCAAATCACGTATCTCCATTAAATATATCCGTCATCTCGTTAATGTGATTCGGCAATTGATCAAGAAACTAAACGAAACGATTGAAATTGTATAAACCAGATTTTGCATTAATCAATGTAGTTACGAATGTAGCGCGCTTTGAAACAAAAAAGTCTTCTTACTTTGGCTTGTATCCAACAAATCACATGTCGTCATTTAATATACCCGTCATCACGTTAATGTGATTCGGCAATTGATGAAGGAACGAAACGAAATACGATAATTATCATGCAAACCAAATTATGTAATGCCGATGTAGTTACGGATGTAGAACGCTTGCATACGAAAAAGTCTTCTTAGTTTGGATTATACTCCTTAAATCACATATCGCCATTTAATATACCCGTCATCTCGTTAATGCGATTCGGCAATTGATCAAGAAATGAAACGAAGCACGATAACAATTGCACAAACCAGATTACGAATGCGTTTGGTGCGCCGTACACCGGTAAACGGAGAAACGATTGCCAATTTACCAACCCTACCTTGTCTTAATTGGTGTTGACTAGAGATGTGACAATGTCCTTAATCTCGCACGGAGTCGTGAATCGGTATACTTTTACGTATATTTTTATAAGAGCTGTTTCCCGCGACTACATCCGACGTAAAATTAAACCTGCGTGAATCCTCCTTTATCTTGACCTATCGGAAAATCTGATTTTAGCGGATGTCTACTAACTATGAACCACTTTCTTGCCTTACGGGTAGACAGACAGACGGACGGACAGGGCAAAATTATAAGGGTTCCTTGCAGTACTACGGGACTCTAAAAATTGAGAAAATAATTGTCCCACGTTTTAAGTATTGTGAAAAACTATTGTACAGTCAATTTTTACATATAAAGGTAGCATATTTCTTAAATATAGGATATGTTTTATATAACACACCCATACTAGAGGCGGTAGTCGAAACCGTACCCTAGAGTGAAGGCAGAATTATAGCTAACTGCGCCAACTATTTCTTTTAAGAAATCTTTGACTAATACACCCGTTTCCAAAATTTTTCAGGTCCAGACGAACAGAACGAGGTAGTACTGCGCATGTCCGAAATCCTAGGTCTATACGTGAACCTGGATTTGGGGGCGAAGGATCAACTATTACTGGACATGATATTGAACAGACTACACGACTTTTCCGCCGAAAAACTAGATGATAACGTGAAGTCCAAACTGCTCGATAGCGTAAGTAAATTTATTTATTTCCCAGCTGCAACTCCCGACATCGCCCGCGTGAATTTAGCATTTTTACATTTTCACTTTTTGAGGATTTTTATTCCTTGTGCCGAACCCTAATTATTTAGCTGGAACGAGGGATCCAAAGGCTGGCTCGTACCTCGGTCAAAGGGCTAGCTTTACTTTCCAACGAGGCTGGCCAAAAGACTGGCTGCGTTACTCATTCCGGTTCCTCTGTTCATAGGACGTTATCATGTCGAAAATTGAAAAATGTATGACGTCACACCGAGGAGCCCACCTCCTACACGGATTTCGAAAATGTGAATAAAAAATTGTTAAAAAGCCCCTAGTGGCTTTACTCAAACCACTAGATAATTAATACTTTATTTACAGATAAATTTGGCAGTTGCAAATTTCGACTACGTATCCTTAGATATGCTGAAGTCGTTGAGGAGCATCGAAAAGACAGACTTTCGGCATTACAGTCAACTCAGCGTGATGATAGACCAGAAGGAGGAGTTGGAGAAGTATAGACAGTGCCTGAGTCTGGTCTGTGACCCGGAGTATAGACTGCTGCAGTACTGCAGCACTTTGCAGCACCTGTTGGGGAGGGGTGGTGAGTTGGTGCCTGTGCTTAAACCTGCCTATAGATAAATTCAAAAGACCATTTGGTATGAAACTGTTCCCTTTTTAGGGTCAACGCGAGTTGCATTAGCGTTGATTAGAAGAGAATCACATCTAGACTTTCCTCCTATGAGCTTAGCGTGAACTTTTACATTATAAGTAAAGTCGTTTCTTCAACTTACTTCGGTTCGAAACGATTTTGGTGAAACTGGGATACTATTCTTTTTCAGTGGTCACCGTTGTACGTCTGGTCATTTTAAAGACATTATTGTGTCATTTTAGATGCGAAAGAATGGGCGCGTGTGTTCAATAACATGAAGGATACGATTTTCGAAAACCCCTACGCAGGTCCCGACTATAAAGTGCTGATTAAATATGAGGACAGAGTGTGCGGTATTGGTAAGAAAATAAACATTTAAGCGCATCTGCTGGCCTTCTGGTCGTGCAGATGTCCATGGGCGCCGGTAGGCACTTCGGTGCCTGCTGCCTACTCGTTTGCCCGCTAGTAACATTGAAAAAAAAAAATGTCGCACTTCCCACACATCCCATACATTCGAATAGGGAATCAAAACCTATACGGCACACTCGTTAACCTAGAAACATGCAATTTGGCATAGAAGCTATGTCTTGATGTACAAGTATACAGAAAACCTTAAATTTGTAGTTACTTTACAAAAAAATGCAGTGGCTGTCAAATGAAGGAAATCTTATGAAAAATATAAATCTTTAAATATGGTAAAGTATTACGTGATGGTACGGAACCCTCACTGCGCGAGTCTTACTCGCTCTTGCCTGGTTATTTAACATTAATAATAATTATTAAATTTTACGTAACAAAAGAAGGTTAAACCAAACGTGTAACGGGTCGTAATGAATACTAATTAACCTAGTAATTTAATGTGTCGCAAAGGTGTTTCCCTCTAATTACGAAGGATTATTTGTTTTAGCAGTATGCAAAGGCGAACAATATGAAAAAGTAAATAACGTTTTTCCACCTGAAATCAACACGTTGAAATATTGCTGAAACAAGGCTATATAGATAAAAGCGAAAGGTCACCAACACGAAATTTCGACAACTGCGGGACGTACAAAGGTGAAATTTGTCAAAGAGGTAAATTATAGTTAGTGGAGATCCGAAGTTGCGAAAAACAGCCAGTTTCGATATAATATGTCAAAATGAACCTACGTAAAAGAGTGAATAAGGGTTGGAAAATCTAAAGTCACGTATTTGCCTTACAATTTTGCAGTAATATTTCTATAGGATTGGAACGATCTAAGTATTCCATTTGATATAACTAAGTAGAAACTAAAATCAAGTGAAACCTTCTTCGGTACAACTATAATATTTCCAGCAGAGCGTCGGACGAGCGCACCGGATTTGAAATTTGTGTCATGACTATCGCATTACGATTCAGGCCTTGTAAATGATACCGTGCCGATGAATGAACGGCATTGGGCATTCCCAGCTGTTGGTTTGCTTGTTTTGCAATTCCATTCGTCAATAGGATCTTTAGTGATGGTTGAGAAATTTTACCGTGACTTATGGGAATTACCAGGATATACTGTCACAGAGGCTGTATTCCCGACTTCATCCGTATTGAATACGGTGATTCGGTTTAATTTCGACGTCAAAAGCGTATTTAGATCTCTGAGGATCTTTTCATTGATTCAGGTGTTGTAAATGATACCGTGCCGATGAATGAACGGCATTGGGCATTCCCAGCTGTTGGTTTGCTTGTTTTGCAATTCCATTCGTCAATAGGATCTTTAGTGATGGTTGAGAAATTTTACCGTGACTTATGGGAATTACCAGGATATACTGTCACAGAGGCTGTATTCCCGACTTCATCCGTATTGAATACGGTGATTCGGTTTAATTTCGACGTCAAAAGCGTATTTAGATCTCTGAGGATCTTTTCATTGATTCAGGTGTTGGGCTCGATTCCCACCTCGAGTCTGGGTGTATTATCCATATGTATGTAATTACATATTTCAAAAAAAAAAATATTTGAGTATAACAGGCGGCCGTTACCTATAACACAAGCATTAAGTTGTCTACCTTAATAACAGACGTCCGTGTGTCATATAGTCCTGTATATATTTATTTATTTATTATTTTATTTAATAATTATTGTAAGAGTGTGGCCCGCCTATATCTCATTTTTTAACGATAATGCCCGCGTACAACTCGTTTTATAAGGTTGTGGCCCTTGCCTATATAAATGTTGACGACCTCTGTACATATCCAAACTATTACACAACTCATACCGCGAAGTATTAGAGCCTAAGAGAGTTCTTAACGATATAATTTCTTTTTACTCCATTTCCATAACAACTTTTTTTTTTACTATGTGTCACACGGACGTCTGTTCCTACGGTAGACAACTTAATACGTAACAGTCGCCTGTTATACACAAATATATTTTTTAGGCTCAGGCAGGCTCGAGGCGGGAATCGAACTCGTGATCCCGGAGCGGAAGGCAGGGTCACTGGCCACTACGCCAACGGGTCAGTCAACTTTTTACTTTTAACGCTTTGTTCGTTCAACGAATCAAGATAATTTGTAAATCACATAAAAATTTTATGAACAGTACACCTCATACCTTCAAAATATTTTTAAGTTAGAAGATTAAAATATATATAGACGAGTAAAATAAGAAAAAGTAACCTTTCCCATCGATTGACAAACTTTATAAGTAGGTTACACGTTTTCATGAGAAAATAACAGTTAAGTTACTTTCCAAGCAGTTCATTACGTTGTTAAGTCCGGTAGAGACGGGATTTTGACCGGGTTCTTACGGATATCGGCCCACTCTTACCACCGTTAAGCCATTGAGGCTCTAATCTACAAAAATACTTCATTAACACGTAAAGCCGGGGACAAACACTAGTACAATTTGTTTATTGTATACATTCGTGAAGATAACAATCAGCGTGCGATGCGAAAACGTAAACAAGTCGCTTTGGCAGAATCGTGACAAGACTTAAGACATTTGAGCTAAGAGTCAAAGAACTTTTAGAAGGGATCGCGTGATGTTGCCATTATGTAAAAGGTGTCTTGTATCAAAGGTTACTTGGTTTAAGGTATAACTGTGTACGTGTTCTGCATAATATCATCATACTGTTATGCCGGAGGCAGACATAGCTTTATTTGAATGATCATGCAGTGTGGTCGGGGACATTCTGTAGCTGCGCAAAGTTTTTATTACTTTTTTATTATTACTTTTTTATTATTAGAATAAAATAAAAAATATGTATTTTTGGGAACAGTACTCAAACTACATAGTTACCAAAAAAAGTTATATACATAAAAAAAATCATCGTTAACGAATTTGTTCCACGGTTATATAGTAAAACGGATGGCTCAATCCCCTCTTTAACGCTGAAAACGCATTAGGCAATCTCCTGGTGATGCAGATGTCCATGGGTGTCGGTAGTCAGCGTTTGCCACTAAACTACCCAGCAAGCCATTAATCAGTTCACATTCGTTCTCCATGGAGGAACCAAAGAAGGTATTGTGAATTGTATACAGGAAAAAAGAAGTAGAATCAAGTGTGGTACGGGAATTCGAATTTTACTTGGTACAATAATTACACAAATATTTTTCAATTTCATAAATTACGTAGTCAATTTTTTTAGTACAAAAAATGAATCTTCAATTGTTTTGCAGGTTCTTCTCCGAATATACGGTCAAGTCCACGGCGAGAGAGCCATGGACGCCATTGTGACAGAATCTGTCATTTTCACCCTACTTTCGGAGAGACGACTGGGTCCCAAATTGCACGGGGTCTTCTCCGGTGGTAGGATTGAAGAATATATACCGGTAAGTAAGGATAATGCAATGTTAATTTATATAATTTGCTATGTTGTCAAACCATAGAGGCAAAATTTGTGTTATTTAGAGTGACATATTGACTGAAGCAAACCATAATTTTTTTATTTTAATTTCAGGCTCGTTCACTACTAACAAAAGAGTTAGCAGAGCCAGCAATATCAATGAAAATAGCGGAGAAAATGGCCGCCATACATTCTATGGATGTTCCGCTATCAAAGGAACCCAATTGGCTGTGGAAGAGTATGGGAAAGTGGATCAGGACCGCTCACGATGAGCGACTCGCGTCAAAGGGCAAGGTATTGTAGTATTATTATTATTATTTATTAATTAAAGACAAAGAAAGAATTAAGTAACTGTTAAATTTTGAGGGTTTTTATTTTTTTATGTGGGGAAACCTAATTACTTCTGTAAAAGTAAAGTAGCCTATGTTATTCCTTGTAATATTGAAAAAAAGCGAATGAAAAAAACGAACGAAAAGCGTACACACAGTATACACAAATGTTTTAACTTGGGTTTTTGATATAGGTTTGGTATATATAGTTATATGTAGGTCCCGGAAAAATATGTATTTAGATTATTAAGAAACTAAAAGATGTACATACAAAATGGACTAAAATTCGTGAAATAATCTGCTACTTTTTTTTTCTTAAAGAACGATGAAGAACAAGAAATCATAAAGCAGCTCAAGTCAATTGATTACGAAAAGGAATTGGAATGGTTGAAGAAGTTCCTCTCATGTGTGGATTCCCCAGTCGTATTTTGTCACAACGATATGCAAGAAGGTAAGTAATAATTTATAGCTGTGAAACGGAACAACTATAAGTGCATTCCCAATCACACTACCTACTGAGATTATCAAGCACGATACAAATATAATGACCTCATGATTGAATGAAAGATATTACTTACTTACTGGAGCGGCTTAGCAACCCAAAATAAGTTTTGATTTCCGACAAGATTTCGTGCCATTTGTCTCGGTCCTGTGCTGTCTCTTGCCAGTTTGGAAAGAAATATTTTGAGTAAAATCTTAGCTCCTGCAAAGAGGGAAGTTGGCTGCTTCCGAGTCCGAAAAAACTCTGAATTCCGCGATCTTTTTGCCGAGCCCAATATTATTGGGGAGGCTAAAGCACATCGGAAATCGCAAAAAACGTTATAATTCGATAAAAACGACATTAACGTAGTAAGTAACAAATTATGTATTATAATTAATATAGTTAATGAAGTGATGAATGATATTAAAATGCTATTTTAATGATATTTGATTACTTGTTTGTCTTTTTAACAAAAACCTATTTTAGTTCAAATGATAAAAATAGTTGTGTCTCAGTTTTGGATGTTGATTTCAAAATAATTCTTAGATTGGCTGATAGAGGACGTTGAAACGATGCTACCTTTATCATTAACTCACTTTAGACCTAAAATATAATCGGCCAGTTTACGATTAAGGATGCGATATATTCTAACTAGACTTTTAAAGGTATATAAGTGCCTTTGTTATTATTAGATTGGAGTGAGTAGCCGATACGCTGTCGAGAGCCATATTTTTAGATTAAGACGGATTGCTTTTGTTATCACACCCACCTCTGGGAAATCGACGTCTAATGCTTATGATGCTACATTTTGTATTCCTTCTGGAGTTAGTTATAGACTCATGTATAATTCCACGAATGAAACCAGAAGTGGAGCAAAGTATTCGCTCCACGTTTGTAAATATTCAACGTAGCCAAGCACGTGATTGGAAAATTTTGAATCCGATGACGCTGTAATTTCATATATTATACACATTAGAAACAGCTAAATCAATTCCGTGTTGTATGATTGAAACCAACGGCACAAAACTGGTTTTATTGTTATCGCAAAAATTATTTACTTGAGAATACACAAATCGGATTTAAAAAGTAATTTATTCATCGCTTATTTTTAAAAAAAAGTATTTATTGATGGACAATTTAATAAAGACTAGAAATCGTCGGTCGAAATTCGGCCAGAAATCTTTACGTGCCATATGCTTATTTAAATATTTTTAGTATATAACATATTTTATAAAAATATTAGCATTCGCACACCGTCCTCTATATAAACGATAATTTACCAAATGTAATACGAGGAGTATTGTATGTATATATTTGTGCATTTTTCCTAAAATGGTACCGAATGTTTTCGCTTCGGTCGATCGGAGCAGTGAACTGGGATGCGATTAGAAACGCAATTGTTAGAACGCAATTCACAATATCCCCTTAAATTAATATGAAAAAATGTTTACATCCATACAGATAAAACGGCTTATAGTTAATTCTAGGGAAGAGCCGTAAAGATCTTCTGGACGCCCTTTTCGGGCTAGAGTGACTATTGTAAACTCCATGCTGGAATTAAACATTGTTTTTTAAAATATAAAACAAGAGGCAAAAGGACAGGTGGCTCACCTAATTTACTACCGACCCCCATGAACAACTATAACACCAGAAGGCTCGCAGAAGCGTTGCCGGTTCTTGCGAAATAAGTATGCTCTTTTCTTGAAGGTGGCATGAAAGCCATATGGAATAAAGACATCATGGCTTAAACCATTTCATTAGCAGATTAGAAAATTTGCCATTTCTTCTGGTATTATTTACTCTAAGGTAAGGCAAATGTCAAAGGTACGTTGACCTTGGTTCCAGCCTTCAAAAAAGGTGGTGGGCATAGCCATCCGGCTCATCAAGCGGTACTTTCATCAATTTCACTTTCAGTTGATCAAGCGGTCATTCTCTATAGTCACCGATTTCGCCTAAGTTTAAAGGACATTCAGGCCTTGCTTAGAAATAAAAGTATTCGAAGTAGGCTAAATTAAAAAAAATAAACAATGTTCTCATACCGTATAATAGATTAAAGTTGCATATTCGCTACAAGTAGCAGTTTGTAGCGGTAAGAGTCGATGGGCGTTAGTTCGACTCTCCGAAGTTTTTTTCCTACCTTTTCTTAAAGTTTTATATTATTCCATTTTCAAATTAGCAAACAGAATAATATTTAAAAAAAAATAGTCTGTTATGTCTCACCGCTGGGCAAAGGCCTCCACCCTGTTAGACCACTCTACTCTATCCTCAGCCCTCCCAATTCGTCGCATCGTCCTTTCCCGCGAAGGTGTCCAAGTCGTCGCGTCACCTCTTCTGCGGCCTCTTGCGCGGCTATTGGTGGGAGGCCATATAGTCGCAGCATTGACCCACCGTTGCGGGTCTATTCGTGCCGGAATGATAAATAATTATTAAGAAGAATAATTATTTATCATTCTATTTATTTATACGGAGATGGTATAATATGTTAGTAATTGGGAATTCAAGCTTTTCAACAAAGACTGTGAAAGTGTCAAATATACTTCCTAATTACTTATTCACGATACATATACTTTGTATTATGCCAAAATTGCAGCTTATTTAGTAGACGGACTGTAGAAGAAAACAACTTCTTATGTTCAGCTGCCTCGACCCTTCAAACTTCCTTGGATGAGCTTTAAAAGTTTGTCTTAAGAAATAGACTACACAATAGATGTTTCACGACTAATTTACGTCACACAGTTTTTCATATACGTCTGACCTTTACGGAGTTATATTTTTTTAACTTTTGACGATTTAAAGGAGTAAATAATAATTTCAATAAATCATGTTTTGAATATAAATTATACTGATAGGTATAAATAAAACGTATATGTATGTATAAATAGGTAAATAGGTATGTTTCCAAGAGTGTCGCCAGTAATGGGGAGAGGAGCGCAGCCCAGAATAGAGGACGAAAAGGCATGAATTGTAAATACAGTTTAGCCTACAGCGCGAACAAAATACTGGGAATAGAACAATCATTCGAGTTTTTACCTACGGGATTTGCTTAATCGGTCAAACGAGTCGTGTAAGTAGATTCAGAACGTTGATTTCTTTGGATTTGGCTGCAATTTTGAATTTCTAAAGGGCAGCTGTCCCCTTTTGCCTTGTTTGTTGTAGTGGTAATGCAGGCCGCTCTTAGTTCAGGAAACAAATAAGTCGTTTCAATCTATCAAGTTTTCACAATGCATCTATCATAAGAAAACAGATACTGATGATATTTTAATTCTTAAGCTTTGTTCTTTTATGCATGAGAAGCTAAACTACTTTGCTTTAATCCGCGAATGAATACGAGGGAAAATCGGTGTAATGCTGCAACCGTCTTGTTAAGTTATATTATATTTAATTTAATTATTTAGATCTAAAAGTTTTTCTGTGTCGTTATAATCCAGTGACACCCGATATATTTTTAAGGTTTTTTTTCATTCATAAACGTTCACAGGATATAAATAGTATAAATCGTTAGAAGAGAGAGTATCTACGCAGTCTCGTATATTGGCAACATAGCAGGCCACTCGCCGTGTATCGCTCGTTTATGGGCTCACGCTCCAATAACCCTGGTTACAAAAGGACGGCTCAGCGGAGGGCGACCATTGCGATTGCTCATTTAGCAGCGACGTATATAATCAACAACGCATCGCCAACGACAGGGGCTAGCCATATAGTCAATTAATATGAAATCCTTGTATAGTTATGTGGTTAAATTTCAATGGCACCGCATCATAGCATTTTACGTAAAAATTACAACTAGAGAGCTTCGGCTGGTCGAAATTCGCCCACAAATCTTAGCTTTCTGTGCGTGTGGTTTTATTGTAGATATTGAATATATTTATAACTAGCTGGCCCGCGACTTAAAAAGTCACGTAACATTAGGCAGAAAAAATAGATTCAATTTTAGCGTGATGATAGCCTTATAAGCTTCCTCGATAAATGGGATATGTAACACTGGAAGTATTTTTCGAATCGGACCAGTAGTTCCTGAGATTAGCGCGTTCAAGCAAACAAGCAAACTCTTCAGCTTTATATATTAGTATAGAATTATAGATGTATGCATGAATATTTTATAAAAATAACAGCATTTACACATCCTCCCTTACTATACACACTATAACTGTGCCAAATTTTATACTCCACTATCCGCGCAATATTCGTAAAACCGTTACTGAAAATTTTCGCTTCACGTATTGTTATTCAGATACTAGTCATTTGTCCCGCGCAAAGGACAATTTAAATAAATGACCTATTTATACTTAAGGTCTGCTCAATTGTTTGTAACAAAACAGCGCGGGGTATAAATCGAACAAAAGACCCTTGTAATGAAACAAATAGACGAATCGGCAAACAGAACAAAATAGAACGCAAATTAAATTCAGTTACGTTCATCTGTATAGAAATATATACAATGAAATGCCTGTTTGTATCATAGCAGTGAAATTATTTTGGGTAATTATGCAGTTAGAGTACTTTCCAAAAAATGCATATTTTTGTTTTTTTTTTTCTTCTCGAAGTTGTTTGCGTTCTAATGAGTGATATTCCGTCGGGGAAGCCTGATTTATTTTTCGAGTTATGAATGCTAAAATAAAATACGAAAATGTCCAATTGTAGCCTTCATAACTCGAAAATTTTACAAAAAAAAAATATCAGCCACTTCCGACGGAATATCACTCATTAGAGTACAAACAACAACTCTGAGAAGAAAAAAAACAGAAATATGCATTTTTGGGAAAGGTACTCGAACTGCATAATAAGCTTATTTTGCTACTACTAATTTAACGCGTTGAAAGTCGCGGGTAGATAGCTAGAACGAAATAAAAAAAAATGGTATATAGATAATTCTCAATATTGGATCAAACCATGGACATTTGCACGACCAGAAGGCCAGCAGATGCGCTGCCGGCACTTAATAATCTCACTCCATCCTAAAATTTACTTCAGGCCGGTCCTGAGAATACCAGGCATTGCAGTGGAAATCATAAATTTACTTTCTACATTTCCACCAGAGAATTGTCAAAGAGAATAAAATAAAACTTTTAGGCATATACACAATATTATATCTATTTATTTGAAGAAATAAATGACATTACCAGTAACAAGTTTAAAATAATTGCGTTGCAACATGCGTTCCGCCTCTCATTGCAGGCGTATAATGCACAAGTCATAAGAACGCAAAAGGCATATGATTAGAATAACCTGGGTTTTCCTATTAATTAAGAAACCGGTTTTAATACATAACAATGTTGTACGAGTTAAAGACGAACCATAAGACAGAATCTTAAACTACTAATTATCATGTAATTATGTTTAAGTTTTAGATCTTTCGTCTAAAATTGAGATATACCTAAAAACATTCATAACAGAAATATATTTTTGGCTCAGCTAGACTGGTGTAGAAATCTACTGCTAAAATTATATACAAAATATCCATCTAAAAGACTTTTTTATAAGAACTTTTTTATAAGATTGGTGTACTATTTTTAAAAGAATTTTTTGAGTAATGTTTCTAGACATTTTACCAATTAAGCCAGGCTATGATCTATGACTCTCCGATTTTATATGGGTACTTCTGAATTAGTCTATTAAATTCCAATCATTTCTGACAAAAATCCATTACGATGTAATCGTGTAATAGACAATTATTTTAATTACAGAAACTCGAAGATCAAGTCAACATACGAAGGAGATTTACCGGATCTACGTAATTTGTTTGCGTCAGATTTACCATGCTGAGTGATTTTTACTTATTTCTAAGGTAACCGATAGTCAATGAACTTAGTACATTTTTAATTTATCCGGTTTATAGAGTTACTCACATTACAACGTATAATTTATTTATATTTTATCTGCCGCATGTCGGATGATCTTTGTCTCCACTTTATGGACCCCAGATGGGAAACGACATCGCGGCAGATCAAGAATAAGATGGCGGTATGACTTGGATCGTTATAATGGCGATTGGCAACGCATAGTCTTAGACATAACCTTATGGAAAGAAAGTAGAGAAGCCTTTGCCCTACAGTGGAAAAAAATGGCTCTAAATAATAATAATCTATTTATATAAAAACGACTGCCTGTTTCCCTTCGTCATGGTAACACGCGTGAACGACTAGACCGATTTCGCAATTTTTTTTGTTGCGTTTGTTATTGTTAGGGGAAGGTTCTTATGAAAGAAAAAAATAAGAAAATTACGCAAAAAAATTAGAAAACTTATTGACCTTGGCTTGTCAAGAACTATCATAAGTTCATTACTAGAAAGGATATCTAAAGCCACACTATTAGCATCATACCAGATTTGGCTAGGCAGGGGAGGGAACACTGGCAGTGAAGGTGAGTGTTAGTGATCACTATAAAGAGCGCGCGCGAAACAAGCGATAGACAGGCATAATCGGCCTAAACGTTTGGCGTTATGACGTAAAATTATACTCTGTAAGACTTTACAGACAGCCAATGTTTTTTTTCATTATCTTTATTTATAAAAATTGACTGTACAAGCTTCTGTCACCCTATTCCCCCTAAACTGCTGGATCAATTTGGTTCAGATTTTGTGTGTTGATTACAATAGCTTCGCAGATGGTTTGCAGAGAAATTAGACCCAATAGTTGGCGCTCTTATCCCTAAATAACCTAAATTATATAGGTTTCTCGCTATAACTCAAAATCGGCTAGGACTATTTGACTCCTGTATGTTTTGTTTTTCCCATTATTTCTGGGAAAGTTTAAGAAAAAAGAAAGGAAAACAAAAGAATATTTTTGAAATACTGAAAAACGCAAAATAGGTCGATATTTCGGAATACTTCCAATAGATGGCGTTCGTCAGACCACAAATCGGGCAAGACAACGTCTGTCGGGTCCGCTAGTATCAAATTGGACTAAGCTAAGGACACTTGACTTAAGCTGAAGTTACGAGGGTTCCAGGCACCCTGTTCTGAAAACAACCCACAACCAAACCCTTGGCAATGACAGCTTTTCGCAAAAATTGAGATATGTTTATTAAAATTGCAACTATCTCTACGAAACCTTATGAAAAATACAGTTGTTTACCTGTGTTCCTGCATATGAAGTACTTTGGTTTATAACTACTTTGTGAATTTTGCCATATTTCCCAAAGTACTCTTGCCGTTTTAGAATCTGTAAAGAGACAAAAATCGATATAAAACAGTGAACAACATACTTCTTCAACTTCAAATAATATATTATTCAAGTAGACTTTTACAAGCTCTTTTGAATCGTCAAATATTTTAAAAGCTACAACTGATTCGGAAGAGTCGAGCCACGAGAAGAGTCAGCAAGAAACTCGTTAATCAAATACGCCTTACGAATAAGCGTGTTTTAACATGCTGTTTAAATTTAATCATAGACAGATTCAATATGGCTTCTGAAATTTTGTTATAGAAGCGTACACTCGCGCCCACAAACGATTTCTAAATAAATCAATCCTGGATCCGTATCTGCGACCACAGCGCTCACAAATGAGGCTTATTGGAGTTTGTAGGAGGAGCTGCTGTATTAATTTTTGCGTGCCTTTGATTCCGCCTTTAGGCCAGCACCTCACGTACATAAATTACCATTTGCCATACGTAAATTAACAATACTAAAATACATTGAAGAAAAATACGGCACAAAGTACCTCGGGGTCGGCGAGGCGCACGGGCAGGCCTACGACGAACACGAGGTTGTTTTGTACTACGCGCACGTTTGCGAGCGCGCGCCGCGACTCCAGCGTCTTGTTGCGGCGCTTCTGCTCCCTGGCTTTCTTCTCCGTCTTTATGGCGGCGACCTGGAATAGCGACAATGATTCATGATTATAAGAAACAAAATGGTCAAGAGCGTGTGTCTAAACGCGCTTACACGGAAGGATTCCGTATCTGATACGCTATAAACGTATTTGTTAAATAACCTCAAGAGTTTTTAGCGTGCTCTATCAATATGGAAATTTTCAAGTCTCTACGTCTAATAGTTTGGAAATGCAAGAGGGGGGAGGGCACCTTAGGGGCAAACAGACGGACGGATAGAGCGAAATTATAAGGGTTCCTTGTATTACTACGGAAACCTAAAAATTGGTTTTTCGTAATGTTGATTTACGTACGATAATTTTACATGATAACGCTTTATGCCTTATTCCGCGCACTCGCTTGCACGCCCGGCTCAGGCGGAACGTGACAATGAGTCATGATTTATTAGGCGTTATCACGTCGCTAAAAAGTGGCCAAGAGCGTGTCAAAACACGCTTATATAGAACGGTTACGTATCTGATACGCGTCAAAGGTATTTGTTAAATAAATTTAAAAGTTAATGTTACATTTCGCTCAAATTAATTTTCCTAATAAGTTTTTAGCATGTCCTATCAACATGGTTAATTCAAAGGATCTACATTTCAGGATCTACATCTAATAGCTTAGAAATAATCGTAGAGGGGGAAGACCATCTTATGGGCAAACAGACTGGCTGACAGGCGGAAGGACAGAGAGTGAAATTTTAAGAATACCTTATTGGACTATGGAACCATACAAAGGCTGGCTAAAATGTAATTAAAATATGAATTTGATACAGTCAACGCGTATTCACTCTCCTGAATGGATGAATACGCGATGTTAATTTAGTTGAAGTCTTTAGGATCACCAAAATGTAATTAAAATAATTAATTTCTGCCTACATTACCTGTTCTTGACTGAGAGGTGTGAAATCTGCCGGGTTCTCCGGGTAGGCCTTTCGACATGCGGGACACAAGCCATTCTCGCCCTCCCGAATTCGATTCCAACAAAACCTGCATATCTGCGGATATAACGAATTTCTTTATATATATATTAAAACAATTGTTGGAATACCATTGATATGTCTGATATCATACACCTGTTTTTGGAACTTATTTAATAGAGATAGGCAAGCGTAAATCTTGTTTTGGAAATAGGAGCAGTTTGCTTTTTGTTAAGAAGATGAGTAATTGTGTACAAACTAATACTTCATTTTTAATAAAATCAGATATAATGATTATAAGATATGCAAGTGCATAAATATTTAGTGTTCAGAAACACAGGAGAAAGTGCCATAAAGATATTGTTATGCCGGAGCCAGACATAGCTTCATTTGAATGATCGTGTAGTGCGGCCGGGGACTTTGTGTAGCTGCGCAAAGTTTTGTAGTACTTTGTAGTTTTCAAGGACAAAAACGTACAAACGTTTGAGCTGTCTGGCTCCGGCCTCTGGAGTCTGGAGTTGTACGCGACAGACTTTCCTTATAAATGACGCAGTTTTGGTGATTGAATCATCAAAGTGATTTAAGTGGAATTTCAATGACGAAATATCCTATATTGTAATTCAGTTACCGGTATTAGTACTAACAATTTCTGGGTCCAATCCCCATAATACATGCTAATATAGATTTTATATTTACAGAAGCTTTAAGTTGTCTACCTTAGGAAGAGACGCCAAATAGGCCTCTATAATACTAGCTGTTTCGAGCGACTGCCTTAGGTCCCAAACCTACCGAAAATCCATTCATAGAAGATGTCTACTAACTGCAAACTTATATATTACTAGCGCACCCGGAGGAAGCTGTCCTGTCAGAATGTGAAATGTCTATTACCCTACAGTATTGTTTCCCGTTCCCGTTCAAATCAGTGTTATGTCAAACGCGATAAGATTACATAAAGAAAGTTTAAATTATCCAAAACCTCTAAGGTTAAATTATAAAAAATTTAGTGTGCTGGTTAAGTATTCTTAAATTTTCTAATTTTCCGCGCAAATTTATCAATTAATTTTTTTCATCAGTACGTTATCCTCGTAAAGAGAGAAAATAAAAAAAGGCTATTTATCGGAATAAAAACTATCCTATCTGTCAAGATAGGCCAAATTACACATAAATGCCAACCTTTACTAAAATTGGTTAAGTAGTTTAGGAGTCCATCGCGGACAAACAACGTGACTAAGAAAAAGCTGAAGTTAAAATATAACATCTCACCTGATAGCCACATGTGCACGGGTAGAAATGGAGATCGTCCACTTCCAAGGGCTCCATACACAGGGGACATTCCACCTGCAACCAAAGGAAACACACTTATAACCCATTACACGTACAGTATGCTATTTCAACTTAAACGAAAACTAAAACTGATGCCCTAAAATTGCCTGTCGTAATTTCGGTTTACGGACGATAGTTACGTGATAAGGCCAATCGTGCCTCTCTATCGAATGTTCCGCGCTCGGCTCAGGCGGAACGTGACAATGAGTCATACTATTTCGTTCAAGCAGCCAGCGTTCATCGATTACGAAGAAGATATCACGTCAAAGAATGAATCTTTAAATACTTAAACAAATTAAACAATACAAACGTTGTATGCAACGACGAGCAATTAGCATATTTTAACATAATTTATTTGACTAAATTGCGATAATATTGACAGATTTGAAAAATATCTCTAATAAAGATAGCTGAGCTTATCTGATATTATCATAAAAAGTTATGTAAAAATAAATATCCTTGCGGGCGAAGCCGGGACCGATCGCTAGTCGTATCATAAATAGCCTTCTTTCAAAATATTATTTTATCAACAGATTTATTATCAGACAGTCCATCAGCAAGGGATTACAAATATCACAAAATCATCAATTATCAATTATTTTTATATAATAATAATTAAATTCATAACTATTACTACATTATTCAATTAATAATGAACAAATTATTGGTAATTGATCCATGTCATTTACACATTGTGAAATGTTACATTTCAACATTGAGAATTCGTACTAATTATTAAAGAATTATTTTATGTATATAACTATATAAGGAATAGTTGCTCCTTTTAATTATGAATTTTGGATACTACTCAACAGGCTAATAGCTTAATCCAGTTTTTTGATTATAGCCCTACTATTTGTTTTTTAGGGTTCAGTGAAAATAAATAAAAAGAAGAACCCTTATATCCTTTATTGACTATCTGTCGTTCTGTCTTTTAATACCCATTTTCAAGGGAACGCGTACAGCTATAAAGTTGAAATTGCTTCCCCATACTGAGGTCTGCTGTCATTTGAAGCTGTGAAAAAATCAACCATCTAAGTCTACGTAATTAAAAGATTTGATTGTATATGTCACGTTTCCATACATTCAAAAATGTAATCAAAACCTTATGAAAAGTACAAATCTTAAAATAATCTGGTAAAGTATTAAGTGATGGAACAGAACCCTTCGTGCGCTAGTCTCAATTCGCACTTGCCCAATTTATTTTAATTTGCAGTACAACCATTCTTCTCAAAGTTACAGCCTTTTCAAAAACCACACAACAATTGGAATCTATTTGCATTCTTAATTTGTGTAAGGAATTTAACCTAAGATTATACAGTATCGAACAATTTTCAATAGTGCAAAAATTCTGAATGACCGCGCACAAAATAAAACTTGATTTTTACAACACTATTTCTATGCTTCTCATTAATATTAATAGGTCTGTTGACAACGACGGTTAGGCGAAATTTATCGGTGCATGTGACCCGCTTTTGGAAAAAGACATGAGAAATAATTTTTGGGATAAAACGTCGAAGCGAACGATTTTTAGAACGCCGTATTAGCGTTACTCTTTAATTTGTCAAGAATGTTTATTTATGACAAACCGGTGACTTCGTCAACGTCAGATTCAATGACTTTGTAAAATTTAGAAAGTTTTAATTTTTTGGAACAACCCTAATTGTTTTATTTTATAGCCCTTGTTTTTTTATTAACCCTAATTTTTCTGTTAATTAAAGTAGATCACCTTACTTCAGCTACCTGTCAAAAACCGGTCAAACAATTGGAGAAATTAAAAAGACTTCACTATTAGTTGTTCCAGTAACAATTATACACATTTAGATCTTTGAAAACAACGATTGTCATTAATAAAAAAAAAATATACAATTTAAATTAGTTAATTATTATCTAATTCCTTCAGTGTCAAATATTAGCACAATACATTCCTTCATATCTGTGTTTCAGAAGGCAGGTGAAACAGTGGTTAAACAGATATATCGATGGTCCCTATTAACAATGTCGGTTCTGCAAAAAGACAACTTTTCAGTAGAGCAGTTCAAAGTTAATTTACAGCTAAACTGGGTTTGAGAAGAGATCTTTGCAAAGTAAGGGGAGGTCAATTTGAAGTGGTTTTATATGACCATCGGTTGCGGGTATTATCTACCGAGCAAATGTGCTAAGTCAGAGGTTACTTGTCTCTAAGCTTTGCTTTGATAAATGATCGAAATTTGCGTACTCGTGTAAGCGCGGTTAGTTTTACCGCATATTGTAGAAGTTTTTATAAAACTAAGCCTTACAGTTTTATATGCTGAGTTATATAATATTTTACACAGCTTACTGTTGCCAACAATCCTTTTCTTTGGAAAATTCCTAACAGTTTACTTATATTTCTTTGTTGTAAAGATTGTATTGTCATTTTTTTCTTATGTCACAGCCAACTGATTTAATCAGTCGTTCCATATATCAACTAACTTCTTGAACGATATTTAGCCATAACTATTTAACTGGCTGGCTAATAGATTAGGTCATTCGTACGATAGGGTGACCGTATGATAAGTGTGACCATGTGATAGTAAAATTGAAACATGAGCGTTTACATTTCTATACAAAAAGGTTCTTTGGACTGAAACAAAAATTACCAAGAAGATTAAGACGGGAGGTTCCGTACGCTCCGCTCCCGCATGAACCTTCTAACGTACACGTTTTCAACAGAAGTACAATCGAGATATTTGGTTGTGATATAATTAAGGTTGTTTCTGTTTTGACCATCATGGAACTTGTGTTATCGTCACCAAATGCTTTGACGTCATCGTTACCAACACCTCAGATGAATTGTTTTCACTTCTGTTGGGACTCCTGGAGTGCCAGTGTTTATTTCTTTTATTTTACTTTATATTCTTTCGTTATACTATTTTTCATTAAACTTTGAACAGGCTAGGCCAGTCAAAACGTCATCGATCCAAGTCATTTTCCTAGCTGTTTCATCAAATGGCTGAATATCATTCAGGAAGTTAGTTGTACGGCGCCATTTAGTAAAGAGGCTAGGCTGTTAATTGAACGGCTGATTAAGTTATCTGCCTACGACATATACATTGTACAGTTTGACATATATTTCATAACTTTTTGGGGTGTGATGATACATAAAACGAATATTTTTTTTAAGTTGAGGCCTTTTTTATATAGGTGTAATAAAAAAATTAGCATAAGGTTGAATGACGAATTGACTCCAAGTGCGTGCTTAGTAAGAATTTGGATTCTGATAACAAACTGAGTAGGAACGTTTATTAAAACTAATTAATAGTGATTAATTATATGTATAAACATTTCAGAAGTTTAGCATGTGTTATAAATCATTTATTAGAAGACTAATATTACTTAATAACATTAGTTGTAATTTATTCACAGTTAAACTGTGGGTAGATGTGAATTTATGTTACGGTAAAATGCAGATCAGGTAGTTAGCGTTGGTATTCACGATCAGTGATCCGCGGTGAGCAGACGTGCCATTCGGGCCGTGTACATACTTACTACATCACATTAGTCTTTTAGATTTAACATGATTCTTTTAAATGATATACAATAATAAGATTCGACTTTGAAAATATATGTGCTGGGCCCACATCGGACCCTCCTTAGTGTCAACGCGGGTTGCATCAGCATTGACTAAAAGCGTGACACGATTGAGACGTGCCTCCTGTGGGCCTAGCACGCATATTTTCATCTTAAATACAGTCGAATCTTTGATTTCCAACGGTTTGAAATGTTCGTACTAGGGCCTCTGGCTCTACATATATGTCCATGTTAGACAGGAAATTCCTACCAAATCAAACGGTTGTATTTTCGGACGTCGAGGTGAGTGGAAAGACGAGCTTTGACGTGATGCTGCCCGGATAGTACCGGAGGTATTTATCCAAAAAAATATTTGAGGAGGTCGTAGGCTAATCAGTGCTCGGCATTTGAGTCGATCGCTAGGTTAAGTAGTTCATACCGCGACTGGTTGATAGATCGGTGACCCATTCCAACACTGATTTTCTAATATCCGGCCTCCCCCGTGTTTTGGAACGTACGTAAAATAGTTGGTCCCGATTAATGTCACTGAGTGATATTAGTGGTGGGAGTGTAGAGATTGTGGGGATGAGCGTACGGCGGTCAGTCATGTTAACTCGCCCCACAGCCAGATCCTCTGCAATTTAAGCGCGGAGCCTTGTATTAGACCGGGATAACGCTAGGTAGGAGATTATATTATACGGAAAGACCAACGGATTGCTGTCAAGTCAGAAGATATGAACAATATGTATAAAAAAGGCAATTGATTGACTGAATAAAGCATTGATAAAAAGACATTATTGATGCTGCTTTAAAATGGTTGACAGTAAATTTAATGGTGTCAGTTTCACACCAGGCCCTATTATCTCCAAGTCAGTGAAAGCAATGCATGCGTTTCTTATTTGATTAGCGACATGGTGTCATGATACGCCACAGATAATAGATTTAATGCGTTTTTAATAGTATGCATTAACCGCTTCTTTACGAATTTTGATCACATCGAGATATTCTGTCACTCTTAATAGTTTATTCGAAAGCTGCGCTGAGCAGACTGAGGTTCACAGGTGGTTATTGATAAAATTCTTATATGAGCACATTGACTGTTGAGGTCACCGTGTATTGTCGACCAAGAAAGTGCTTTTGCCATTCTGGATGACAAGTCCTAGTGATAGAAAATTTTGCTAATGGTTATTGTTTGAAATTAAATTAACTCATAACAAGCAAAAGTAAGCTCTTTAACTAATTGTCGTGCAAACGATATTCGACCTTAGCGTGGCAAACCAATTTCTCGGTCGACTATACTTTAATCTCAGGACTTAATCATTGAAATGAAATGAAATGAAATGAAAAACATTTTGATGATGTCATGATTCGGCAAACCCTCCTAGTATTTTCGTTATGATTGTTAGTTTCTGTCTCTCAGCATTGCTTCTGCTATTCTTCTTTTGTATTAGGGTAGCATTAGTACCAAAGAGTTTCAATTTTTTTTATTACATAAAACTTTATTGAATACAGGGTATGGATCTTCGTTTTCATCTTTCCGATAACTGGTTAGATTATACGTCTTAACCCTTTTATTAATCAGAGGAAAGGCAATGTGTTTGCATCTACTGCTACAAAAAGTATATTGGCGGTATATCTATATATTTATTAGATACTAGCTGTGACCCACGACTTCGCCCGAGTGAATTCTGGAAAATTTTGCGAATTTTTATTTTTTTGTCTGGACACCAAATTATTTAGCTAAATTTAAAGAAACCTTTTTCATTCCCTTTGACTTCTTTTCGTTTGTTTTTAAAGTTTGTTGGGAATACTTTAAAGATACGTCTAATGTTTCTGTTTCCCCTAGTACTAATCTTTAATTAAAAGCTTGTGTTGAGTACCATATGAGTACCATAATACCCCAGTGGCGTTGGGTTTTGTACTGGGTATCTTGCAGGTTATAGTCCATCACTTCTACCTTTGATGTATTGATGCTCAGTTACTCTAGGCGACTACGTTACTTATCACAGAAGGCACGAGATAAAGAGGATTTTCAGCAACGAGAGGGCCCGACAACGAACGCAACCTTATAAACATCATTTTTTTGTTAAATTAGTTTATCATTCGTACCAATCGATTATTTCATTTGCCTTTTGATTCTTAGTTTTTCGAACTTTTTCAATCAACCAATATTTTTGCGCTTTCTATTTTTGATAGCTATTCGAAAAGCATTTTAAAATAATATTTTTACAACCAATAACACAACCAGCACTGGCGGTAAAATAAATAACGTTGATATTGCATTCGCACTCGAATTCAGTTATTGGGGAACCGAAAAGCCAAGTTCAATATTTGAACCATCTCGTATATCTGCCATAGAGAACACAACACAAGAATAATATTTAGTAACAATTGCTACATTTGTTTTGTTTATATATAAACTAGCCAAAACCCGTGACTATGTTCAATGATTTTGTCCTTTGCGGTTTTTAACCTTCTTTTCTCAATAACATAAACTCTCTTTGTTTTGCTATTTTCTTTGGGAAGATCCCTTCTTCTCTTTATACAAAGGGACTCGGATTTCAAGAAAATTTCACCCATTCATATAGACCACAAGTCAGAAGGCCAACGATATGGGATTCACAGCAAGTACGCGATGGATTGAGATATCCCAGGCTTGACAAATGTGGCGTAAGGGAGAGGAGACCTATACCCAACCGTGGGTCAGCATAGGTTGGGAATGATGATGATGTGTCAAAGGGAACGCAAAATATCAGCTTCAAATGGACTACTTACCCAATAAACGAGAAAATACTAAATTCCGGTTCTGTACAGATTTAATGTTTGAAAACCAGTTAGAATGTTTGATTAATAGTGGATTGTGTTAATGAGAGAACCGATTAATTGGTGTCAAATTCAGCGACCGTTGGATTGGATAATCTATTTCCAATTTCAACCACGCATTTAGAATTTCACAAACGTAAACTTAAATACAAATATATGGCAAACTTAAAGGGTGACAGCTGTCAATGTCATTTTTTTAATTTTCTTAACCCAATACTAGTGCACAATATAAATGTTTTTTTTTAATGGGCGGCGGCGGGTCGCGCGCGCCCATCACGCTGCGGCTCATCGTGCCCGCGTCGCAGTGCGGCTCTCTCATCGGCAAGGGAGGCTCCAAGATCAAGGAGATCAGGGACGTCACCGGCGCCAACATACAGGTCTGACGCCTCTCACAGACATTCGGGGATAGATCGTGCTCTAAGGCCGGCAACGCATGTTCCTTGTAATAGTGCCATAGTGTATAGTTGACACCAAAATAAATTTTTATTTTGGATAGTTGGTCGTATCGTGAGGAGCGGAAGTCGTGGCCTAATGAGTGAATGGCATTATAAGTCGATTGTTAGGTTAAATATCTCTTGCTGGGACATGGTGATAGATGGGTGACCCATTCTAACACTGGTTTTCAAATATCCAACCTCCTCCGTGTTTCGTAGGGCATGTTAAACAATGGATCCCAATTTTTGGAGTGATATTAGTCAAACGGCAGTCGTTTATCTTAACTTGCCACATAGCCACATCTGTCTCACCCTGTTACTAGACAGAGATAACGCTAGGAAGAAGACTTGCTAAAAATGGCTAGCACGAATGAAATTTAAACTTGCACGTATCGAATCCTCGACGTTACGTCGAATGACGATGCCGCGAACCATTATTTGACGCTTCAATGAACAATTTAAGAGTATGTTTCGATTAACAAATTAAGGGGACGTTTCGATTAACAAATTAAGGGGACGTTTCGATTAACAATTTAAGAGGACGTTTCGATTGACAATTTATTAAGAGGACGTTTCGATTAACAATTTAAGAGGACGTTTCGATTGACAATTTAAGAGGACGTTTCCATTGACAATTTAAGAGGACGTTTTCATTGATTATTTAAGAGGGCGTTTCGATTGACAATTTAGGAGGACTCTGCTTCTAGACCTCCTGGTACTAGATCAGGCTTCTCTTACATTCGTCCCTGTGTCGGCTAAGAAGAAGATGCTTATGGTGAATGATTTCCATGAATCCGCTGCCGCAGGTGGCCAGCGAGATGTTGCCGAATTCGACGGAGCGCGCCGTCACCATCAGCGGCACCTGCGACGCCATCACGCAGTGCATCTACCACATCTGCTGCGTCATGCTGGAGGTACGTTTCATTGCTTCCAAAATTACCATTTGCCTGTGATAGACATAATTGTAGTCTGCCCACCCTCCCTCCTATTGAAACGATTAATATCAGAATAGCTGTTTCCCGCGACTTTTTCCGCCTGAAGTTGCGAGAGCCCTCAGCCCTCGTTAATCTGGCGCTATCAATAAAGTCCTTCCTTAGCGGATGTCTTAATAACTATAAACCGCCACCTTGTCAAATTTCATCATTGTGCGTCCCTCGGTTTTCGAGATTTCGTGTTAGGTGACCTCTCATTTTTTTTATACATATAATAAATAAATATATTGGACTATAAGACAGACGGACGTCTGTTCCTAAGGGGTAAAGAAGCAAATAAAGTATAAAATAATAAATATATACCAGCTTGAATACGTTCTGGTTGATACCCCCAACCAATATGTCTAATATTCCCTTTTCCCCTCCTACTAAACTTAAATTAAAAGCTTGTATTAGGAGTGGGTGCGACAATACCCTAACGGCGGTGGGGCTTGAACCGGGTACCTTGCAGATTTCAGTCCATACCTTGTACCATTGAGCTATTGAGGCTCTATTTTAGTAGATTTTAGTAGATTGTAGAGGTTATGGATGTGGGGCGAGTTAAGATGACCGATTGCCATCTGACGTCATCTTGGGAACCCCCACGATCTCTGCAACCTCACGACTAATACCACTCAGTAAAATTAATCGGATCCGACTGTTCTACTTACTTTCCGAAATACAGAGGAGGTCGGATATCAAATATAAATCAGTGCTAGACTGGGTCACCCATCTATCACCTGCTCGCAGCTAGACTTACTTAACCTAGCGATCAACTCATATGTCGACCACTGATTAGCCCGTAACAAAATTTGTTTTTTTTTCTGTAATAAATACTAAGTAATATAGGTACTACTATTAATATAGGTAAGTACGAAAGGTCCAATAGGAATCGAGATGCATCCGCATTGTGGGCTCTATGAAAATTTGGTACGGCCAAAAAGGTTGGTAGGCAAATTACTAACAAACACGTATTGTTTCGCAATACGTATTTTATTCCATTTTATAAAAGTGTTTTGAATGTAGCAAGCAGAATATTGTCATGTCGTAAATAATAAAAACTTTTGTTAGATCCATTATTTGATATTGACCTTTATCCTTATGGATATAAAGGATATAATCACTCCACCGGAATGTTTACTTAGCGAATTTTCCTTTGGCATGAAGTTGTCAAAGTTACCCATTACTGTTTCCTTTTCCGCTTGAATATTAAATTATCGTTAAGACGGAAAATTATTCAGGAGAGGATAATGTTGATACTCCACTATACAGACGGCGCTTTGCGAGCGCTTAATTTTGAAATTTTGCATGCATTAATTTTAGCCGTGCCTCACAATTTAATGTCTGTAATGGATCTGGGGAGATGTAAATGATGCAGTGACTGTTTGACTTCCGATTCCAAAATGGTTTGCAAGTAAAATTCTGCTTCCTATGCTAGTTCCATTAATATTATAAACGCGAAAGTTTGTACACTTGCATGTATGGATGTATGGATGTCTGGATGTATGTTTGACGCTCTTTCACGGTAAAACTACTGAATGCATTTTTATAAAACATTACAATAATATAATTTATACGTTAAAAATAACGCATAGGCTGTAAAATATAAAGATATTGTGTGAATTGTCCAAAATATAACGATAAATAGATGGCCCTTGGCCTTTATGCATGTATGTATACACATAGATTAATTCCTGTATATGTTTAACTATTAATTAACAATTTTCTTTCTTTAATTGATGGGTGGCAAATACCATCGTGCACTTTCTTATTAACATAAGGCTTCCGTAAGAAAATGACTTCCGCAGAAACATTTCGAGAAATTATGATAATTTGTTCGTTTTATATGTACACTCTCGAGGCGTTCCATTAGTTTTTAATTATTTTATATTTTAGAATATTATTAGCTTTTTTAGTAAAAATACCTATATATTTTGTTCATTTATGATTACCCTGGACTAACTTACGATTTAGGGACCTTCAAGAAAAGAGCATACTCATTTCTCAAAGGCCGGCAACGCATCTGCGAGCCTTCTGGTGTTGCAGATGTCCATGGACGTCGGTAGTCACTTTGGTGAACCGCCTGCCCGTTTGCACCTTGTTTGATAACTTCAACGAAACTATCACTGACAGTTACATGATGTTATTGGGAATAACATATAGTACTTTTGTTATAGAAAAGTGTTCAGGGATTTGCAAAAAAAATCAACAAAAAAAATACTAAAAACACTCATTTCACGCGGGCCAAGTCGCGGGATGCAGCTAGTGTGACGTGAATATGGATTGTGTTATTTGCGAACTCGAATAGGCCAACTTCCAAACAGATTGACGAATTCAGTGTAGTGAATAAGTTTCATTCATTCATTGTCGGTCGTTCGCATGAAAATGTGACGGTCGCGATAAAAGACCTATTGTGGTTTTTTCTATTGCGGCTACAGTAAGTCTTACAGATCGAGGCGCTTACTTTTTTGGCATTTTTAAAGTTTATTTTATAGAGAGAGGCATTTTTTTGACGAGTACTAGGAATTTCAGTCTAATCATTTTATCTAAGTCAGACTTCAATATGTTATTCTAAGTTAGAAGAAAAAATGATATTTTGGGCTATTATAAATTATGTCATATTTTTATAACTAAATTTCAGGTCTAAACATTGAACTTGGCTCTCTTTTCACGGGATATTTTCTATCTGAAGCAATAGACAATATCAGCATATAGGCAAGCTGGTCCATATACAAATAAGCAAAACTCATTTCTCTGTGTAATTGGAGCATATTTATTTTATAACTTAGCTTAGCACAGCATTTCATAGCTGTTAAGTCAGCAGAAAGGTTTATATTGGAGGAGGCCTTTACCCAAAGGGGGTCCCTAATTAGTTATAAAGCAAAAATTACAACGTAATTGTGTAATTAACGAATAAATTAGGACTAATATTATTATTATATTCATTTCACAAATGTATCTGTAATACTATTGGTATTACAACTGTCCACTGCTCGTTTGCCTGTTATATATATTAAGTAAAAAAAAAGAAAGATACAATTTGTGAAACGGACTGGATCCGACAAGGCTCGATTGAAAGCGATGGCGCGTTAAAGGAAAATTGAGCTTTTTCCTTGATTTGCGAATTGAATTATTGTGTACTGAACGATCTCGGCTTCCACATTGGTTTCGCACTATTGTTTGGTTTATTATTTATATGTTTACATATAAACAAAATTGAAATGTCTCTCTGTTATTTCTACATAACCTTTTATAGGGATATAATGTGTTTTGTATGTTAGCATGCCATCGACACCCAATTAGCTAGCTAATTAATTTGGCTGGCCCGTTGGCGCAGTGGGCAGTGACCGTGCCTTCTGCTCCGGGGGTCGTGGGTTCGATTCCCACCTCGAGTTTAATGCCTAAATAGTGAACCATTATGGAACGGGTAAGGGAAAAGAAACAGGAACGAGTCCGCTAGTTGTAGATAAAGGAAGTGAACAACGTATGAACTCACCCCTAAAAAAGATCTCTTCCAACTTGATACCTTAAAGTGGAGCCTAAATTGTATATAATATGAATAGATGACGAATAAAACTGTTGATTCGTTATACTATTTGGTAGTCTTTTTAACATGTTACAAGTGCCCAAACAAATCTTTATACATTTTTTTTTAATCTAAGGCCTATTTGATCTAATAGTGAATACTACATACTAGCAAACGTGATACAGAAATTAGGTACCTTTTCTAGAGAAAGAAGTACTATTAATAATATAATAAAATAGAACGAACTTCTAAAATAAGATTTAGAGTTTAAGATGTTCATTCGTCATAACTACTTCGTCCACAATAAAACGTACATTAACACGAGCAAAGCCGTGGTTAAAGGCTAATAAAAATAGTACTTTACATTTTTTATTATTATAGGCCAACGGTCGGCAACGCGTGGCCCGCAGGCTGATTGTGGCCCGCGACCCTTTTCTTTCTGGCCCGCGACTGTTCTGGAAACTGCAATCTAATCTTTTAATATGTGCATCGAAAACTTTAGATACCATTTGACGAAAATTGCGCGGACGGAGGAGTATAAAATTTGGTACAATTGTAGTTCACATAGAGGAAGATGTGCGAATGCTACAATTTTTTTTATAACATGCTATATTAGTATATTATATTATTAAAATAAACCACCAATGCCAAACGACTTCCACCATTTACACTCACTTATTGGATGATGTTAAAGCGTGATCGTGACAGCTCTTTTTCTCCCACTGCTGAGCATAGGCCAATATTATGTCATACTAATTGTCCAATTTTATTTTTCGGTGAATAGAATAATATATTATGTCGTTTTACGCAAAAAGGTTTGTGGGCGAATTTCGACCAGCCGATCTGTCGTTCTTATAAATGGATAATAGTTGCATTGCACGTGTGCAAAGTATTGTTCTGATATATTAAAATTTACCATTTTTAATATCACTTAAAATGTCTACTACGTAAATAGGCGACTAGTTACTTATTTCCAAATAATAAGTTTACTAGTGTGGCCCGCCAACATCTAATGTCTTAACTATGTGGCCCGTCTGCATCTCATTTTTTAACGATATGGGTTTTGCCTGCTAAAATGTTGCCGACCTTTGGTATAGCCTATATTTTTAAAAATAAAGATAAATTTATGCATCAAAGAAATTATACGGACGCAAATTCTTTTTTTATTCGAAAGTCAGTTTCCTTGCGGTGGTACTTAGTAGCTATATTTGGTGAAAATCGGTCCAGCAGTTTGAAGAGTATCAGCTCACTTCCAATATGATTTAAGACATTTTTGACATAAAATTGAACTGAACTATCATGCTTTTCTTTGAATATTTCTAGTTGATGTTATTTATACAACTTTGTGACTCCTATTTCCTTATGTCACGCTTAATTCGTCAGATTTAGAGCCTCAATAGCTCAACGGTATAAGGTATGGATTGAAATCCGCAAGGTACCCGGTTCAAACCCCACCGCCGTTGGGGTATTGTCACAACCACGACGACGACTACCTAATACGAGCTTTTAATTTAAGCTTAGTAGGAAGAAAAAGGGAATTGTAGACATACCTAAAAAGTATTCTTAATATTAAAAAAAAAATAGTTCAAAAAACCGTTAAAAAAGAAGTATAGAGTTTGGTACCTCAGTAGCCGACGCTTGGTGCCGGCCGCCTCGGCTTCGCGCCGCAACGCCGCCATCTGCTTGAGGTTCTCCTGTAGCTGCCGCAGCTTGCTGTTGAAGAAGTCCTTCACGGGAGACAGCTCCATCTTGTCCAGCTTCATCTCGATCTCTCTTTGTATGTCGTCCAGCGCTTGTTGCCACAGAGCTTCCTTGTGTGTGACGCGAAATTAAAGACTCGAAAGAAAAAACTCAGGCAATATATATAACTTACAAAATGTATCAATAATAACAAAATCACAAACACTTAGTACTTAGTAGACTCCACAACTGAAAGTACTAAGTCAATAAACTCAGATCATAGAAATAGTTACATATGTTACTATCGCAAAATTTGTTCGGAACCAGCGTCTCCAAATTAAAAAAAGGCACACATTTTAACCAGAAGCCACACGCCCAATTAACGCTGAGTTGTTTTATATAAAAGACCATTATAAAACCATCTTCTTCTTAGCGTTTCGTTGGCAAGCACTATATTGTGTCGGTCCAGAACTTAGCCACATTAAATGCATAGTCAATTGAAATATTATTATAATGCGTAGTTTGTAGCAGCAAATTTCGATTATGTAGTTTTTATGAGTTTTAAGCTAAATTGGAAGGAAATAGAATGTATTTACAAGTTATGTTATGCCATCCTTCGCGTAGGCTTTAATTTCACTTCTATTTCGACACGTAATAAATGCACAGGCCGGCATTTTGTGAAAATTCGCACACGATGTCGCCGGCGTGGCAAATTCGTGACTGATGTTGTTTGAGAGCTGAACTGAGCGTTCGCTCTCGCGTTCTAACTATTCTATGATCTGTGGTATTGATCTATTATAGATGTACAATGAAATGAAATTCTTAAGCGGCAAAGGACCTGCATGTTGAGCTTTCCAATAGCGTGTTCCAACCCTCTCGACAGGTCGTCGCATGCCAACTCAAACTGATCGTGGGACACCTTCCTCGTCAGCAATCGCAGGTCCGCCTTCTCGGCCATGGCCTCCACCATGTCTTCTCTATCCAGTTTTATAGTCTTCAGTAGCTCTATTTGTTCTAGAAGTGCCTGGAATAAATTATGTATTGTAATTCGTAGTAAAGTAACCTTTGTAATCGTGCATTTGTTTTTTTTTGTTTGCCTTCTAAAATATGTATTTTATTGTGAACTAGTAAACCTGGAAGACGCCGTCTTGCCTGAAATTAAGCTCGCCTCTTATTAACCAATTGTGAACTAGCGCACCCGGCAGAAGTCGTCTTGCCCGAATTTATTGTTTATGTTGAATTTGTAAGAATTAATTTAATTTATTGCATGATGTGTTTCGCTTTAAAATGTTTGTGCGTATACGCTATATTATTTTATAGGTGTTATTTCCATGTTATTTTGTACGTAATAAACACGAGCGAGCCAATAAATATTTAAAAAAAAAATGATTTTTCCTTTTCACATGCAGCTGGTTGAAACATTTTGATTCGATAATCAGGGTATTTTTCCCGGTCACTGATACAGTCAAATAGACCTGGTATTAACTCTGTGATAAGACATATAAATGAAATCTAAATTGAATGGACTATTAACTAAAAAAAAGCTCTTTTATAGCTGGCATCTACGAAACGGTCTACCGGTATTGTGCAGATTTGTCGACGCAGTCTGACTGCACGCCGGTACCTGATTGAGGACGTTTCCATTGTATCGTAGAAACTGTATTGGAAATTGACATTCAATTTTGCCCCTGTCGCCTGCCCTTGTCCAAAGTACTACCCAACACACGCCCCTGTCTACCTGCACAGGTTGACCTGTCCGGTAACATTAGAGAAGAAGTAATAATGACGTGATGACAGAAGAATCTATGTTGTTCTGCTCTCATAGTACAAGACATACAAGGTCACGTCCAACTTCTATCAGTTTCGTTTTGCCTATTTTATACATAATTTATGTGAAAAATATAGTACCTATAGATAACCGAGTACTAGATTTATCTTACCAATATGGCGGCGGTGGTGTAGCTAACGCCCTCGAATTGCTGAGCAATGAATTGTCCGAGTTCGTACAGCCGTTGTAGTTAAATGCTCTTTCTTCGTTTTGAAGGATTGTAACCTGGACACAATTGAGTATTAACACTTGGAATTCTCGTAGGTATACGAGTAATGAATATTTCTGTACCCCTCCATTGCATATGCTAGTAAAATAACAAAATTAATTGTACCTGCGTACACTGTCCGTAAAGGTCGACGACAGCGTATATATTTAGGTGTGGAACATACCACGCTTTGCCCATGTCCATTCCATCCAAATAGTAATGCAGACTTCGGTCAGCGTGCCACATCATTCCTGTACACCGGCTTTAATTAGATTCGCATACCTCATATGAAATTAATTATGAGGAGGACGTAGCTTAATCCGTGGACGGTATTTGAATTAATCGCTAGGTTCATCAGTCTCTTACCGAGGCTGGGTGATAGATGGGTGATCCATTCTAGCACTGGTTTTAAAATATCCGAACTCCTCCAGGTCTCTATTAATGTCACTGAGTATTATTAGTCGTAAGATTGCCGAGATTGTGGGGTTTCTGGGAAAGACGTCAAATGTCATTCGGTCATCTAAACTCGCCCCACACACATTCTCTCTAGTTTCAGCGAACCCTAGTACTAGACAGGGATAACGAAGAGATCTAGGTAAGAGAAGACCTCATATAAAATTCATTATGTAGTTCTTGTTATAATTATTTATTCAAGACAATACGGATTTAATTTAACTATAAAAACCTTCATACTTACGTCAGAGTGTGTTTATGTCGAAAGTGTGTCGGTCGATAACCGCTTATGAGGATTCCGTGTTTACTAATAACCAAATAGATCACGCTAATGAAAAATATTAATAATTTCGCTTCATTTTTACTTTTATCTGAATAAAAGATATCCCGATCGATTTGAAATTTTGTACGGACTTTATCAAATATTGAACACCAAGGATATACCTTTAAACTACCTTTAAACAAATTAATGAGGAACATAAACATATTTTGCTACGGTCTTCTGCTTACATGAAAAGTAATTCAAGAAAAACCAGCATAAAACTGTTTCTCTTCTTTATTATCAATATTTCATTAAATAACACCGAACACTTAAGCCGATCAGGCATGTCTATCGCTTGTTCCGCACTCTCGCTTGCACGTTCGGCCTAGGTGGAACGTGACAATGAGTCACGGTTTTTTGTGCCTGCAGCCGGCGTTCCTCGAATTATAAGACGTCATCGCGTCAACAAAGACTTAAGACTACCGTTATTTCGAGTCAGATAATAAAACACTATTTTATAGGAAGTCAGTAGTTTAATGATATATATTAAAAAAAGATTACAATAGTTAACAATAACTCATTCGTAACAATTACTTAACTTTATGGCTTTTAATTACCTTCCGCAACCCTTGGCTGTAAAAGTTCGTAGGTAATTTTCCAACAATATTTATTACCGTATTCCTACGTCACAGTACTGACATTTTGGTACCTTTGTTCTTGTAGTAAATGTCACTTGGGGTTAAGGTTTATAGTTAATATCGTCTAATTGTTTCTCTTTTATTAAAAAACAATTTTTTTGTTTCCGTGTTTTCAAATTAAGGTTTCATACATGTAGAATCGCTACTTAAAGTAATTACATGGTCAGGTGGTGAATAATGCTCTTAATGGCTTTCTTCATTTATATAGGACATTCGGTAAACAAAACAATCATGAATAATTGCTTTACCAGAGGGCCTAACACAAATATTATCGATAGTTTTACTTACTTTTGCGTTCGAAACGATACGTCAAATGAAGGTTCGTGCTTCCATTGACCACGACATACCTCGCCGTAACGTCTAGGATTCGATACGTGCGAGTTCTGACTTCATTCGTTCTAGCAATATTTAACAATTAAGTTGTGTAAAACGTTAGCATTAGTGTTCCATTTGACGTTCGGTTTCGAACGTAAAAGTAAGTAAAAACTATCGAGAATGTTCGTGCTAGGCCCCCAGAAATCTAGTTTATACATTGCCAACTCTTCAAAATTTTATATAGGTACTTTTTGTATTGTATTGAAATAGATGGGGCCCACAAGGGGATGCATTTCGACCTTATCATGTCTTCTACGTTCGAAAGCAAACGTAAAAGTAAGTAAAAACTATCAAGAATGTTCGTGCTAGGCCTCCAGAAATCTAGTTTATACATTGCCAACTCTTCAAAATTTTATAGGTACCTTTTGTATTGTATTCTATTGAAAGAGATGGGACCCACAAGGCGGATGTACTTCAACCCTATCAGGTCTTCCTCCGTGGTTCGGAAGTAAAACAGTGAATCCCGATTAGTGTCGCAGAGTAATATTACTCGTGAGATTGTGGGGGGTCAGAGATGACGTCACACGGCAGTCGGTCATGATAACTCTAAGAAATTATAAGGGCTCCATGTAGTACTACGGAACCCTACAAACCCCATTAAACGCGCTACAACGTTACCATGTATCTCGCTGTCTATATATATTAAATAGAGATAGGAAAATTGTAAAAGAGATTTAAATGCGAGTGAAAGAGATATTAAGGTATATTCAAATAAAGTCTCATATTGTGAAATTGTCAAGTAATTGGTAATAAATAGGAAAATTAATTTGTATTTCTATGAAAAAGGTCTCTCTGTAAAATATCGCGTCGGCTCTGAAATAATATACGCTTGATATCTAGACAGTAGTCAGGTCCATTAACAGACAAAGTCTAAATCTGGAGCAATTAGAACTAACCTTAATAGAAACGGTCGGCTGTTTTCCTACTATCGCGACTTTACAGCAATTCTATCTCAAACGAAAAACTGTCCAAGAATTTTGAGACAAATTAAATGACTCCGAACATCTGGGAGCACGCCAGTTGTCCGCCAAGAAGCCGCGAAGCAAAAGTAGCGAAGCGGGCACTGAATACCTTTTGTCGAAATACTTCGTCGGATTTTTGAAGCTTCATAACTTTGGTTTGGATAACACCAGATAAACAAAATTCTCAAAAAATAATGCTAGAAGTGAACTTATTACACATACAAAGTTTCGATTGCATAGCTAATTTTACAAACTCTACACTTTATTCATAGTATTATGTGGCTTGGCCGTTTCGTTAGTACAATAATTATTGTATAACTCAAAATTAATCAAGAATGTAGCGAAACGACTAAGCCACATAATACTATGAATAGAAAAAAGTGTAGAGATTGTAAAATTAGAACTTGTAGAGTGATGGCGTCTAGAGCTGAATCTTGGAGATCTGATAACTTTATGACAGTATGAGCTGCTTCTTCGCAACATTTTACATGAAAATGTTTTTAGTGGGATATATTATACAGATAAATATATTAAGAAGTTAATTATGAGTGGTCGCAGCCGTAGGAGTTGAAAGAAAACCAAATTAATTAAAATTAAGTTTAATTTTGAAACTAAATTGTGAACCCGATCGATGCAAATAATGAAGTCGTGGGAAAAGAATGTACTTTTATACAATAAACATTTACAAGGAACACTACAATTTCGCTAAGGTTGCACCTCGTGTCTTTATACAATACGATACACGACTAGTGGTTTTGCTATACTAATAATGTGAACCGGCTCTGTCTACGTAACAAGTTTGTACAAGTCAATTATAGGTTCGCGGTACCAAAACAACTTTTTTCTATCTAAATGTTGTCATTAGTTTTACGAAGGGCTAAATTGATTCTTTCTTTGGGACTGTTCTGACAGCGGTAAAAAGGAGTTATATAGTATAGTCGGCCAAGAAATTGGTTTGCAACGTTAAGATCGAATTTCGCTTGCGCGTAAATAAGTTAAAAGGCTCAATTTTGCATGTCATGCATTAGGTTAACTTCTAACAATAACCCATAGCAAATTTTCTCTAAATAAGAGCTGTCATCCAAAATGGTAAAGCATTTTCTTGGTCGACTATACATACGTAATTCTTATTCGTAAAATATTAAGGGAGTTTTTATCTCCTTCTTCTGTCTAGCGTTGTCCCGGTCTAGTACCAAGATCAGATAAAATTACAAATGATGTGGCTGTGTGGCGCATTAAGATAACCGACTGCTGTCCCCCGGAACCTCCACAACCTCACGACGAACTTCACTCAGTGATATTTAACGGAACTTACTATTTTATGTACCTCCCGAGACACGGAGGAGGTCAGATATTTGAACTCACCTGACTGTCACCCATCTGTCACCCTGCCGCGGTCAGAATTGCTTAACCTAGCAACCGACTCAGCCAGCTACTAAGTGGACTCCGACCTCTTCAAATTAAGATATATTAAGAGTTTCTTTATATGTACATAAAAACAAGTTAAAAAGGAGATAAATTATTATTTCAACGTTACGATCGGACACTTAAATTTCATTCATTTGTAGGTTCACAATTTCACTTAACAAAATTCCTTTGAATTTGCAATGATGAAATTAGAAGCTTTCACGAGGCCTCAATCGCGTGAATTAAATCGCTTTGTGTACAATACTAGCGGACAAGACAGACGTTGCCTTGCCCGGATTTTGGCTTGTCTATTACCCACTTAACCGATCTCCTTTATGTCTTTTCCATGAAACATGACACTGGCCGAATGATTTAGGTAATAATAAAAATTTTAAATAGCACGTCAGTTAACAGGTTTACTGCGAAGTAGTTGCTACTTGAGAATACGTCATTTATTTGAAGTATTCTCAAGTAGAAATCATTTTTTTTTTTGTATTCTTTAATAATCTATCAACTTTTCGTTATTTTCTTATCTTCTAAACCTTCCCGGTAATAAGGGGAATGAATAAAAAACAATCAGAATTCAAATCCCTCCGGCGGTATTCGAGTTTAAGCGGGACTAACGAACAAACATTGATTTTTATACAGGATGACTGGTGAGACACTTACGATAGTCGTGGACCTGATATTTGATGATCATATATGATGAAAAAAGTAACATTCAATGTAAATATCGATTAATAAATACGTGAGATTAAAAGAAAGTTGTCTAATTATGTACGGAACGCATGGACGTACTAGCGTGGACGCACGATGATGGTCCGTTCTTCCTTCATACTTAAGTCCTGGTCTGGTTTTAAACAGGCAAGAATACGGAACCTATTTCATAAGGCACCTATTTCACTCGGTCGATCAGCGAGCGAGCAATTGCCTATGGGCACCAATAGTCACTGAATGTATAAATAATAAGTAGTATGTGGTTGACATCATCCCCGAAACCCCCACAATCACTACAATCTCACGACTAATATCACTTAGTGACATTAATCAAGACCTACTGTTTTAAATGCCTTCCAAAATACGGAGAAGATCGGATATTTTATAACCAGAATCGGAACGGGTCACCCATCTATCTCACGGTCGCGGTAATAACTGCATAACCTTGTAATCGAAACAAATGAAGGCCACTGATTAAGCTACGACCTCTTCTTCAAAGATATATAACAATATTTTAGATAAATCAAAAAATCCTGGTTTCCAAAAAGAATTAATTTCTGTGGATATAAAAAGATAACCAAATAAGTTCAATACTCGACATTGATCATACATTTACAGACAGGCATAATTCTTAGTATAAGATTACCTCTGTTAGTATGTACTGTTTGTAACACTTTTGGAATAAATGTGTTTTCTTTCTTCTTCTTCTTTCTTTCATACCGTATCCCGAAACTACCACTTTTTCCACGATAATAATTCTTATCCGTAAATTTTCCGCGCGATTGCAGGCTCTCTGTAAATCCTGTGATATTATTCTTATGGGTGTGTTTATGTACCAGAGGAGAAAGCGGATGTATAATACACAAAGTTAGAACACTAAGAACTGAAAAAGAAGGCAGTTTAAGTGTGCCTAATATTGTCACCCCTCCAACTAAGCTTAAAAGCTTCACGATAGGGCAGGTGGTTCACCTAAGTGACTACCAGCAGGCTCGCAAAAGCGCTGTCAGACTTTAAACCGAACGAAACACCACAACAATACTATCACATAACGTGACAGCATTACCGCCACTTCGTAGTCGAGAAAGAGGTTCTTGTACCAATTCCGCTGCAGACCCAAAGAACTGCAGGCACGGCGCTACCACTAATTATATAAACAGATAGGTGTAAAGGAATTGATGGAGTAAAAGTACATAAAGGATAGAAAAAGAAAAAAACATGTGGATACTACTGTCAGAGACGGTATAAGGGTAGTGCGCGCCGGCGCAATTCGGCTGCAAACAAAAAGGTCAGCAAAGCAAATATGGCACTACGTCCATTTTAATGAAATTAACTTGTGTGACAATAGCCTAGCCGAATACATACTTACATTAGCACTTTTTAGCCACATTTTCAGAACACTGGAAATACGTTATGTAAATTAAAAATCCGGCTTGATCTCTGATTCCGGTGGATTGAGGTCGATGCTTCAAGATCAATTTCTTATCTATCCTTGTGTAAAGATGCGTATATCTGCTCCGACACGCCACTAAGTTCACTATTATACAACGACATACGTTAACTGTTCAAGTTGTCTTCTCTCGTTTACTTCTATCTAGCGTTATTCATGCCTAGTACTAGGGTCCGCTTAAATTGCAGAGACCATCATCCCCGAAACTCTCACAATTTCTACCTACTTACCAACAGCTTAATACATTTAAAACATAGGCAATTTAAGAAAACGCATATTATAAAGGCAAAATGTTAAGCTACTTAGAGGTAAACACATCATACACCATACAACTAAGCGGAAAAAAAAGAAACAAAAACAGATACACTTTAAGAATGTACCAGTTTTTTTTATTTATTTTTTATTATTATATTAGAATGGGTCTGCCATCTATTACCCGGCCGCAGTAAGAACTGCTTAACATGGCGATGGAGTCACATGTTGACCACTGTTTAAGCTACGACTTCTCACTAGCTACTGTGCTAACAATTCATATGACACTGGCGTATCAACCTTACAAACAAACAAGGCAGATTTTATATTGGAACGGAAGTATATGTCATGCCTAATTGGTTATGGTTCGATGAGGCGAGGTGTGGAGATTCGAGGAGGGCTGAGGACAGGAGAGAAGAGTTATCGTATAATATATTTTATATTATATCTATACTAATATATAAAGCTGAAGAGTTCGTTTGTTTAATAGAACGCGTTGATCTCAGGAACGACTGGTCCGTTTTGAAAAATTATTTCAATGTTAGATAGCCCATTTATCGAGGAAAACTATAGGCTATATATCATCTACCTAAAATTTTACACCTAATTTTACCCGGAAAAAGTCGCGGGTAACAACTAGTAAGTATATAATCGCGTCCGCTCCCACAAATGAAATATGTACGAACCCTTACATCGGAGGCAGTGAAACGTAAAAGGGCTTCATGCATCAGGAGTCGCTGTTATTTTCATAAAATACATGGCGGGCCAATGTGATTTTTTTGACAATGAGGGCCATCACAATTTCTGCCAATTTCCCCGAAATAGAGGTAGGAAAACAACTCGAGACGGTTACCCAAATAATTGGCGTTTTTCTTAGAGAACGTTACGCCGCAAACAGGCATTGGAAGGTACAAAATGGTCTTAAATAGTTTTTTTTTAAATATATAACAACGAGCAAACGAGCAGGAGGCATTCACATTGATTACTACCGACGTCCATGAACAGCTGCATCACCCGAGGGCTCGCAGGTACGTTGCCGGCCTTTAAGGAACGAGTATGCTCTTTTCTTGAAGGTCCCTAAGTCGTATCTATTCGGAAACACCGAAGCTGGTAACTGATTCCACAGGGGAATAGATGTAAGAAGTTACTAGAAAATCGCACGGTTGTGGACTTCAGGACATCGAGGTGATGAGGGTGGAATTCTTACATTTTGACATGATGTCCTATAGTGAAATGCAGCTTCCGGTATTAATTCGAACAATTCCTCAGAATATTCCCCATGATACATGCGGTAAAAGATGCAGAGTCACACATGCATAAAGATAATAACGATCCAAAATTTCATCAAGAAGAAATAGATGATTTCTGTGACGCAAGTTGGTTACCAGATTTATCATAAAAGTGGCCAAGAGTGTGTCAAGTTCCTTTTTTGATTTGCGATAAAGGTATTTGTTAAATAACTTCAAAAGTTGTCCAATTTCGTTATGTAATGTACGTTTGTTTCTTTGTTAAGCTTTCACGTCTTACTTACTCGACAGATCATCATAAAATTCTCATTTAAAGAATATAGAAAAAGGACATCCCATTAAAACCATTTTAATCTAAAATGTTGTCACGACAAAACCAAATGACCCGGCACTGTCAAAAAATTATCAAATTTCCTTTAACACCACGCGTCTAAGTCTACACGCGGTGACTAAACACGTCGTAACTTTCTTTACACGCCGTAACTGACACTACCTTACCTTACCTTAGGCCAAATTATGTGTCTTGGCCGAATTTAAAAACTGTTCAATACAATAGATACAATATATACAATTATACAATAGATCTTGTAGTAACAAAACAGCCACGCCATTCTGTTGGTTGTATATTAATACTAGCTTACATTCCAAATTTCAGCTTTCTAGGACTTCAGGAAGTACCGTATAAATTTTGATGATCGTCAGTGTGTCAGTGTGGAAATTTGGGTTTTTTAACTATCAATAAAATCTAAACTATAAAAGCTATGGAATTGCAATTTTATATGTTTAATAAGTTCACTACTAGCATCATATCATGAGAATTTTGTTTACCTGGCATAATCCAACTCCAAGTTTTGAAGGTTCGAAAAGACAATGAAGCGTTCCAAGAAAAGTTCCAAGAAAAGAGGTTGAGCCCTCGCGCTTCGCTTTCTCTCATCGTGTGGACTACCGTGCTTTCAGATAGATACCTTTTTTACGCAAAATAATGAAGCCGTGTGAAATATATATAAATATATGTAAATCATATATCTCAAGTCGTCGACGTTACAAATATACTTTAAGAGATATAACTAAAAATCGCACATAGAAGTAATAAGATAATGAGCCCTGAAATCGCTTCTGTGCTACCAAAGTCTTATATTCAAGAAGTTTGCCGGTATGTACCAATAGATCTCTAATGCCGGAGCCAGACATAACTCAAAGTGTTTGTACATTTTTGTCCTTGAAGGCTACAAAGTACTACAAAACTTTACGTAGCTACACAAAGTCCCTGGCCACACTACATGATCATTCAAATGAAGCTATGTCTGGCTCCGGCATAAGAAATCTTCTGACGTCACTTCATTGAACATCATTCTTTAAGTAACCTTAAACACTCAAATTAATAAATGGGCGTAAATCGTAATTCGGAAATTTCCCACGCTGGAAACCAATATTTTGGCAAAATAAAAAACTATACATGCTAAGAGGCTGCCTGGTCGTATGAGCTAAGTGTGATTTTTCTGCGAAAGACGATGTGTACTGCGTAATTGTGGAAAAACATAATTTTGATTGGCACGCGCGATTTAAATAAGAATTTTGACGGTTGCTTGTTGAGACTGAATGTATACTACACATATTCTTACGATACCGTGATAGTATATAACATTCCTCAATAAATGGGCTATCTAACACTGAAAAAATTTCTCAAATCGGCGCAGTAATTCAGGAGATTAGCGTGTGCAAGCAAACAAACACGTACAGAGTTAATATTTTTTAATATTTAAGTAATAATCCAAAGGAAAGGGCAACTATCTCCTACCTCTGTATTTGTTGACTGGAATATTTTTGGAAGTTCCGAGTATTGGTTAATGTTAGTGGTAATATTGAGTAGACTATTTTAAGCAGAATGATAAATTAAATATTATTTTTTATCATTTAAAATATAAATTACCTACATAAATATTTCAATGAAATATATGGGCTAGCCTTGAAGAAGATACAAACCAGGGATTAGATATGCTTTGTTGTCCTTATCTAGTGAGGAATAAGGTAATCTTTCTTTCTTTAAAAAAAAACGACTTCAAATTGATAGAACTGGACCTTGGAAGCACCAGCTTTCAAATAAAAAAGAATCACCAAAATCGGTTTACCCAGTTGTAAGTTATGATGTAACAATCAATAAATAAATACAGTCGAATTGACAACCTTCTTTTTTTGAAGTCGATTGATAAGAAGAAGAAAATACGAGTCATAGTATTTTGTTGGTTATTGATAAATATTTACTCATTGCGTGTACTTATACTGCGTAAACATTTCCCAACTTTATCTATAATATGTTTATATCATATGCAATGTAATATGATAATATTTACCCACAATCACAATAAAGACTATTACTTTAATATATTTTTTGAATTCATATTGAGTACTACCTCAGTCGTGCGGTTTCACACGAGGTTAATAAAAACTTCCTTTAAATAAATCTTTAATTTTGTTGCAGTTGCTGTGGTCATTCTGCGGCTGTCTTCTAGTGTCTGTTTTAGTCGTCTTCTTCTACTATTACAAAAGATGTCGATCAAAAGGTAAGTATTTCGAAATAAAAAGGTATTTTTACTAGAAGCTAAATAAATTAAAGAAGTCCGCTTAATTCACGCTTGGTTTTTATCTGTGTAGTAAATAACGCGAACAGCATCAGCGAAATTAGCCAAGAGTCGATAATGTTGCAGTCACTTGTTTTGAATCTCGAAAGTCAACTATGTTAGTATATCGTTGTCATCATTTCTTTAAATTGCTTGACGCTAGGTCGTGTAAAATTTCTTCTAAATCCTGCGCCAGACATAGCATCAAATGTTTGAACACTTGTTTGATCACTGTGTGCCACACAATAAATAGGTTCTCGCATAAGAGTGGGTACTAAAAAAATTGTGTTTGTGAATGTCGGCTTACGCATGATAATTTTACGTGATAACGCCGGAACGTGACAATCAGTCATGCTTTATCGTACGCGCAGCCGGTGTTTACCGATTTATAAGACGGTATCGCGTCAAAAATGATGTTTTAACATCAGTATATGTTAAACAGAGATAATCGGAGTGGCGGGTACAGCAGCGGCCGGGGAGCCGGCAAAACGATTCCGAAAACGAGACAAAATGCTTTTCTACGGACGAAGTCTCACAAACCGAACGAAACGCGACAACAACACCATCACTAGACGTGACAGCATTGCCGCCACTTCACGCCGACTACGTTGCCACGTGAGTTACCTGTCCTAAATTTTACACTGAATTGTTTGGATACGTAGCAGCTGACGTCGCCATGGCGTCTCGGTGAGGTAGGGCTTCAAGAGCACCGAGCAATTGGGGGGATTACAGTTTTACTATTATATTTTATTCCTGCCACGCTTATAAACATACTGAGTGCAATATTCTACAATCTGGCGTATTCGTCGTAATAATTATCATACCAGTGTGTAATTAATATATTCAGGCCAACAATACTGACGTGAAATTCCTCTGAACCTAGTTCCAGATAATCATTAATTATTTTAATACTCACTGACATCCACGACTACGTTCGCGTGATGCAATTACCGTCCACTTTAGTTATATTTCACCTATATTTCAATTATCTCAATGACAGAAAAATAAGAACAAGTAGAAGTGCGATGTGTCGTAATTGTACCGGAACCGATGTCGCCAAAATCTGTGTGGTTTGACTGACAAATTTACTATAAAATAAAAAACCTATAACACAGAAGTCATACAGTTGACATAATATCTTAAATATATATAATAAAGTAAATAAAATCATGCTTACCAATGGTAAGAAACACTTCCATTTCTAATGTTCTTTCTTCAGCTATTATTTTTATACTGTAAAATAGAACAATACGGCATGTTTTTGTATTGCTAAGCTTCCAACTCAATACACAGTTGAAACACGAGTGATTGCGTTTTGTCATTGACTATGGTTGAATAATCATAACTTTGCAGGCGGGCCAAGCCCACGTCCCACTTCTTCTTGTTATTATTTGTCTGTGACCTCAATTGTCAAAATTTGGAATTAGGGACAGGAGCAGTGGTGGATTTAGGGGTAGACTGAGAAAACTGGAGCCTATAGCGGCAGATTTTAGGGGGTGGCAAATATGGATCAAGAATAGAAGAGAATATATGTCAAGAAAGGAATATTTTTTTGTCTGGAAAATAACTCTATATACACGGAAAAAGAAGTCTTTAATACTTAAGAAAAATGACGATATTGGGTCAAATATACCGTCGATAATCGCGTCGAGTAAAGCTTGGGGCATAGCGTCAAGTATACCGGCCCATTAGGCGCATGGCTAGTTAGGTTAGAAGGTAATACATTGCTAGGTGAGTTGCTAACTAATGCTGCGCCCCTGGGTGAGATGCTAAGTCGTCGCTAGGTAAGATGCTAGGGCGACGCTAGGGAGACCCAAATGCGTCGTTAGGTGAGACGCTAATTCGCCGGTAGTTCGACGCTAGATTCGACGCTAGGGCAGCGCTAGGTAAGACGCTAGGTATGAGCTAATGCGCCAGTAGTGAGGCGCTAGGGCGACGCTAGGTGAGACGCTAGAGCGACGGTAGGGACCTTAATTAATCCCTATTTATTAGGAGATCCTGATAATTTTATTCCTGCAAATCCTTTAGTAACTCCAATTCACAAAGAGTGATTCTGCTACAATATAGGACGAGTGAAATTATGTTTCTATTCAGAGAATGATTTTATTAAAGACTAGCAGGTGCTTGTGACTAGTTCTGTCAAAGATTTTCTTTACAATTTCCTAGGTTATTATGAATTGCGAGGCATTTTTTTTCTTTTGGTAAATGATATGAAGTTGTCTAATTTGCGAAGAATTTTTGTTAAAAGAACTTATTGTTTATAACATTAGCTATGTGCCCGTAAAAGTTCCATCCAAAGCTTTAAAAGCAAACAGACAGATGGTACCGTATGATATACGTCCTAAGCATGTAGTAAAATAACTTATTTCTATATTACAATTATACAGTTCAATTTTCTCATACAAATAGACAAACTGATACCCGCGATGTAAGATGAAACATAAGAATTTGTAATATTCATTAGAACCCTTATTGTGCTCAGAAAATGTATATTTTTCTCGACGATCCACAGACTATTTATCAAATTAATTCCTGTATTTAAGTGCTTATAAAATGTAGGAATGAATTGTCCGTTTAATTATAATCATTCAGTTGTAAACCGGCTGCTAGGGACGGTTAGCTGTAATAATGTTTCTGGATTTCCTCTACGAATGTACTACTTATTAAGTATTTCTAATTTCCATTTTACTCTTATTTTTATATAAGCAAACAAGCAGGTAGTTGACTTGATTATAAGTGATACCGCAGCTGCGTTGCCGCCTTTTGAGAAACGACAGTTCAAGGTCCCTAAGTGTTCGTATACATATGCGTGCTTATTTAATTACGATGATATCATTACAATTTTTATGTATAATATCATAATCATAATACATTTTTAGTTCTTCACATTAACAAAAAACTTATTTTAGGTATGCAATTATTTAATTTAAGTCTTTGTACTAAAATGTTGTATGCCCGCCTTTAAATTCGGGTAAACCAGCAACTGACAGCAAATATATAAAAAATTAAAAAAAGACCTTAAAAAACGTCAGCTTTTTAGGGTGTTGTGCAATGTTTGAAATTGGATCTAAGCGTCTGCTATGTAAATTAGTCCGTTAATATATAACAGGACCCGAGAAAATATGTGACATCTTTTATTCATATTGGCAAAAGTATAAGCGAGTGTTTCTCGGCACCAATTAACAAAATACTACCATAAGCTTCGTAGATGCGTTGCCGGCCTTTGAAAAAGTATAACAAGCAAAACGCACTAATAGTGATTAAATTTCAAGTTCTAACGCAACGTCCCATGAGTTTTATCTGCCGGTTTTAGTTCGAACAACTCCTAAGAACACTTCCCGAAATATCATTAAGTGGCATATTAAAAATGTGTTATTTGTACTGTTGCGGACAGATGATACAAGAAGAGTGGCATAGCGGCGTCTTTGACCGCGGACGTCGACGTCACAATTAAGTAGGGCTGGCACTAGTGTACATAGTGAGGTTAGCTGGAATTTCTTCTATTTTAGGGGCAATTAATTTTATTACTACAATTATTAATATACGAATTAATAACATATGTTCAACGAATTACTTGATATAACGAATATTTTCTTGTTCCCCTCCGATTTGTTAAATCGAGGTTGCCCTGTATAATGACGATTTTATTTCAATTTACACGTTTGTAACGCTATACTGTGAAGTTGAGAATTCGGGGTTACAACAGTTTACATGGGAGGTATAAGTTTATTAGTTATCACATTTTATAGCACGTATTTCTTGTAACGTGGCCTCAAAATACAATATCACGGATTCCTTTCATACTTACATTGATATCCGGAATTTTTTGTGAAAGTCCATTTACACTGTACATTATCCATCGGATATCAATTTTCCATTGTCGTTCTTTTCCGGTTGGGGGCCATACCTATTGTGATATTTGAGCATCTAAGTGATATTTTTTGTGCAGAACATAAAAATAAAGATGAAACGACGTCTTTAGCGTTCTCCTTTGAATGTCCTTTTAAGTTACGCTTTAAAATCGTTGTCGTATATTAAAATCGTTTTTAAAGCGCTTCTTTTGAAATAAATGAAATTGCAATGGATTACATTTTCACTTGATCGGTTTCTCACATTATTTTGGGACAGTTAAGAGCTTTTAACAATTTACCAAACTGAAATTATGACCTTCGAAGAATGCTCGATAGAACAAAGATTAGTTAGTTAGTTTGATGCAATTGACACAGGATTTACCGAATTATATATTAATAATTTTATGGTAATTCATAAAGGATCGGCTGACAATAAATTAATAATGTATACACCTATTAATGTAAGGGTCGTATCACTTGACAGCTAAAATATTAAACAGTCATTATAGTAGGGGAGGCAGCGATGCTAAATTTGTAGTCACTAAAGCGTTGTGGGATCTATTGGATTACGTAGATTAGGTACAGAAACGAAAAAAAAGGTTATACGGTCATGTTCTCAATAACGCCTAGAGTGCTAGCTTATTTTTTAACTATATGACACACGGACGTCTGTTCCTAAGGTAGACAACTTAATGCCTGTTATAGGTAACAGACGCCTGTTATAGACAAATATTTTTTTTTAGAAATGTATAAATACATACATATAGATAATACACCCAGACTCAAGGTGGGAATCGAACCCACGACCCTCGGAGCGCAAGGCAAGATCACTGCCCACTGCGCCAACGGGCAAGCCTTTATGCAGCACATGATAGTTTCCAAGCTATATTGCCTTGAGAAAATAGTCAGATTATATGTTTCGCTACTCCTTAAAAGATTTCCTTCGAAATAAAAAATAAAAAGTAATCGCGGTCGAATATTTCTAGGTGATGTTTTATTTTCTTATGCGACGCTTAATTCGTCAGACTATTGTAATGTAAACTTATTATTTAAATTAACTTACCATGGCTTAATCTGACGCGCCCGAGATGGCCGGTGGCCTAAAACTCGTCATTAAGGGCCGGCAGCGCATCTGTTGGCCTTCTGGTGGTGCAGATGTCCATGGGCGCCGGTAGGCACTTCGGTGCCTGCTGCCTGCTCGTCTGCCCCCTTGTAACATAAAAAAATGCAACACCAGGAGGCTCGCAAATGCGTTGCCTGACTTAAAGGGGGGAAACGGGAATAGTTGACATGCCAAAAAAGTATTCCTAATATTCTTTTGAAAAAAAAGAAAGAAAAAATAAATGGAGCCGGCGCGTCCGGTCACCAGTACCTCTTTCTCACATAAGATCTGGGTGAAGTGGCGGCAATGCTGTCACGTCAAGGGATGGTATTTTTGCGTTTCGTTAGGTCTGTGAAAGTTCCCGGTGGCCTTAACTCGTCTTTAAAAGGCTGTTAACGCATCTGCGAGCCTCCTGGTCGTGCAGATGTCCATGGACGTTGGTAGGCACTTAGGTGCCTGCTGCCTGCTCGGTCGCCTCTTGTAACATAAAAAAGGCCTTTTCTTTGTTTATTTTTATCTTAACAGCAGAAAATATCACAGCCACGCATCCTGGTGGTGCAGATGATCCACAGGCTCTAACCGCTTCACCAACACTCGAAAGTTATCTTAACAGATAAATCAAAAGCGAGCAATTATCAGACATAGACAGGAATTAGTTGAAAAAAGGAGCAAATTCGAAGGGTACGTGAAAATGCAGTTAATTGCAACTAATTCCTACCCTCGGGGCAGCGATTACCAAGAATCGAACTGACGACTGCTGATCTAAGGCTGTGCTTGTGATTTATTGGCGCGGAAGGCCTTTAAGTGGTTTATAGTGCGTGCAGTCTAAAAATGCTCGCCCCTCCAAAATGTTCACCTCTAAATGCAAAATAGTAACTCGTAATACTATTGGCTTGCAGTGTGTCTGTTCAGTTTGACTTTACAATAAAAACTCTGCACACACAAGCAAGTTACAAGTTACAATTATTTAGTAGAGTGGCATGCATTTTTAGACTGGAACATCTTTACAATTTATATGGTACACTAGCGACCCGGTTACGCACGCGTATCGCTAAAAACAAAATTTGGTAAATGTAAGACAATTTTAATAAAAAAACGATAATCCTGCAGATGCGATCGCTACCAAACATTAAAGGTACACTCGCTAAGCTAACATGAAAATTTCATTAAAATCGGTCTAACCGCTTTGCATATTTCCTTAACAAAAGAAAACAAATAAAAAATACATGTTTACAAAGTTTGCAAATAATGTATTCATATGTACATAAAAATGCAATTGAGGCACCATCTCAATACAATATTTTTTAAATATTATAATATGTGCTGAAGTCTTAGTATTGTCGAAAAAAAAGATTTAAAAAGAAAATATTAATTCTTCCCAGCCAGCGTTATACCGGTCTAGTACTAGAGTCCGCTTAAATTGCAGAGCATGTGGCTGTGGGGCGAGTTAAGATGACCGTTTGACGTCATCCCCGGAATCCCCACAGTCTCCCGACCACTAACACTCCTTGACATTAATTAGGATCCTCTGTTTTACGTACGTTCCAAAACACAAAGGTCAAATATTTGAAAAACCAATGTTAGAAAGGGTCACCATGTATGACCCGGACGCGTTAAGAACCCTCGGAGAGAACTGGACTCGATTCGGTGGTGTAGCTTTCGGGTTGCAGTATTACACCGATTATCCCTCGTATTCATTCGCGGATTAAAGCAAAGTAGTTTAGTTTCTCATCCAGGTAATACTGTCATAAGTATGGTTCCATTCTACGGCTATTGGTGCATATTGATATAAACCTTTTTATACAAAGAAATCTAGTCAATTAATTTTCGCATCAATTTAATGCAAAAGTCAAGAAACTTTTTGACTGAATTTAGATGACCTTTTTATAACGAAACTTTTAATCTAAGTTCCTATTTAAAGTATCTTGGGTAAATTTTAATTTGAGGTAGCGCCATGCTTGCCGAATTGGACGGCGCGTCCTGGTACCAGTACCACTTTCTTACATTAGATCGGCGTGAAGTGGAGCCAATGCTGTCACGTCAAGTGATGGTATTGTTGTCGCGTTTTGTTCGGTTTGTGAGACTTCCCGGTAGCCTAAACTCGTCATTAAGGCAGGGAACATATTTGCTTGCCTCCTGGTCCTGTAGATGTTAATGGGCGTCAGTAGGCACTTAGCTGCCTACTGACGAATCGACTACAGATGAATCGACAGTCGATAGTTTCTACAACCATTTAATGTATAAATAAACGGGCAATTGTGAGTCAGACTCGCGCACTAAGGGTTCCGTTCCATCACCTAATACTATAATAGGTTTTTTTTAGATTTATACTTCTCACGCGAATTCTTTTAATTTGACAAGGACACTGCATTTTTTTTATTGTAATTTAACTTAACCGTTTTTGGATTTTTTCCTTCACTTGTACTTCAAGATATAGGTTTTTGACAAATTTCATAATTCTAGGTCAACGGGAACCTAAAGGTTTTGATTCTTTTTGCAAATATACTAGTATGGGAAATGCGACGCAACTGTTTATATGTCTTGTTTGCATAGATTTAGAGAGTTAATTTTTCACATATCTGAGGGACCTCAGATGTCACTATTTAGTCTTAATTCAATAGTTCAGTGCTTTCCTGATCAAAAAGGTCTCGACAGACAGGCAGACGAATAACGAAATGATCTTATAAGAGTTTTTTTTTTCCTTTGGAGGTACGGAGCCCTAAAAATGTGAAACCCAAATATTTAAGGGATATTACCCGTGAAAAGTTAAAATTTAAGTTACACTATACGAGTGTAAATAAGAATAATAAACATGAGGTCAAACCATGTTACGGTTACAGAGAAATCTTTAAACTAAACTGCCATACGACATAATTATTTACGCTTCTCGTATATACAAATGATCAGCGTGAAACACGCACGGAATTCTATGCCACGGAATTCTTACAAAGCGAAATATTTATACTGCTATGGCCCTCAAGTTTTAGTCACATTTCCAGAAAGGACTGTGTATCAGGTTTCGTATATTAACCATACATTGGCATTGGGACATTAGACCAAGGGCTCTTGACCAGGAGGAGGGCAAGGAAGGGCAGCTCTTCCCCCTAGGAATCCAAAAAATGTAGGCCAACCTTAAGAAATCCAAGTCCCCAGTTTGCGGTCATCTTAACTCGCCCCACAGCCAAATCCTCTGCAATCTAAGCGGACCCTGGTACTTAACCGGGACAACGCTAGGGAGTAGTAGTATATTTTATTCTTATGACTTGAATCGTTATAATAGAAATTGGCAATGCATAGTCTTAGACAGAACCTTATGGAAAGAGGGTAGGGACGCCTTTGTCCTGCAGTGGGAAAAAATAGGCTCTAAAAAAATAAATAATATTTTATTCTATATTGTCTATTTTGGTATACATTATGGAAGTAGAGAGCCGATTGAACTTAACGGTGGACGAGATGGACTGAAATCTCTGCCAGAGGGCCTAGCACGAACACTCGATGGTTTTACTTACTCTTACGTTCGAAATGAAACGTCAAATGAAAGTTCGTGTTTCCATTTTACACGACTTATATGTCTGTAACATCGATGATTCGATACGCGCGAATTCTGATCGTGCTAGCTACATTTGGCAACTAAGCTGTGTGAAACGATAGCATTAGTATTTTATTTAAGACGAAAATAAACTCTGGTACATTATTCTTATGAACTAAAGTTCTTTAAGTTTTCATTAAGAAAAAACTTTACAATGACAGCTTTTAAAAAATAAGGATGTCCTTTTTTAAGCTATTTCTAGTCGTAGCGCGTCGGAAATGTCACAAAGGACCGGTAGAGGTATCATCAAGAATTAAATATAAAAATATAAAAGCCAATAGAGAATTTTATATATTTCAAAGCGATAGCTTCCCGATTTTGACACGATTAATCCATTAGAACCAAAAATGATAATGGATGGCGATAGAGCAAAGAGTAATGCCAGTCATCTGGATTAAGAGTTTTTTTATTTTATTTTACTCTTTGGAATTGTAGCTATGATTTAGCTTCTTTACTCTATTGTATTCTATAAAGACTTAAAGGTCAAATGGTAGGAATAAGACTGGATTTTTTATGTATAACTGATTGTTTTATAATGCCATCGTAAATTATTAAATTTGATCTATTAAAGGAGACGTTGTTTTTTTGGGTACTGGGTATATATACTCTGTTTCTTACTTAAATTCTTTACTGTACTGTTTTTATTATTTATGTATCAATAAAAACATACATAAAAACAAATAGGGAAATCAGTGTACAATGGATTAACTTATCCCCAGAAGAAATCTCTTCCAGAAGTTATCTTTGATTATAGGAGAAAGAGTTAAGAGTAAAACCAAAAAAATATACATAATAATAAATATATGCAATAATAAAGAGTAGCATACTAAATAAAAGAGAGATACAAATGTTTATTTTACATTTACATTGTTAAATGTAAAACTCCAAAATCTAAAAAATAAGATTTTAAAAACCAACGGCAGCATGAGGTTTCGAGTAATTAGATTAAAAAATATTTGTTAATTGAAAGTGATCCGACATTTGACCTCATTAGAAGAATTTAGTGTCGAGAAAACTCTTAATTTCACACGCTCAAGTGACGTCACACGCGTGTCGTCACAGTTAAGTACCTCTAATTAAATTCTTGGAAATTAACCGCATTAGGCAAGGAAAAACCTCCCCCTCGCAATATGTGAGTTCCCACTAAAACACTCTATGTACGACGGGGACGGGTTTTCGTGAAAATGAGATACATTTATATAGGTATGAGTATGCATTATTGTTACTGGTATAAGATAAAAGGGAATTTAAAGCTCTATGCAAGTCCTACTAATATTATAACCCTGCCGCCGACGCGCTGCTGCGGCGCCTCACTGACCAAACTCTGTCCATACGCTTACACGATTTTGACCATCTCAACGTGAGTACTTGTCGAGAATAGAGTATTTAAAAACATACTGGCTGAAAGTAAAAATCAACCGAATAAAAACGAAAAAAAAATATATATGAAATTTCATGGGAGATATTAAATTTCCTCTGTGATCAAATCATATGAAAAAATAACGATGTCGTAACATAAAACAGTGCCTCAAAGAAATTTCATGCAACATCACATCACTGTGTTGGTTCTAAGCAGTCAAGGCGCTCTTACATATATCGGTTATGTAGTGAGTAACGATAACGTGACAGTTGGAAGTTGGAAGAAAGATAATTATTTCATAAAAATTACTGCCAGTGTCACGTTTTAGGGAATACATAAAGGAGATTGAACTGGATAATAAGAAAACGAGCGAAAATTCGGGCAAGGCAACGTGTGCTGGGTCCAATGCAAACTTTATAAATAAAATTTCACTAATTCTATTTGCATTTTTGCAGATTATTTGTCCACAACGCTCAGTGTCAAAGCTTCACGTCCTACATCCGAGCAAAAACGAAAACCGTTACTACCTTGTAGTGGAGAGGAAATCTAAATACAACAACAAGAGGATCGTAGTCAGATCACCATTGCAAGTAAAGTTGTCATATCTTCTTTTTAGCGTTATCCCTGTCTAGTATCCAATGTCCGCATATATTGCAGGATACTACTACTATGAGGCCACTTAAGACGCCTGAATGCCGTATGACGTCATCCTCAAAATCTTTACTATCCCTCGACTAATACCAACCAGTGACATAAGTCGGGACCCACTGTTTTACGTGCCCGAATGAGTCACTTATTTATTACTCGGCCGCGTTTAATGCTACTTAACGTAGCGATCAACTCAAATACATTATATTTTTCATGTACTTGGATCATGTACTTAATAGAATTATTATTATTTTTTAATTTCTTTAGCGATATGCGAAGTTAAGCAACAAGTCCTATAAGCTAAACAGTTTGGTTATCTCAATTGCAAGGTCTGCCTTTTTTTTAAATTATAATGTTAGTGAAATTATTATTATTTTGTACTATCGACCATTGGACGATTTTGTAGCAAAAGTGTTATGGCAGCAGATTGCGAGGATGATCGAGACAAGCTACCGCGACCAGAGACCGTGACAGAAGACCGTGACACTCGTGGGTCATACTCATATGGCAATGTATGCCCCCGACTTCGCACGTATATTTACATTATCGAAGTTTTAATACGGATCTATTCTAGCTTTATTGAAATTATTCTAGATAAGAAGGAGTAAGAGGATTATAGAGGATATTGTAAAGGAGATAAAGCATGTGCGAGTTACGTCGGAGTCTAATTGGGCGTAAAACAGTGACTTTCGATTCACATCACTGAGTGATATTAGTCGTGAGATTGTGTGGTTTCCGGGGATTAAGTTAGACATCAGTCTGTCATCTTAACTCGCCCCCATGCCGCATCCTTTGTAATTTAAACGGTCCCTGATACTAGACCGAAATCACGCTAGATAGATGAAGAATTAGTATAGTTATTAATAAATATATTAGAATAGACACAATACAATGTAAACATATTTAGTGAGATGATTTTAAGCTACTTCTATTAGCCGTATGTGAGGTTCACATATTCATTAACGAACCTAATCCGCTACTACTACGTTTAATTGTTCTAATTTTGTAATAAGAGCAGTCAGAAGCATTTACCGCTTATTAGAAACATTTATATGTAAATTATTAGTGAAGCTATTAACTAATATACTGCAATAGACACAATACAATGTAAACGTACGTAGTGAGACGATTTTAAGCTACTTCTATTAGCCGTATGTGAAGTTTACATATTCATTAACAAACCTAATCCACCCTTGCCACGTTTAATTGTTCTAATTATTGTAACATGGGCAGTCAGAAGCGTTTACCGCTTATTAGGTACATTGATATGTAAAGTGTTAGTGTAGTTATGAATTAATATACTGGAATACACACAATGCAATGTAAACGTATGAAGTGAGACGATTTTAAGATACTCCTATAACCCGTATGTGCAGTTCATATATTCATTAACGGACCTAATCCGCTTCTGCTACGTTTAATTGTTCTAACTATTGTAACAAGAGCAGTCAAAAGCGATTACTGCTTATTAGCTACATTTATTTTTAAAGTGTTACATTGGTACAGTACAATAAATACAAATTGTGTATTTACAACACTACGATAAACACAAAAAAAACGTGTTAATACATAATGTTTAGTTAAAGATTATTTTTAAAACACTAAAATTTTCTTGTCTATTGTATACTAGCCGGTTCTCGCAACTTTGTTCGGGTAAAATTAAATTTGTAAGTGCCCTAAGACCTCATTTATACGGTCCTTTCGAAAAATCCGCCACTCATAAACTAACCCTCTGTCAAATTTCACCTTTGTACTTCCTTTGGGTACCATTTTAAGAAAATTGCGCGCATGAAGCAGTATGAAATGTGGCACAATCATAGTTTATATAGAGGAGTGTGTACGAATGCTAATATTGTTATGAAATAAGTATTATTAATATATTAAATTATTATAATAAAACCACACGCACACCAATGCTAAGCGATGTAAACACACATGTGTTCATTATTATTGGACAATGTCAAACTGTAATCGTGAAAACCATATTTTATATTAATTGCCAAATAGTACTGTATATTCGTCGGAGGAAGTCATGGTCTAATCAGTGGTTGGCGTTTGATTTGGCAGTTGGCATTTGATCGATAGGTTAAGTAACTCTTGCTGCGACCGGGTCCCATTGTAAAGGTGGGTTTTTGTTATCAAGTCACGTCCGACACTCGTTATAATCAACTGATTTTGAACGTTCGGGAAATGGGTTGGCACGTCACATGAATTTACATTTTTCCCATTTTAAAAATATATTATCTTAATTTGTCACGTTGAGTATGTGTTAGATTTGTATTCATCTCTTTTTAGACATTTGATTTAATTTGTCAATTATAATGTGCGTTCGTATATTTTTTAATATTTATTTATTTATTCATAAGAAATAACAAAGTTTGTTTTTCATGATATAATATTAAAAAAACCAATGCGGTTTGTTCTTAATGTTAAATATTAATTTCTGTATTTGCAAATATTGTGTCAGTATTAATTTAAATATTATAGTACATATTTGGTTTTAAGTGTTTGTAATATATGCGAAACGTGCGAATAAAAGGATATTTTTAACGTTTGTTAACTTATTCATTTTCGTTACAGTCTTCTACTTTTTAGCGGTTCGTTGGCAAGCACTAAATCGTGTCGGCCCAGAACTTAGCCACATCAAGTGCGTTATGAGTGGCAGCCATCAAGTCCTCTTGCGTGCAGGTATTAGGGCAAAACAGTAACTGAGAGACAGTGAGAAAGTTTTCAAACACAGACAATCTATTGAATGACCACTAGTTGTGTTAATAACAACCTGTTAGTAACAATTTCTTCCCATAGAATTGAATATATCTACTATTTAGCTGTATTTTAAAGCAATTTTTAAATTTTATTAAACTAGTACCACTATTTGTATAAACAAATAATAATGTATTTAAAACAATTCGCATTCCTAAATACGTTATTTTACACTAAACAATGCGATTTAACTACTCTAACGTTCTGGACGAAACCAAGTGACGTAGAATTCTAGGTTTAACTTAACGCAATAGTTAAAGTCCACCTTAACAATTGTTTCAGGAATTTTCTCATTTCGCGCTCCGATTCGTCGTACATAACAAAATATCAGGTAAATGTTGATAAAAAATGTTAACTTGTCATCCGTGTCAATGTCGCCGGATTCATCATTATAAAATCAAATCATCTTAAGTATATTTACTTATTTATGATGACCGGGAAATGTTGACAAAAATGTTAACGTCGTCGAATAGTTAACGAAATCATATACCCACTATTAAAACGATTCGTCCGACAAACAAAATAATAGGTAAATGCAATGTTGATAAAAAAGTGTTAACTTTTCCTGTCAATGAATTGTCACCGGATTCATCATTATAAAATCAAATCATCTTAAGTATATTTACTTATTTATTATGACCCTGAAATGATGTCAAAAAATGGTAACATCAAATATTGTCCAAAGTTTTATGATATCAGCATCATACCCATTATTGAAGCTCACCGAATTCATCACTACGTATATAATAATATCAAATCAATTGGAAAAATTTAACTATTCACTTATTATAAGCGTGAAATGCTGACAACAAATAGTATGGGTTATCACAATTTAACAAATTTTATAATAAATCAATTTTAACATTAATTACTTTTAATATAAACGAAGTTACCTTTAACAATCGAAACGAAGACATAATTTAGTGCATATTGTTATATAATACCGAAATAATTCGTCGTCTTTATTTTTCTTACATAATTACTATAAATAAACAGACCTAAAGGACCATAGAGGAGGACAAAGAATTCGTTTGATGTCCCACAACGTCTTCAGTAAGACTAAAGATGTTGTAAGACAAAACCTTTGTGTACTGAAAACAGGCGTAGTACGTAACCGTCTATGTTTCTTGTACCATAGCTTAACCTACTACCAACGTGAGCCGACATCTTGTCATATATCGGTAGACGGCACGGGTGCCGTCTACCTCAAAGGGATGAGATAATAATGTGAAACTCGACGTTGCCTTCCTGTAGATAGTTCAATGGTTACTCTGTATGTTTAAACAACGTATGTCTTCCTACAAATTGCTGTCATATGTTTCTTAATTATAATATAAAGCTTTTCGTATACATTGCCAAATACACATTATATTAAACCTGATATGAAATAGAGCTAGATGGAGAAGTATCGCAAAAGCCGCAACTAGTTATTCAGATGACCCATGACCACGACCACTATTTCAGCAGTGTACAACCGAGAAGAAGAAGAAGAAGAAATAGGTATGACGGCACTAATCAGAAATCATTTAAATTATGTATTTATCTGATAAAATAAGATACATAAAGCTTAATAGACATGTTTATTTTCATATTGCGAGCGAGATTACAATAAGGAAACTAAAATACAACAATCTGTCATGATAGTTAAAACACTTAATGGAGCGTATGACGTTACTGTATATTATAAGTGCCTTCTAATAAGCGATAACAACTTAGTTTATTAGTGCACAGGGTGTAAAATACATCGTACCGCAATCTTTGTGATAACGCTACATTTCATGTCCTAAGTGAAATCAAAAAATTCATTCATTTCCGAAATGAGAGGTTGCAGATATTGTCATCCTCATCCCGTTCTTGAACGTGCAATGTATCGTGAACATTAGGAAACAATCATCAACAAAATGTTGACCCGCAAACCAATCCAACGACTCGCGCCGCGCTATCCCTGTCACGTACTTTTAAGTTTTATTTATATTGCGGATGGATGTAAAAATGTTGAAGAAATTTGTTTCTGATTTAAAATCGTATTGAATTAGATAGAAATAATGATATTATACAGTATTTAGTTTAAAAATGGTAAAAAAAATTGAACATTACAAAGAAAAAGCCAATGAAAAATTTCACCACTGGGGAGTCTAGAATCGTGTACTGAACCCATAGGATGCGTATTCGGTACGATGTCTTTTACACCCTGTATATTACCTATTACCACGTTTGTTAGCCTGTTGTGTCCCACTGCTGGGCAAAGGCCGCCCCATTCTTGATCCACCTTCCTCTTGCCTGGGCCAATCTCATCCATAGCTTCCCCGCAAAGATATCCAAATCGTCAAGCCACCTCTTTCTCGGCCTGTCGAGTTGTGATTAGAAGATTGATCAAAAAAGAAATACCGATGCAACGTTTTTTTATGTTACAAACGAGCAGGCAGCAGACACTTAAGTGCCTACCGACGCCCATGGACGTCTGCACGACCAGAAGGCCAGCAGAATGCCAGCAGAGAAGCGCTGCCGGCCCTTAATGACGAGTTTAGGCCACCGGGAAGTCTCACAAACCGAACAAAACTTGTGATAGAGTCTTGAGTGAATAATTCACATTTCTGTTTTATCAACGATGCATATAAACAAGACTGGATGTATTATTAATTGTTTATTTAGAAAAAACAATGATAAGGTGGTACAGAAATAAATATAGCCATGTAAGGCAGTCTTATTTCATCGCTAGGGTCGCGGGCATTCGACTCAATTCCATTTACATTTCTCCCTATCGAATTGAAAAGGGTTTTTGTTACTGAGTATAAATTAGGACATTTCTTTGTAAAGTGGTATCCGTATGCTGAGATGGAAGTTGAAGACTTTATATCTTGAAATATACGTGTAAATAACTTAGTCATGAGATTTAATGTTTGAAGACTTTTGCTTGAAGAAAATGAAAGTACAAAATTTTCGATAGCCGTACAAATTCAAATATTTTTTCATTCAAGTAGAGTTTTACAGGCTCTTTTGAATTGTCATTTTTTTAAAAGCTACCACTGATTCGGAAGAGTCGGGCCCCGAGAAGAATCAGCAATAAACTCGTAAGACACTATTTTAGAAATAACTCTTACAGAAAAAGGATTTTACATTTTTTCATTTGTTAACTATAAAGTACAAAACTGGAGCGCTTCAATTCCAAGCAGTTTTATCTGTAATATAATCTTCGACAGTACATTACGCCTTACGAATAAACATTCTTTGACATGTTGTTTAAATTTAACTAGATTTCATATTTTGCATCTGGAAATTTTTTAAGGAATCTCAGCCCACACTCGCTCGCACCCACAAACGATTTCTGTACCCTACCCAGACGTAGCAACGGAGTCACAGGTTTATTCCTGTTTCTAGTTTGCCTATCATGCATATCACAATTTTTTTTAATAAAGTTGAATATTTTTTCTAATAAACATAATATTGGCAAATATATACTGTTAAGCGACTATAAGTATACCTATCTCTTTAAATTTTCGTACCGTATTTATATTATCGATGTTTTTATACGGATCCCTAACTTTTTTGAAAATACTTTATGGCCTCAATTCATCTATAGTTTAATATATGAAGCTAAAGAGTTTGTTTGTTTGCTTGTACTCGCGAATCTCAGGAACTACTGGTCCGATTTGAAAAATTCTCCGTACAGGCAGACTCCGTAGAGGCAGTTATTTTAAATTAAGAATAAACAGTCATTGCGTAGGCAGGCAGTGTAAACAGAGTATTATTATTTTATAGTGTAGGAGATGGTACATTAGTTTGAGTATAAACAACCATGTCGTGGGCAGGCAGTGTAAACGGTGTTTTATTATCGCAGACGAGAGTTGTCGCTGTAAACGTGACCGGAAAGGAAATCGAAATGACCCGTGGGTATGATTAAGGCCCTCTTGTCACGGTTTTAATAAATTCGTATTGTGAGTTTCGACTATATTTTGAGTACTGCGTAACCGTTTCGTCGCTTTCGACTTTTAAGTGGTGACCTCTTTAACAATTTTAGGTAATTAAGTTTGTAAACATCTACACTCTTGTAATAAGAATTCTTGAAAGACTGTCGACATGCTTTATACCACACGACTTTATCCCCTCCCTAAAAACACTAATCCTATTTACTAAGTACTATATGTTTTATACTGCTGGTGCTATATGTTTAATACATATTAAACTAACTTTTGTAAGAACTACTTTCTAAACGGTATTGTTTCTTGCTGATTCTTCTCGTGGCTCGATTTTTCCGAATCAGTGGTGGGTATTTTAAATATTTGACGATTCTAAAGGACTTGTATAAGTTTACTTGAATAGAAAAATAGAAAATAATAAGTTTATTCAAAATAAAACACGTTCCAAAGAACAGTCATAGTAACCCTAGCTCCCCGTTTAAAGTACCAAATATATTGTGAGTGAGTTATAATAATACAGGGATATTATTAAACTGTTTGTGCGTGCGTGCGTGTGTGTGTGCATGTTTGTATAAATGTGTATGCGAGTGTGAGTGTGTGTGTAGGTGTGCATACGATCATCGTCAGTCAGTTTCTTATCACATCTTAATCTTCTTGAATAAAACATTTTTTGATTTAATCTAAATATGGTTGGAGTCAGGTTCACGGATCTTGTTTTTTTATCTTTTTTATATAAAATTATAAAATATATCTATACATACAGGACTATATGACACACGGGAATCTCTATCTATTCCTAAGGTAGACAACTTAATACCTGTATTATAGGTAACTTACGCCTGTTATTCACAAATGTATCTTTTGGAGAAATATATAAATTTATGCATATATTTTATACACCCAGACTCGAGGGGGGAATCGAAACCACGACCCCCGGAGTAGAAGGCAAGGTCATTGCCCACTACGCCAACGGACCACTGGATTGTTTCTTATTGCATCAATTTATCTTAACCAATTTTATGGCCGTCCTTATTTTCATATCAAACGACCGGTTCATGGTATACCTATTTACGCTGACCGCGCTTTAAATACATGTGGTATTTGTATTTTGTAGGGTGGCAATTACTTTCTAAGAGTATGGATTTTTATTTACATTGCGGTTTGATGTAAAAATATTGAATAAATTTGTTTCTGATTTAAAATCGCACTGGGACAGTTAGTAATAATAATATTATACAGTATTCAGTTAAAAAAATGGTAAAAAAAATTGTACACTGCAAGAAAAAGCTGACGAAAATCATGATTCATCTAGAATCGTGTACTGAACTCATGGGATGCGTAACCGGTACGATGTCTTTTACACCCTGTGTATTGTTATGACTGCAAATATAACTCACACAGTAATTAAACAATGGATGGATGGACGGACGGATCGATGGACAGATGAATGGATGGATGATAAGCAAAAAAGTTAGTATTTCACACAAACATTTCAGCTCTTGTTTAAAATACTCATCGAATCCAACGCGAAAAAGGTCGCGGGTTGCGGTAGATGCATATATGACATTGTACAACTGTCTGAGTTATACAGTGCCCTATATGTATCTATGGATAAAGTGCGGAACCCAATACTGCAAGTCAGACAGTAATGGCCGGAAATTAAATGCACGGTTACTTACCACGCTGTGCGGGGTGCGGAATAGCTGACACGATAAACATCAGGAAATGGTTTCCAAAAGAAATCCAGCGCTTTAAAGTGTTTTTAAAGTGTACGATTAAACATTCGTCTTTTTAATTTAACTCTTATACTGGCTGTGACTGTAGGGCGAGTTAAGATGACCGTTTCCTATCTGTCGTCGTTCCCAGTACCCCCACGATCTCAACTACCTCACGACTAATAACAGACAGAGACGGGATCGGATCCCACTGTCTTACGTGCCTTTCGATACACGGAGAAGGTCGGATTTCAAATATGAACCAGTGCTAGAATGGGTCACCCATCTATCTCCTGGTCGCAGCAAGAGCTACTTAAACTAGGGATAGACTCAAACGACGACCACTGATTAGGCCACGACCTCCTCAATATCTCCTACTCTGCATTTCTTAGTATTTTTTAAACATACCTATAAGTTTTTCTTTCTTTTTGAGAAACGTACGTATAAATGTAAATAAACATTACATATCGACTGCACTACCGCTTCCAATTTCACTGCAAACCACTTACGAACCCCTTAAAATTTTATCCAAATCGATGCAGCCGGTTTTCAAGGATGACAAAGGCTTGTACGGTCGACTTTTAAATATGGATTTGACGATTCCAAATTTAAAAAAATAACTTAATCATTTAAATATAAATACACAATTCACAATGTCGCGAAAAGGTACCCGTGATCCGATAAGTCAAAGATTTGAGCTATGGACAAAAAAAATCCATTAGTAGAGAATTTTATATTATTACAATCTATTTGAGAATGATATTTATGAGAAGAAAGCTTTTTATATGATGGCCATAAAATAAGCGATTAAATATTCTTTTCTACTAATGACAAACCTTCACACAAATTTTGATAGACCTTGGTTATATGAAATAATTGTAACCTGTGTGTTTCTTTGCCACCGGCGACGAATGGAGGAGCTTGCTGAAAATCAGCGCTGCTTTCACGGTATAAAATTGTATCTTATACTTTTGACACTTCTTATTTCTTTCAACGCTGTGCATTTCTTGTAACGTTTCGTACTCCTTTTAATGCTACATACTTCTTTTAAAGCTTTGTATGGCACGCGTTACTTTGAAATGAAACTAAAAATTATCCCTAGTTAGCTAGCTATTATATGAAATTACTTTAGGTTCTTCCAAATATCTAAAAAAACACACGGCTTCTGCCGATATAAAATTGTATTTAATTCTCTTAACGCTTCGTATTCTTCGTATTATTCCAAAAAGTACGCAATGTTATTACATTTTACAAATCAATCTTATAGTAAAATCTTAAACATGTGTGTCAATCCTTTGGCATTGGTGTGCGTAGGGTTTTATTTTAATAACTTCAGATATTAATAATGCATATTTTAGGTACATAAAATAAGTATTCGCACACCATCCTCTATAATATTGCCAAATTTCATAACTACTCCATCCGCGCTAATTTCTTAAAATTGTACCGAATAATTCGCTTCACGTATTTAATAATAGATACCGGTAATACCCCATATGCTGAGTTTTCTTCTCCATAACTTCAAAATACAACCAGTATTATGCCGGAGCCAGACATAGCTCAGTGTTTGTATATTTTTGTCCTTGAAGACTACAAAGTACTACAAAACTTTGTACAGCTACACAAAGTCCCCAGCCACACTACATATTCATATAAATAAAGCTATGTCTGGCTCCGGTAGTAGTGGGTACCATACACCAATATAACACCTTTGTGAAGTGGCTAGCGTAATATTGGGAAGCAGTTCTCTTTCTGCGTTCATATTTTCAAATTTTCCTCGTTTTAAAACCTGTATAAAAGTGAAAACATTACCGTTAGCACACTGTCCGGGCTGTTGAGTCTCCCGAGCGAGGGTGGGTCCAGACGGGTGGCGTTTAAAAATTTCATCCCTCACCGATTCGCCCACAATGGCCCACAATCAACGATTGCCTTTTGAAATCGAGACGGTTGTTAAACCCGTGGCTGCCATCTTTAACCGATTCCGCTCGGAGCCTGAGTCTTTTCCGGTGTTTTTCGTTTATAACGGTGTTATCTATTTATATATAAATGCGAAAGACCTATCACGAAATCGCGAAAACCGCGAAAATTTCTTACCGAGGCTGGGTGATAGATGGGTGGTTCATTCTACCACCTGGTTTTACTTACCTGGTTATCAAAAAGCCTCTGACCTCCGCCGTATTCCCTCCGTAAAACTGTGGGTCCCGATTAATGTCACTGAGTGATATTAGTCGTGAGATAATAGAAAATGTGGGGGTGCCGGGGATGACTTGAGACGGCAGTCGGTCATCTTAACATCCCTTCAGGATCCTAATGGGATTGCCCAGATTCTGTAGCGCGTCAGGGGTGTTCGCCGAATTTCGTGTAGATTGCTTTTAAGCTATGCGAAAAAGGTGTACGTCACTCGTACGTAGGGCTTGGGCCAGTTCTTGTAGGATCTTAAGAGCGTTTGCGGATAGGTTCGATTTGCATGTTAACTATAAAGTTCAAATCTGGAGCATCTCAATTCCAAACAGTTTTATCTGTTATATAATCTTCGACTGTATAATACGCCTAATAAGCATATTTTTAACATGCTGTTTAAATTTAACTATAGATAGTATTACGGACATATGAGACAAGCACGACATGGCGGCGTCTTCGACCGTGGACGTCGTCAAACGGACTGAGCGTAGCTGCCACTAGTACGTACCATAGCGAGCGAGATAGACGCCGTCTTGTAAGAAAGGACGGCGATAGTGCTATTTCGCTCGCGTAGACATGAAATATTACTTGTGTAGGGTGTGTACTAGTGTCAGCCTTTATTTAGTACTTAAGATCGTGCCAAATTATTGGACGGCACGTTCTCAAGACTGTGATTATCCGCTGTAAATAAAAGTTCTTGCGAAATATACAGTCTGCGAGAAGTTAATGACAAGTTGGTGTATTATTGATCCCCATCAATATAACCCCGGAAAAGACACCAACTGGCAACTGGAATTTTTTTATTGTTATATGATACGATTACTTACGTTAAAATCTAAATGTGTAATTACCAAAACGCTATTGCCGTATAGATATGTACAGAGGACTAAAAGAGAAAAACCTATTTATTTCCAATTGATTTTCCTATTTTTATTCAGAGACTTTTTCGCTACTACGATAATGCCCGTGCCATTTGCAAACGAATTGAAGACGCATCTTTAAAATTCAAAATACGACTTAATTTTATACGGAACCCAGGGTTTTATCACGGTTAATCTTTAGCAGCTTTATTACCGATGTTATACGAAAATGTTCCGGTGTAAGTTGTTTAATTTATTCCGTATATTTGGTGCGGTCGTGCTCAAATTGGTGATTAAAGAGTTTTTTACTGTGCCCGTAGAGTTAATGCGGTTCGACCGCACGTATACGATCCTCGGCGGCAGATAAGGAGCGATTTTAGGTTCATTTCCATTGTTTTAAAGGTTATTTGAACAATTACTTTGGTAGACGGCGTAGGATTGTGAAAATATGTTGAATACAGATCGCTTGTGCGATAGACGCGAGTCGGAAGGCTTTAACTGAATTCGATTTTTAAAACCTAAGAGTCAAAGTCCTTGACTGTGGAAGTAAATTCGCTTTCACCTATATATAAATATGTACATGAAGTGAAAACTTTCGGTACCATTTTTCAAAATTTGCGCTCACGGAGGATCATGTAATTTGGCCCAATTATATTTCATATAGAAGAGGGTGTGCGAATGAAAACATTTTCATTTTTACAATAACACCTCACGCACACCAATGCAAAACGATTTACACACATATATATACATTTTTCTATAAGGTTGTGTCAAAGCATAATCATGACTGTCATCACAAAATAACAATGTATTTTAATAATTATTAAATATAATGTGATTAAATTTCCTAATGTCGTTGCACTAAGAATTATAACGTACATAGATTTAAAAATGCATAAGGTACGAAAATGAAAAATTTTGACTCAGAATTGATGGATCAGCAAATTAATCACAGAACTTAAACTACGCTAAAGTTTGTGTAATATTCTTTTTAGTGTTAACTTCTTGTTTCATAGTTTGAAGAATGTTTTTTTTTTCAACCTCTTTGCCTAAAGCTTTTAATATGCTAGTGCGTAAAAAACAACTTACCTTTAACCTTACTTCTTCTAGGATTCCTCTATGTACATTAGTAAGTACTAATTGTATTGTATATGATTTAATAAAGATATTTGAAAATGAATGATAAGTGAGTAATCCTATATAAAAACGAAAAGTCACTTATCATGAACTCGAAAACTGCGAGACGTATACAAAGATGAAATTTGGCAAGGAGGTAGTTTGTAGGTAGTAGACTTCCGCTAAGAACGGCTTTTTATATAGGGCCAGATTAATAACCGCTACAAACGTATCGATAAATTGTTGCCAAAAAACTATGCATATAAACGAACATTAACAAAAGCTAGTTATTGATAAAACTGCACAGCTTAAAATGCACACTTCGCAACGATATATCGATACGTGTGTAGGGCATAAGGAGGTGCCAGGACCTTATAATATAAGTAATATATAAGTTTAATTTTACGCGAACGAAGTCGCTGGAAACAGCTAGTTCGTAATAAAACAATTTAAGTATAACACAATATGTTTATTAAAATAAAGGCTGGCTCTATGTTAAAAGACAATTGGCTTTACCCACAAGTACTTTGATGTAATGACAGATGTACAATGTTTAATTTCAGTCTTTTTCCATTAAATGCTGTATAAAGCGCTGGTAAAATTGTGAAAAAAAAATTGAATAAATTAGTTAACTATTACAATAATATAAACATTCGTTAATTTCTGCATTTCGACTATTATTATAATGAATTGTTGACAAAAAGGTTAAGGCGATATATAAAATACCTTTTCAATCGACTTTAAAAAAGGAGACTGTATTTTTTTATTTTCCTATTCATTAATTTTTTTTTTACCTCACAACTTTCGACTGGGTGGGTTTGTAGTGATTAAAGATGGCATTACTGCGTAGTTGAAAGAAAACAAAATTTGTCTATTCGAAACTTGTTTCGTTTGTTATTTTTACTTAACACCTAATTTTATTATGTAAATAAGGTATTCTGTATTTTCCTATCAAAGCTGCCCAGACATTTTACTGAGATATTCTGCTTTTACTGCTGCCCTGTCTTCAACTTCAGGTAAGTATGGATGTATACCTCTCACCCTTCTGTCTCTGCTTACTTTGCCCTGCCAAAAAAAAAAATATGTTGCAACTGATGGTGCCTTCATTATGTCTATTGATATCTAACGTCTTAAGGGTCAGCCATAAATTACGTCACACTTTCTATACCCCCTCCCCCGCGTTATTTTTGTACATACATAAGAGCCTTCCCCTGACAATAACAAACACAACAAAAAAAAGAATTAGCAAGATCGGATCAGCAGCCGTTCACGCGTGATGCCGTGATAAAGGGAAATTGTGATTCATTTTTATATATATAAGATTATTATAGAATTTGTACATTGCACACAACCATCCATTCCATCAATCTATACTAATATATAAAGCTGAAGAGTTTATTTGTTTGTTTGAATGCGCTAATCTCAGGAATTACTGGTCCGATTTGAAAAATTCTTTCAGCGTTAGATAGCCCATTTATCGAGGAAGGCTTTAGGCTATATACAATCACGCTAAGACTAATAGGATCGGACTGCCAATGAAGAATAATTCAAAATCGGTGGTTTTTTTCCCCTTTTGATAGCTTCCGCTGCGTGCGCTACGTAAACGGTTAAAGTTTCGCAAAAATCGTGTATAAAAGTCCGACAGCATATGTCTATCTTTTAAGGTTCGCTCCCTATAACTGTTTTTATGGTAACCAAATTTGTTCTAAAATAATGCATTATTTGCGAAGGTGTTTTTATAAACATGATATTGATCTTTATCCAAAACCAATTTTTTAAACCCCTAAATGATAAAATTGTTCCACTCGGAATGTAGTCGCAGGGTACATCCAGTCACGAATAAAAGAGAAACCCTAATTAATATTATAATATAATATAATAATAAATATAATATAATAATAATATAATATAATAACTACATTTGTAAGTTGTATGTCTAGACTCTTAGAGTCTCTAGCGGAATTATAAACCATGTCTGTATGTCGTAATAAGATGAGTAAACAGTTTTAACAAAAACCGTGGCCTTGCGTTAATGTTACACCATGTTATCACCACACTGCACTGTGTAACATATCATGTTATACAAATATACCGACTCCAAGCTCTACTGTCAGTAATGTATTTTTATACCTTGTAGAGGCGTTTTTTTTTTCTGCCTTAGTAAGAAAGGTACTGACAATATAACCTATCTATACAAGTAAATAAAATTATTCTTTAATTTTCTTGTATAGACGGATTGTAAGGTCGATACTGATACACGATTTATTTTAACCATACGTATCAGTTTTACGTACGGTTAAAATAATTAGTGTATTAGTGTATGCGACTAACAAAAAACAATGAAAAACAACAATTTATAATTTTTCTATCCGTCTCTTTATTATCATATGATGCCAAAAAACCTTATCTGAAGATAAGAATGTTTGTTGCTCCAAAAAAATATTTATTTTGCTGATGTGACGTAACTTCCTTTGCTGATGAACGATAGGTAAGCCAGCTTCGTAATCATTTTTGGTTCTATACCATATCAAATAACAGGAAATTTAAAGTTTTTGAAACCCATTATACAACAAACATTCTAAAATATACTACCAAGTCCTCTGGCGCAGCCACCTAAACGCTATAAGAAATATATGTATATAATTTCTTTCTCGGTCTTTTAACTTCGTGAAGCCGAGGGACCACGTAAATTCCTACCACGGAAAGAGCTGATGACCTTGACACCCTTAACAAATCTTCTAGTGCCGGCGCTGTGTGGACTTGAGTACTGTATGCATAACATGAGGACTGCATTCTGTGAATGACTTTGTACTCAGAAAAATATGCAGATTATGCTTCTGAATGTTGTACGCAGGAAATTGGTACAACAATGGAGCGCTTCTAAGTCAAGGGAAGTATACCAGAGAAAGAGGTACTAGTAACCGGACGCGCCGGTGCAATGGAAATGGTGAAAAAAGGATGCGGATGCTACTATCACGGACGGTATAGGGATGGCGACAATGGCAGGGTATATATAGGTAATAAAGTAGTCCGGGACCTCGGACCTGTAGTGGATCTAACCAGTTATCGAACAGATAAGAAGGAAGATCGAGCCCTGAACAAAAAAGAAAAAGGCTATATAGCCTTGTACTGTCGTGGCTTAATTACGTATGGCCACTGTGTTACCAGTGGGTTTCTACCAAAGAGGTAAAACTAAAAATGTGGAAGCTATGACGTCATCGATTAAATATTAGGTATTTCGCGTTAGGTTTTTGTCATTACATATTCCAAAACGTTATTTTATTGAGAAACACGTATCGCTATGTGAGTCAATTTTATTTTCCTTATGTGGAGCGTCATTGATGACGTCACTCGCACTATTATATGTCTAATAGATAACAGCAATGGTTAAGACAAAGGGCTGGACAAGTATATTATGGAGTGGTCACGGCAAATCTACCTTTCATTATTATGTTCCTTAATAGGCATTGAAAATTTACAATTTCCTGTATGAAATTAAATGAGAATTTGTTTTAAATTTATACATATGTCTTTTAGAGCTAACAATATCATCGGAATACAATAGAAAGTTATCTTTTTGGAGTGCACCGTTATCCCCCCTATAACGCGGTAGGTTTATTCTACATTAAAGGAAAATTCGTTGTAGGATTATTCTCGTAAAACGCGCCTGTACGGTTCAAAATGCGCAAAATATAATACTCATCAGAAAAAACACTTCCGTTTTTTTTTGACACATATTCCTAAATATATCCTTACAAAATAATCTTGTAAGATGATTCGATTTTTCTGATCATTATATATATCATCATTATATATATATTTTTCTGATCATATATATATTTCATATTATATGTTACAGAATAATATGAATGCCTTATAAGAGTACCGTTTTATAGGGGATTAAATTATTTATAAAATATGGAGTATGGAGCCCCATTGCTTATAGCTTACAATATTAAATAATTAACTCTATACCTAATTTCTCCTTCTTTTAGGATTGAGAAGAAGCGTAAGCATCATACAACCGACATAAATGACGTCACATCCCCATATGCTGGTCACCTTTAAATGAGAACTAATGTTCAGACAAAGTGCAGCAAATAAAGAACAGGTCAGGGCTGCTCCACCTTTATCTTTAAGATATTATAACTTTCTTAGATAAAATAATCAATTTTTAAAATACCAATAAAAACACACAAATATGTATATACATTGTACTTTACTAGAATTATTTTTATAATCAAATAAAATATTAAATTATCTTGTGTCATGTTAAGCACAAACTTATAAATATTTACTTGGTAAGAGTTTTCAGCTACATATAATGTATATATTAATTTACATGCAATAAAAAGAAGAATTTGATCTCATATTTCAGCTCATTTGTTTGCCCGACATCCCAACTAACTGTTCGATTTTCAAAATTTATCGTGAACTAAGTCAAAATGCCCAAGACTTGTGCACCTTCTTGTCCTCCTTCTGTGTGTGCGCCGATGTGCTATCCTCAATTTATTTCACCACCTACGAATAACTGCGCACCTGGAGCGTACGTGTGCCAAAGTAACGTACCACCAGTAGAGAGATGTTATCCGGTAAATCCGTGCATAAACATCTACAGCTGCCACACACAAATCATGTAAAATAAGAAGCAACAAAGAACGTAAGAAATGCTACAAATAAAGTAAGAAAGCAATAAAGAAAGTAAAAGCAACAAAGAAAATAAGAAAGCAACAAAGAATGTAAGAAGGCAACGAAGAAGGAAACAACAATAATTAGTGACTGTGAAAAATACAGGTTCCGTAAAATTATCAGAATCATAAACAGACAACCATAAAAAAGTGTGGAAATATGCTTAAAAATAACATTGGAAGCTAAAGATTTTCATGAAATTTGACTAACCGACGTGTATATAAACTAAAGAGTACTTACTACCAGAAGCTGCTTAAATGCCTTTTTTTAAATTTGAAAGTGTTTTAAGTAATAAGTTAAAGTATTAAACGAAACAGTATTGTATATCTGTCGTGTAAATTGTGTTAAGTCATTTAGTTAATATAATAAATGTGACGCTTTTTCTTTTATTAAATACTTTATTTTTCTTTTATTATTGACCAGCGGACCCGCTCGATGTCTCTCCCGATGGTTTTGGCTCGTTTGCTTTATGATTTTTCCATAAAACACGATACTGGCTGGAATGTTATCTGAAACTATAATTTTATAAGGCTCGTCAGACAAAAGGTCTAGTACTAGTAGTACTAGTGCCATCTATTTCAAAGTAATTCTGCATTTATTAGTAGTTTGCAATAGTTTTTTTACGTCTCCTCTATTTCTTTTCTTCTAAACCTTCCCGGAAATAAGGGCAATAAAACAAAACAAACATAATTCAAAATGGTGTAAGCGTGTCTGAGTTTTGGCGAGACTAGCGAACAACGATTAACACACAATATACGTTATTCTTATCTATAAACTTTATTATTGTAAAGTTTTATTCAAATCCATTCAGTAGTTTTTTCCGTGAAAGAGCGCCAAACATACATCCAGATATCTATACATCCATACATACATGTGTACAAACTTTCGCGATTATAATATTAGTAAGATAGGATTGTTCACTGGAGCTGCTATTTCAAGCGATGGACAGAAGATTGTAGCTATTCTAATACAAACACGTGAAAACCTTCCAACAGTAACGACACATAAGAGCTATGCAATTTTACTATGCAAGAGTTACTACTGCATACGAGTTAAGCTAGAAAAGGGTTTCAAAAATTTCACTTCTTTAGTCAATAGTTATAAAGTAAAACTAGATATACATGCAAAATTACATTTACTCAAGATAAATATTCAGTTATAACATTAAAAAATATATAAAAAAGAAATATACAAAATTTTCTTTTCTTGTTTTGGGGGGGGGGGTGGGTGGGGGGGGGGGGGGGGGGGGTTAGCAGAAGTTCTAATTTATAATATAAAGTATATTTATTTTTACACAAAATAAAACGTCAATGACGTAACAAAAGAAAACACTTCAAAAATATTTTGGGAATGCCCAAAAGGCTTTCATCGCGTGAAAAACAGTTTCTCCATTATTCCGATATGAGATTCCGGTAATGGTCTTATAAGGCCTTCACTCAAACGATACAAAAGGAGGCTTTGCTTGAGACTGCACTTATGCTAGGGTGGTTACTTAATTTAAACCTCGTGTATTGCCTCGTTAGTGATGGTTTTCTTTTATTCAATTATTTATTTAAACAAAAAAGAACAAATACACAAAGGCGTTGTCGAGTAGGGGTAGACAGGAACAGCTACCCCCACTCCCTGGGAATCCAAAAAATGTAGTCAAATCAAAGGCCTAAGTCTACTCATTTAAATGATAAATCAAGCATCTCGATGGTCGAAAGTGGAAAGAATGTACTTGTTCTATTCTATTACCAGAATTTCGTTCGCCTTGAAGTCTAAGCTGTATTGAAAATTCATAATTTTTACAAGGTTGGCAACATTTTTGCAAATACAAAAAAAATGTAATAGAAACAAATACAAGTCAAAATAATAAATGGCAAAACAAACTATTTCCATTTATGGCGGTCGCACGATTTGTCCTGGACCCAAGCAATAGCCGTTCAAATAAAGAGGGTCCGTTCCAAACATATTTTTCAATATACGCTCGGAGAGAGAGCCTACGCAATTTTCTTGTGTCGACAAATGTCTGATAATTTATTTTGACCAAGAATAATCATAGTTAAAGACTTATTTACGCGACAAAGTGATCGCTATATTATTATCAATAATTACTAATATATAAAGCTGAAGAGTTTATTCGTCTGTTTGCTCAGTCAGGGTATTTGGCGACAGAGGTTACCAAACCTACGATCTACCATTTTGTGTCGGCAACACGATCGCATATATTATTTTCTCTTTTTTATTAAAGTATTGACTTGCCACACTCGTTTTTTTTTTTCATTATATTTAGAATGAAATAATATACCATGGACCAAACAGCACCAACGACCCAATTCTTCAGATTACATCAACTTATGAAACTGTAATTTAATGCAATTTATCTGCCACCAATTTTTGCGCAAATGAATCTCACTTCAAAAATAGACACTCTAATATAATTTATATGAATGGAAAATAGGGTACAGAAATTATAAAAGCTTAATTATAAGAAAACATTGGCAAAACGTTGTTTTGCTACCGAAGGCTGTATCATAATACAATGCTAATTGGGCTTTTTGTATAATAGCTAGAGCCGGCCATTCTGTTCGCGTTGACTTCCATGATTTGCCTAATATCGAATCATAAAGTAACGCTATACTGTAAATTGATTTATTTATCTCACAGCTAAATTTTAGTAACAAGATTGTTTTTAGTTTGGGTAATTATGATTTTTTTGCATTTGCATAGTTTTGTAAAAAAAAAACCATTTTTGTATTGATTAAAATAAAATGCAAAAACATTCTTAAAAAGCCTTTAGCTTAAAATTTAACTTAAGACTAAATGTTTTGTGACTTCCATCAATTACAAACAATGTTGTAATGTAAGGCTTAAATGTTCACATAAACACAAAATAGGGCATCCTATTAATCCTAAAAGATTAGCAGTTAAAACATTTTCTATTACATTAATACATATTTGGTGATGTTTTTTTTTTCATTAAAAACAAACTACCGTCATTCTACTGACTGTTATCAAAGATACTGTCAACATGACTCCATATAATTATATAGGATAAATTTATTTGGAGTAAATATTTCAATCATAAAGTACTATTTGTCAGTTTAGTATTTGTGCATTTATGTTGTCTACCTATATATAGTATTTATATAATATATAATATTGACTAAGTGGAAAGTTTTTCACAAAATGAAAATTTTGGCACAAAATACTAAAACATTACACGAAAATGGTTTTAATAAAAGACACTTGTATGATATAATAGACAATGAAATGAATAATTCCAATGATATTTGAACACGCAACGTAAATGACGGTAGTTGTATAAAAAACATTTCACGACGCAGAATTAACGGAAACCGAGTGCTTCAGTTTGGAGTCGATGATAATTTCGTCGCCCGATCTGATGTTGTAGGAGTACAGCTGCTTCGTTGGATACTTCATTTCCTCGGGACCCTGAAATGGCTCCACAAGTAAGTATAATATTAATCAGTGTGTTAGTAGGTATGAATAGTTGAGGAAATAGACTAATTTAAACAGAATTAGTTTGTTAGATATGTTATATGATTGAATTAGATTTAAATTGTATGTTTATTTATTTGATATTTAAAAATATATAAATATATATATACTGAAACAGTTTCTATTTTATATTTCTGTAACACTGATACAGGCTACGCGCTGTTCTTAAACCCTCGACGGAAAAATAGGGGTGTTATAAGTGTGACGTGTCTCTCTCTTTCTTTCTCCCCCTCCCCCCTCTCTGTTTGTGGCATAATAGCTCCCAAACAGATGTGGAGATTTCAATTTCGCAACGACAGGAAGCGAATATATACGAATGGGATATCTAATGAAAAGGTTTGATGATTAATATTTTTGTATCGAAATATGTTGTATTGAACAGAATTTATTAATTTTTAAAAGACTTTATTAATTTAAATATAGTCACCTGCGAGTCTCGAAGCTCTTGATCGACGTAGAATAGACGCATCTTGGATGCAGGAAACCCTGCCAACCGTTCCAACCGTGATTTTAGGTCTGCTACAGATCTGTATAGTAAAAAGTAACATATTAAAGCATAATATTTTCCTTATAACAAATAGCATTGTATTTTGGTTACTATGCTATAACAAATAACATACTAACCAATGCTATAATTACCCCACGAGGTTACGTAGACAGTGTTATGCCCGTTTTAAAATCTTTTGGTACTTCTAGTTTTAATTTATTTAAAACAATGTGGACTAGCAAACATAAACATATTTACGACTTGACTGCGTTAATTTAACGTTATCAGTGTATTTGACCATGCCTGTGGTATTTGGCGCGCCTGTGACAATCTAGACAAAATTTCATTTGGGTTGAAAGAAATATTACTGAGAGTTGAAAACTCTTAAATTGTATTATCTTAAATAATATAATGACAAAAAATGACTAAAGCTTTGTTCAAAGTCAAAGTTAAAATCGTTTATTCATATGGATTTTTTTTGTTAGAACTTATGAACGTCATATGTATAATATTAATTTTTTTTTTAAATCTTTATTTAATAATTTGGTAATAAAATTTACGAAGTTTACAAGGGTTCCTCGCGCCCTGCACTGAGAAGAGCCCGCAACAAATGCAGTTGGGTAATTTTTTGGTATCACCATTTTGACAAATTGTTGTTGTAATGAAAAATATATAAAATGAAATAATTAGTGTCCTAAATGCTTCAACATCATATGACTAACATACTCTATCTTTGTGACGAAAGTGCGAACACATAGAGTAGCTGTCTGGGTTCCATCTATAAATTAATATACGTAAAGCAAAAATTTTCGGTACCATTTTACGAAAATTGCGCTGACGGAGGAATATGAAATTTTGCACAATTATAATTTATATAGCAAAAGGTGTGTGAATGCTAATACTTTTTTTACACATAGAATTATTAAAATAATACCACACGCACATTAATGCCAAACGATTTACACACACATGTATACATTTTACTATAAGATTGAGTCAGAGCGTAGTCATGACGACCGTAAGTTTATTAATAGTCAGACATAACAATGTCGTTGTACAAAATAAGTAAAATTTTGTGTATAGCTTTAAAGTAAGCAAATAGTACACAAATTTAAAGATTTGTAGCCAAATTAAAACCAGTCGGTGGTCTCTAGCAAATAAAATAATGTAACTTAGTCGGTTATTCTTTACATTACCAATTTATATATGATTATGGCTATTTATTTCCAAGCTCTTTTATTATGTGAATAGTCTTTTTTTTTTATTCAGCCTATACCGACCCATTGCTGGGCAAAAGCCTTCCCCAACTATACCTTCTTTTCCTGACCCATTTGAATCCATTTCTTTCTCTCAAAGGCTTCCAAGTCGTCTCGCCACCTCTTCCTCGGCGTACCTGGTCGTCGGCGGCCACTGCTGGTAGCTCATACTGTCGCGAAATTGGCCCACCCGTTTGCGTCTTCGGTAGAATAATGTTCTTAATGTTAAGAGAGTGGCGTTTTTGAACTCTGAAATGAAATTAAAGTCGGTGTCAAAGCTGAGTTTGATTATTATATGTTAACACTGAAAAACAACCGGTAGCTGAGTCTTTCTTCTGACAATTTATTTTTGGTATTTCGGACAAAATAAGTAAGTAAACTTTATTCGCCAAACACACAAAAATTGTTACATCATTATGTTACTAGGTGCAAACGAGCAAGCATCAGGCACCTAAGCGCCTACCGACGCTCATGGACATCTGTACGACCAGAAGGCTAGCAGATGATTGTTCCTGATGTCAGCAGTTAAGATATTTTGGAGGTATTTTATAAATAATTTGATATGCCTTCTAACACTTAAATTTTTTCAAGAGATGTATGATGTTGTTTTTAAGGGCAGTTTTTAATTTGAAATTAATTTACGAAGAGCATTAATTGTTTTATGTGAGAGCAAGGGAAATATATTTGCGACTTTTTGTTAACTATTATTTGTAATTTGTAAATATTAGTTAAAAAAGTTATAAAATAAATTCAAATACTGCCCACTGCGCCAATTGGCCAGCCTAAAGAATACAGTTAACATCGTTATTACCATGAACAATAGCTCATTAAGTATAATTAAAACTTTAAAAAATGAATAAGGTTCGTCTGTATGAATGTACTATGTAATGATATATGTAGATATAATGGTGAGATTTGTTGAAAAGGAACAAGATGGCGCGCTATCGACTATGACATCGGAATAATTAAAGCGGGCAGAGAGGAAGACGATGTATTTTCATTATCCTGGAGACAATATTGTAGATCACTTCGCTGGGTTCGTTTATCGTCCGGGAAAAGTGAGGTAATTCATATTCATAACGTCCGGGAAAATAATGAGATTTCATTATTCAAGCCTTCATCTTGAAGATGGTCTGTGTATTGGAAAATAGATGCCTTTATTCCCGTTATGTCGAGGCATTTCAAAGGTGTTCATTCGTAGAGCTAAATTACAGTTACGCACAATGCGCACGAGAGTTTTTTTACCGCGCGTTAAAAAAGCGTTCAAATAGAACTTATAGATTCCGAAGTTCATGTTCACACTGCAGCGCTTTTATAGAAATACGTATGTATACATAGCGTTGTAAATAGAAATGTTCCATTTTCAACGATAAGTACGTATACCAATACGGTATATTTTCGTAACGACGACGCTGAAAAAGCGTCAACGCCGAGATTTAACCTAACGTTTTTTTAACTCTCGTGCGTATGGGGGCTTAAATTGTAATAGAACTTCAAATCTCTACTTCAATAAGAGATGAAGTGTTTTCAAAGCTAGGATCTTTATATTTAAAGGATCACAATGTTTTTGCTGAATATAATTTATTCAAGAAAACAATCAATTGCGTCCTTCCTTTGTTTAGATTTTATCGTCCTATCAGCTGGTTACCAATAAAGAGGTTAGATTTTAAAAAATAGATACTGTTTTGTATATTTATACTTGTATAAATTACTAGTTGTTACCCGTTCCCCCGTACCCGTCCCCTATGTGACAAATTTTTGCTTGATGATATATAGCTTATAACTCCGTAGGTTGCCCGTTTCAACTTTTTTGACACTTGAAACAGTAGCCTTTTTTGCAAAAAGAAACTATGGCCCTCTGGGAGTCCCAACAGAAGTAAAAACAAATCATCAGAGGTGTCGGAAATGGTAACGTCAAAGTCAAAATCAAATGAAAGTCAATGTCAAGGGTTCGGTGATGACGACGCAGACTCTATGGTTTTTTCTATCTCAAAAAATGCCCATTTTGTCTAAGATTTCACTTCAAAAAAGAAAAAAGCATCAGAGAGTAGCTTTTTTAACCGACTTCAAAAAAAGGAGGAAGTTATCAATTCGACCCGTATACCATCTGCATCAATTTAGCGGAGAACCTAATTGGCTTGGTACCGACTTCAGCACATCAGTAAGTGTCTACTAAATAGTATGAAAGTACTATTTATTTTTTGCTTTTTAGTTCCCCGCCTTTTTGTTTTTGAAGGCGGTTTTCTTTTTATTTAAAAATAATTTGTATTAATACTTATCTAAAGAAAAATATTAGGGAACTAACTCATTTATTTAGCACCTAGATCGATTTGTTAATGTAAGGAAGGGCGGGGACTCCTACCACGAGTAATATAAATTACTTAAAAGGGGTTCTCCAGTTGTTATATCTATAAGCTCAGATCTATGTATGCTATAGAAATAAACGAATTTTATTTATTTATTTATTATTTATATGAGAATATAGAAATTATCGAGAACACGAGGTTTTTACTTGAAGCTGGTTCGCACCATTACGCCCTAGGCGCCGCGGCCGTCAATTTGGAAGTTCATCTATCCTAGTGTTCACAATTAAACGCGCGCAGCTGTCACCATATATCAAATGCATTTTGACCCTTCTATTGAATTCACAACGCGATATTAAAGTGACAGGGACGATTTACGATCTTAATATAATTGATTTAGTAGCGTAATTGTATTTGGTGGCCCATTATTTAACACCCCTCTATTAAATGTAAACGCAATCGTGATTTACATACAACAGCGTTTCCAAAGTCAAAATATAGAAGATTAGGTCTCAAATTTTCTTCTTTACAACTTCAGTAACATTGGATCATCAAGCCATGGATAAAACTAACAATTCTTAACAATAATAACAACAGGTTGTGTTGAAGGAATCGCTCTTCAGCGCACAACAACACCGCCTTTTGTACTTCTTTCCTTGCTGTATGTTATTATGTGTTAATTTTTTTGTGGTGTACAATAAAGCGTTTAAGAAAATAACTAAATAAATAAACTGTCTACGACAGGGAGACAAAAATCTTACTGTATTTTTATGCGGATTTTACAAATCAATTAAACATGGCTTGGCGCAACATGTTGGGCGCAAAATACTTTAGAAAAATCATGTCAAATCTTAAGAAATAATGGGACTCGAATGTGCATCGCAACCGAAAATTTTTATTTACTTGTACTTACTCTTTTTTTATGTGGATTTTACAGATAAACTATACTTCACTTAGCGCAACATACTGGGCGCAAAATACATTAGAAAAATCATTTAAGATCTTAAGCAATGATGGTATACAAACGTGCTTCGGAATCTAACATTGTTGTTTATAATATTATCCTATTATTCAACAGTTCGCCAAAGCTTAGAGCGGAACAGTTTGGGCAAACAAGGTTAAGTAAGTGCTAAATCATGTGAAACCAGTAAAGTGCTCTGTCCCAGAAAATTATCAAACTATAATAATATTAAACTCAGGTATCTGGAAATTCGCTGAATTAATTTAATGACTCGCTCGGACGAAGGTACAGGTGGCTATGCCGAAGTTGTTTTAACAGGCATTCATTACATGGCATTTAAGAGCTTAGTCACCGCAACAAATTAATACTGGAACAGTATTTTGTTTGTGTATCGTTATGAGCTAAATGTTTTTCAATTATTTTGTATTAGTTTTACCCGCGAATTTGAATTAGGTGAATATTTTTAGGCTGATGATATATAGCTTTTAGCCTTTCTCAATAAATGGGCTATCTAACGCTGAAACAATTATTCAAATCGGACCAGTAGTTTCTGAGATAAGCGCGTTCAAGTAAACGTATAAACTCTTTAGCTTTATACATAAGTGAAGTATAGGTTATAGATTGGTGTCAATGCGGTTATACGAAAAGTGGCGGGAAAAGTTTGATTAATTTTTTTTTTTAAATGTGTATCACAAGGAGCAAACGAGCAGGCGGTTCATCTAAGCGACTACCGACGCCCATAGACAACTACAACACAAGGGGTATCGCAGATGCGTTTGCAGGCCTTTGAGGAATGAGTATGCTCTTCTCTTGTAGGACCCTAAGTCGTATCTGTTCGAAAATAAAGACGTTGGTTATTGGTTCCACAGAGGAATTGTACGATGTAAGAAGTTTCTTGAAAATCGCACGGTTGTGGATTTTAGCACATCAAGGTGGTGAGGGTGAAATTTCAAATTCTGGTGAGATGTTCTGTGGTGAAATACAGCTACCATAATAATAGCGGATCGATACGAACGACGCGCCTTAGAAGAGACTGCATCCCGCAGTGGATTTTTAGCGGCTGATATGATGAATCTGATCTGCTCTTGTATGTCAGGTTTGGCTTAAAAATGTATTGTATGCCACTATTCAATAACAATACGTATATTCCACGTGACACGTGTACTATACGTATATAAGGCAAATCATTATTATTCGGCAATATTTTAGAATGTCTTAAATCAATTTTTACGAAACTCAAGCATACCTAAATGTCATTTTCTTTAAAAAAATACATAGTCCAATCATTTCGTTATCAATTTATTATCTAGAAGGTTTTCCGAGTGTTTATAAAATTAAGAATTTTATAAATATCGATGTGCTCTTTCCGAATTTCAACTTTGCTACCTCGTATTTCTGTCCCTCGCGCCGCCATATTGGATAAATGGCGCCTAAAGGCACTTTTTTGACAATATATCCTTTGCGACTTATTTCAAGATAAAAACTGATATTTAAAATGAAACCAGAGACAAGTACCTATTTTTTTCGTATCCACCTTTTTTTCTAAGAGTCAATAATTCAGGCGCACTAGCACCGCAAATTGTACTCTAACTGGCGGTAGATTGGTTTCTATTGGAATATTAAACATAAAGTTTTCCGACCGATTGTTTGGTTTCCGTAATAGCCGCGTGTGGCGCTGTACAGTGGCTATATAAAAGTCTGTTGTGTCATTGCTCCCTCTGATCTTGTAATGTGAAGTTTACTTTGTTAACCTAATCCGGAACATATCAATGAATCTGTAAAGCTTCCATTGTCTTTCAATAGCCTGCTAACAATAATGAACTTTATTAAAAAACTCTAAATTTACTTAAACTTACCCTATGTCCAACACGTTGTAGTTGTACTGGTAGACACATATTACATCTTTCGCAGTGGAAGAACCTGTCCCGACCTCCCACACGACAAATGCCACAGCCGTCACAGTGGTATTGTTTTTTATCTTCATCATCGAAAAGATTGCAAATAAGACAGGTATACTGTAAAAAAAAGGCCATTGGTCAAAACGTCAAAACAGTTGCTTAAATATATAAAAACTGTTTGTTAGTCTCGGTAAAAATCAAAACGGATGGACCTACAAAAATTCTTTTTACTTTGTTTTATTTCTCTTATTTACTGTCCATATTCTATATAAGGTTTATAATAAAAGAAAAGAAGGAAAGGAAAAGTGGAAAGATTATTTTAAAATATTAAATAATAAAGATATGTTTGATACATCAAATAGACAACATTCATACAATTTTCGTTTTTACATTTATGACAGTTTATTGAGATAACCTTTACCTTTTGATAAGATTATTATTGAAAAGTTTAATGAATTATATGAAAAATTACTTATCAAATTACAACTGAAATGATGTATTGTAACATATAGCAGCATACCCATTTGTCAAGGCAGACAACACATCTGCAAGCCTTCTTCTAGTGTCATTACTTAAGAGTCATATTGGTAGTCATTTTAGTCAACTGTCTGCCCGTTAGCCACTACTTATAGAAATGTTATGTGAGTATATTTACCTTGCCAAATGTCACACCACAGTTAGAGCATTGGGCCTGTACTTTTTGTCGGGTATCACATTCGGTGCAGATGAGCTCAGTCACAGACTTCCTGTTGAAATAATGCTCCTCGTTCTCATCGTGGCAGTATCGGCACATATAAAACTTGTTGCAGCATGGTGTCTGATGAAGAAAATATTTTGCTTTATATAAGCTATCTTCTACCTACTGACTGATTATGTAGAGAGATAAGATGAACTACTGCTTTCTGACGTCAACACCAGAATCTCCACAATCTCACAACTAATATTACTGAGTGACATTAATCTAGACTAATCTTATTTATGATACATTTGAACTTATTTATGACATTGTGTGTTATGATATGGCTGGCCTGTTGGCGCAGTGGGTGGTGACCCTCGTGTTTCGGAAGGCACGTAAAACAGTGGGACCCGATTAATGTAACTGTAATAGTCGTAAGGTTGTAGAGATCGTGGGGGTTCCGAGCATGACGTCAGATGGCAATTGGTCATCTTAACTCGCCCCAGAGCCACACACCCTCTGCAATCTAAGCGGACCCTGGTACTTAACCGTGATAACGCTAGGAAGGGATTACATACACATATAAATTTAATTTTCAATGTGATATAGGTATACAAATTATACCAAAATCATGACACACTACTGAATTAACCAATTTATGCACGACGTCACTTTCTGATAATAACAAGAATTTATTGTCAGTTTCGGATTTATTATATGAATATCAGAAGTGACACAAACGTCTTTGTTACACAAAACAGTTGTGAAACGGACACAAACTGGCCCATTGTCCGCGCGAGATATTTACAAATAATTTCCTCCGATAGTGCCATGCGTGGAATTCGTAATAAATTTACAGATTGAAAGATATAGGGACTTGGATTGCATTACTATGGCGGCTGAAGTGGACGTGTGAATTCTTCCATACAAAATCCTAAGAATCTACTCAGGCAATACGCATGACGGATTAAAAAAAGTGAACAATAGCACTCCAGGCGTCCCAACAGAAATGAAAACGAATCAAAAACGTCAAATTCAAGTGTTCGGTGACGATGACGCGACTTTCGTAATTTTTATTAACCCAAAAAGTGCTCAACGTGCTTAAAGAAGTTTTTACTTCAAAGAAAACAAAATGAACACTGCCACTCTGGGAGACTCAATAGAAGTCAAAAGGAATTGTTAGAGATATCGGTAGCGATGACGTTCAAGTCAAAGTCAAGCGTTCGGCGACGATGACGTGACTTCCATGATTTTTCTTCACCAAAAAGTACCCATATAGGTTATGGAATAAATATCACATAGCTAATGGAAAGCGTTGGATGATGATTGGTATAAATTACACATCGTGCAGATTAAAAATAATATTTTGCCAGAGGCAAGAAGGAATTTTCTCGGCGGAAAAATTATTTACGCACTTCAATATCTTTATTTATTGTGATTAGAAAAAAATTCAGTGTTATTTATTTGTCCACACGCAAAACATTTTTATCGTTTTAATTTAATCTGCAATCGTCTTAAGTACTTTATTATCTATAATTATAGTTGTTAATGATTGTATCTATCGGAACAATAAAATAATAACACTATTGCCTATTACTAGAGTTATGATAACGCCTAATTATCTATTAATATGTGACGCAATTCGTGACGAAAATCAACAATTTATTAGGTAAACTAGAGATCGCCAGGTGGCCGAAATCCGGCTATTAGTCAAATATGCAAAATTTCAATTCTTCCTCCACCTATATTGTTATATTTGACGATTAATATTTTGACCGTTGTCATGACTATGCTTTGACACAATCTTATAGTAAAATGTAATATATAAAATTCTCGTGTCACGGGGTGCGTTGCCAAACTCCTCCGAAACGGCTCGACCGATTTTCATGAAATTTAAAAGTACGGAAAGTTAATATGATTAAAAGAATAAATCCAATTAAATCTTTAAAAGAAAAAAGGGCCGAAACTCGTCATTAAAGGCCGGCAACGCATCTGCTTGCCTCCTGGTCGTGCAGATGTCCATGGGCGTCAGTCGGCACTTAGCTGCCTGCTCGTTTGCCCCTTGTTACATATAAAAGAAAATCTCATTTGAACGCTAAAAAAGCTTGCGGATAAATTACTCTAACCGTATTTAAATAACTGTAAAATTTTTATCCCAAAAATGATCATTGTTTGATCACTATTATGAACTCTATCTCTTTGGATTCGGTTGCAAGGAATGTCGTTAAGTTAGTTTGATGAAAATTGAATAGACGAAAGCTGTCCGACAATATACAGGTCGCCTTGATTTCTAAGTCTTATACAATTGTACCTGGACGCTGGCATCAGGGGTTAAGCTGGATTAAGCAACCATTAGCAACGCAGAGGCTATGATACACCTCAAATTGGAAACACCCAGATGCATTACTGTTTCCATTCGATAAAACCGATTTCGAAAGGTATTTTACACATTTAACTGGAAATCTTATTTATACGAACAAACAAATCGATGGTCCCTATTAACAATGTCGGTTCTGCAAAAAGACAACTTTTCAGTAGAGCTGTTCAAAGTTAATTTTGACTATAAAAATAAATGACAAGGCTGTGAATATTCAATTTTGCTATCATTGCAAAATTGAACATCCACAGCCTAGTCATTTATTTAATATAAAGTTGTCTTTTTGCAGAACCGACATTGTTAATAGGGACCATCGATTAATGGCGTTACAAAAATATACACATCCGTGCAATATTGCGACTCAAATGCTATATTACGAACTGCACTGATTTTTTTATTGTTTTGTGTAAATTAAAAGAATAGTTAAATAGTATTCTATATTTATTCTGTATGATTGGCTGGATGACAGGATTTTTAAAAAGGAATATGCTCTTTCCTGTAAGTCCTTAAGTTATGATTCTTCTAAAACCAGAGGTTCTAAAACAGGGCTGGAAGCGAGCTCCATGTGTATGCTGTGCATATACACGTACATACTAAACAAAACTGTGTTTAATACGAGTTTAGTGTGGTTAATTAAACTATTGACTGACGTGCTATGCAAAATTGTTATATCATAAAACATTCGGCCAGTGTCACGTTTTATGGAAAATACATCAAACACACAGAATCCACAGAATCCATCGAACTAAATTGGGACAACATGTTTTGATTACAAGAATATGTAAACTTTGTCAAGCTGAAGAAGAAGAACTCGTCAAGAAGGATATTTCTATAGATTTATTTATCGGTAATTTTATTAAATTCAAAAGTAAAATATGCGAAGTACTCGACAAAATTGATTGATAACATTATTAGATGTTAGTATACTTTTTCCTCCCCCCACATATTACGTAGCAACTAGTGCATGTCGTTACTGCCTATAATTGGAATTATGTGTATGTGTCTCTCTATATTAGTTTAATATTTTTTATGTACTCATTAAGGGCCGGCAGCGCATCTGCTGGCCTTCTGGTCGTGCAGAAGTCCATGGGCGCCGGTAGGCACTTCGGTGCTTGTTGCCTGCTCGTTTGCCCCCTTGTAACATAAAAAAAAATGTGTCTACTAAATCGTATGAAAGTACTAATTGTTTGATTTTTAGTTCCTTGGTGTATTATTGAAGGTGGTTTTCTTCTTATTTATAAATAATTTAGTTAGGTATGTCCTTACCTTCGATGTAGATCTCTTATTATTTCATTGCTCATGGTTCTAGTTTGATATTTTAAAATTATTCCATTCAAATATTAAGACATGTATTACTTTTGTTTTCGTTCGTTTTGCAATAATTTATTCCAGGATACTATAAAGTTCGTAAAATCTCAAATATTGGTACAATATTATAAATTCAAATGAGCAAAAACTTTTGATAAACGCAGATAAGACGTTTTGAAGACGTTTATAATATGTTAATATGGATAAAAGAAATTGAAACAAAAAATACCATACATATGTTTATTATAGCCTTATTTTATCATTTGTGGTATGTAATATGCTAGCTATTTCTAGCGGCTTCGTCCACGTTATTTAATAAATTTTTTAAGTACTCCTTTGCAATAATATATTCCAAGATCCCATATCTGAGAGATACATTTAATTAATGCGAATGAGCAAAAACTTTAGATAGATGTAACGTTTATAAATAATAAAAAACAATGTTGAAAAAATTAACATATGCCACTTGAATTATAGCCGATGCCACTTGTGTTACGTTTAATAAAATTCTTATTTAGATAGTTTCTCATATTTTTGCAACACTTAATATTTTCCTAAAGGATTATAGTTTTTGTAACGTTAATATTAGAATATTATATATATTAATACGTGAAGTGAAAACTGTCTGTATCATTTTACGAAAATTGCGCGGACGGAGGAGTACGGAATTTCGCACAATATGGTAGTTTCCATTAAAAGAAATCCTAATATTTTTTTATTCTGGATAGATGTCAGACCCTTAATACATAAATCAACTGGAATTACTAAAATATATAAGATTGTTAAATATTTTGTAAATATAAGTCAATTAAATTAAAGACATAAATCACGTGACACGACAGCAATCTGAGCGCATGACGTCACGTGTTGTCAAACAAATTGTCGTTGCTAGCGCACACTCCAATCACGCTCAAGTACAACTGTTTGGTTGGCAAGACGTTACGTCATACAAGACGCCATGATAGTCAGTGTGTTTTGCCGTTAGAATTTATGTGGATTTATAAACACGCAAAATTAACGAAGTGAAAGTTCGAATTTCACAGAAAGATTTATATTTTACGTTAATTTGACTGCAGGGCATAATATTAACTAGTTTCTGACAAATAGTCAACTAGCCTATTGTCGTTTATATAGAGAAAAGTGTGCGAATATATAAATATATAATATATAAATATATAGGACTATATGACACACGGACGTTTGTTCCTAAGGTAGACAACTTAATGCCTGTGTTATAGGTAACAATACTAAAAAATTTAAATTTCTTATACTAACAATTTCCAAAATTAAATCCTTAGAATAAAACCCAGCCCACTGCGCCAACGCCAGTCAAATTTCAATGATCAAATTGAAATTTAATTTTATCATTTGAAATTTAAGATAGATTTTATTAATCCTACTTACAGTGCTTCTACATAATTAGAATTTACGAATAACGATAAGAATTCACAGAAAACTTACAAACCTTAAATTTGATCATTAATATAGGTCCTAATTTTGAGAATTGAAATATGTGTATTAAATGTCCAACAATTAAGGTTAATTGAAAATGTTTCCGGATCTCCAGATACAAGCTTTGTAGCACTAAAAATTATGTGTTCATGCCTTAAGTATAAATATTAGTACTTTTATTCTAGTGTCGTTACATGTAATATTTAGTAGGCCAGAAGTTTTATATATGAACAAAATAAATAACAGGGTACCAACTTTATGAAATTACAATCTAGCTTAATAGGTAATAACTGATTTAATTCTAACTTATGCTTATATATTATTTCCTTATATTACGAATAACACAATCTTATTTTTTCCAATGACTTAAGGTCATAGTCGCCAGATGAAAATTAAAAATGAGTGGAAATAACTGTTGTGCTTGAGTGTACTGGTCCGGGAGAACGATCTGGGATCCAACATCTTAGTAATTTGAAAGCGTCGCTCGCGTTAGCATATGAAACTTACCTGAATTAACGCCAAGAGATACGGCCCATTCATATATTTCAACAAATATCTCATACAAAACATGTTCAAGCATGTTGAAACTACTGAATATTTCCGTTTTAGAACAACTTTTACAATATTTCCTAGTGAATAAAGGAGGACTTTTCCGTGTGGAGATATTGCACTGCTTACAAAAAACTGCATGACAGTTATATTTTTGCCCGGCTATAACCCGCGATTTCGCCCGTGTGAATTCAGCGATTTTTTTTAATTTTTGAGGTTTTTATTTGTTTATTTACCTTACATTTTTTACGTACCTTTATTATTTTTCTAAAACTGAAGTACTCCTTGCGACATTAACTATCTGCCAGAGAAAGTCCCGTCAAAATCGTTTCAGCCGTTTTGGAGATAACCTGGAATAAACAGACACAGACAGAAAGACAAACATTTATAACTAGCGTTCTTGATACAGTTGTTGTATATATAACAATATACAATTGGTAAAACAAATTATTTTCGATGCTATAGACAGAAACTTCATTACGAATTATTACACTTATATATACTTCAATAAGAGCGGCATTATATCAACAAATTATGTATTTTAATCTATAAAGTGATTAATTATATTGAAATGTTATTTTAATGATATTTTATTAAATGTTTGATTTTTTAACTAAAAACTTGTTTTAGTTAAAAAAAGATATATCTCACTGTTGGATGGAGATATCGAAATAATTATTAGACTGGCTGATAGAATATGTATCCAAGGGGTGCATCTTCCATTTTATCTGTCCAATAACTGGTCAGATCCAACACGGGTAGGCGGCTGTTACCTATAACACAGGCATTAAGTTGTCTACCTTAGGAACAGACGTCCGTGTGCCATATAGTCCTGTAAATATTTATTTATTTATTCTTCTGTTTCCTTCTTCTATAATTGCCATCTTCTAGCGGAAATAGATAATTTTTAAACTTAACTTGTCATCACTTTCATATACAGAGTTAAATATTGACAGCTGCTATATGATCCTGATTGCATGCCGCCATATACCAAATTAGTCAGTGAATGCATAGAAAAATCGAGTTATTAGAAACGTCAATTGTTTTGTTGTGTCTGCTTAAATGGAGTGTGGAAGTGTGGAATGGAGTGTAGTGGAGTCTTTGACGTATAGGTAAATATTGAAAGTGGAGTGCAGAAAAATCTAAACAGTTCACTTATTCTCTAGCAAAACTGGACTTTATTCGCAGCTGCTCTAAACAAAGTCTAAGCAGGCTTAGTGCTTATATGAAATTACTAAAGTAGGTCTTTCAGCCTCGCATTTGTAAGTTCTCAGTGGCCTTTTATTTTTGCTAGGATATAAAATATTATAGTGAGTTCTTCTCACATCTCAAAGGAGCTTGTAAAAATCTATTTAAATAAAACATGTTTTTATTAAGATTAAAAATGGTACCTTATTTATTTATATATATTACTATTCTCATATTATAATTAACCAATATTTAGAATCCTTAGTCGCTGTCGACCACCACACGGAACCTATTGAAAATTTAGTTAATTTACCGAGCACTGCTTAATATTTTTTATATTTTATATTACTTTTAAGTCTCTAGTTTAATTAAGAGTTTAGTTTTCTCTGTTATACATATGTATATTGCAAGACAGAAGTGCATTGATTCTAATAAAGTTTTTCTTATTCTTAGTTCATTTAATATACATCATATATCATAACCACTGTACAGGAACTAAATTTTATTTCTCATTTCTACATACTAATCATTAAAATTGCATAAATGGCATGACATTTCTAATAACAATAATCATTATTTACTGGCTTTATGACGCATTCAAGTCAAAATGTACTCATGAACCCTGCTTTGGCTATAGCAAAGACAATTCAAGCCCGAATCGTTGCTTATCTTAGTCTTATAACCGATTGAAGCCCCGAATCAGTAATTATCCTCGTCCTATAACAAATAACATAATATTAATCAATAATAATTAAATTAGTGTGAACGTCAGGAACAGTTAAAAAAAATATTGCCGTTGTTAACTACCTAAACTTTTCGCAAACGACTCGTCATAACGTCGTTAAAGTTTGCAACATGTAATAAAAATATTAATTAGCAATTAATATCCCATAAATCATGGTCACCCGACAGTAAGGAGATCTCTGATAGTGCCCTCGCAAAAATTCACATATTTCATATGAAACGTCGAAAAATCCCGAGGCCGGTTATTATGCGAGATGCTATCTAATGACTGTTTATTTTGTAAATTTAATAATTATAAAGCTTAGTACGCATCATTATAAATACACATACCTATACTAATTTATATGGCCAGATATTTCTAGGATAGTTGAAACACTCCAGTTTTCTTGGAGCGGAATATATCTTTTTGACTACTGTATTAAGTATAAAGGGTTCAAAATCAGACGTGTTTTGGTGTTTTTGATAAACTTTTTTGTACTAACTACTTCTTTGATCGACTTCAGGATTTTTTTTAATACCAGGTTGTATTCCCGTTTGTCGTTGAGATTTTCAAACCACTCTTTTATCGTTGAGATATTGAAGTTCAATTGAGCAATCTAATTCTAGACTGTTTTCGTTTAACTATGCAGTGTTTTTGTTAAAATTTACTACAAAATCGATCACAAAAGACGTAATTTCTGCTTAGAACCCAAAACAGTGTGGAAATGTTGTGTGACATTTTATTGTTTCACTGTTGTTCATTAATGCACTGTCACTTTCATATTAATTTGCCGCAGAGGTTGAGTAATTCTCATTAACTTTGATATAAAATGTATGCCTTGGATGAAAAAGATACTGACTGAAAATAAAAATTGACTAATAAAACTTAAAAAAAAATGGCGCAGTCAATACATTGCAAAACTTTGCAAAGCGTTGTAAGACTTTGATTCTACATATTAAGTAAAAAAAAAAGGATAAAAAGGAAACAACTGCTTTGGTGAAGTGAGTAATTAATGTTACTCGTGTTAATTTAGTGCCCTTACAATCACACGTGCATTAATAACTCACTTTGCGCTCGATGCAAAAATCTACTATAATTTTGAAATGGGTTTTTTAAAGAAAATTTATCTTTAACAACCTGTGTCTAGGTAGACTTATAAAAAAATAGTATAAGTAATATTAACAACGGCTGTTAGAACTTTGTAAATTTAACATGATAGTATCGATTTGCTATAAAAAACCTATGTAGAAAGTTTTATGACTGTAACTTATTATTCTATTGTACATATATCAAATCAAAAACAATTTATTTCACAATAGAAAAAGCAAAAGATAAACAGAACAAGGAAATAGACCCTAATTCTAAGACCACTTGAAAAAAATTAATGAAAAAATGGTCGTTCGGCCAAATAGGACGCCTCATATATGCATATCAGTGATATATGTGTACAATCAAATAGACACAACCTGTATCAGGATAACTGGCCCAAATTTTATCTATAACAATTCGGGGGGCAAAAACAAGGCCATTAGATAGAATCACGTGATTGCTGGATATCTTATTTCTCTTCTGAACAGTTGATGGCGCTCACGGAATTAATTATATTATAAAACTTTCAGCTACGAGATAGCTTTATTGTTGTTATTCTCATATAGTTTTATCGCTCCAATTTTCTCATAGATTTATCGTAGGCGATTTTTCGAGTATGCCTTCGTATTAGTTAACTTAAGACGGTCCATCGTCTTGAGCTGATTGGAACTAGTATGAAGTAAGAAGAAACAAATTACTTGGATGATGATGACTTTTTAATAAGGTAGCGCCATGCTTGTAGCCGAATTGGGTCGGCGCGTCCGGGTACCAGTACCTCTTTCTCACATGAGATATTTCCTTTGCAAAAGTGTGGAGTGACATAGGGAGCCATTTCTTTGGATTGCGTATACTCAGAGGATTCGTCTTCTCACAGCTTCAAGGGACCACAGATTTAATTTTTTATTCATTTCAACCTTATATCTTTAAGCAATTCTGAGAAAAAGGGTCTAAAGACTACGAAGTGATCCATCAAGAGTGCCTTTTTACCTATGGAGGTACGGAACCCTAAAAACGGAAGAGGCAAATATGATGGATGCAAAAAAAAGGAAATGAAAACGAGCATACGAACCTTATACTTTATTTAACAAATATATTGGTATAATAATCACATCATTTATCGCAAACATCCGATGAAGCTTATTTTATCATAATTACCAAAAATATTTTATACATACATATAAAATAATAAATATATCTTTTAGTGTATACTGTAAATATGTTTGATCACAACATTATTGCTGCAAATAAATTGTGTTCATCTTCAGTGACTCGCTTAAGTGTAAAGTTATTTTCAATACAATGCGTAGTAGAATAGCCTGTCATCGAAGTCAATAGAAAGGGCTAACCACAGAATCTAGCGGAATAAGCTGAATTTTTGTATACACGGTTATTTTAGCATGACAAATGCTGTATCCAAAGTCACAAAGGTCACCGTTATTGCGAGCATAGATATTTAAGGACAAAGGTCGACAAAATTAGTTATTCGTGAGTTTTAGTTATATTCTGGAGTGAAATATTTAGAGGGCATGGTTGGATAGTGTAATTAGCTTTACTTTAAGAATACTTTCAAAGCAAAAAACAGATCGTACTGAATATCTATAAATCTTGACCATAAAGGTACTTTAAGCAGCTTCTACAAAATATTAAAAAACCAGTTTCCGTCTAAAGCTTTGGTATTTTGACCGTAACAAACAACGCAGCATTATACAGCACGCGGTAATTCTTAGATTAACGTCTAGAACGGTCTCTTATTCCGTCGCTATTTACGTCAGCGGGTAGAGGCAAGCACGGCACGCTGCGTCGTGACGCTTATCGCAGCGTTGGGCCTTACGATCAAGAGACCAAAGCTTAAGTATGGACCAGGAGCGTATTTATCCTAAGTCCAAGGGGGCTACTGCTCAGGGCGGCAGACTGCGAGGGATGATGCAAGACACATTTTACTGAGCTTTTTGATGACAAAAACTCTCGACTTACTTTGATAGTAAGGTTTATTGGTTGCAATCTGCTGGATTTTATTTTATATTATTTTCTTTCTTTTTTCCATAATCTGGTGGAAAACCCTGCCGGCCTAGGCAGCCATTATGCATTAATTACAAACTAATTATAGTTTTATAAAAAGTCAATTAATATTTACTTGTCATGAATTTACACAAAGTTCTTCTTTTGAATATTTTTTTGTAATTACTGTAAGTTTTGGTTTGAATAAATATAACGTCTACATATTTAAGCGGCAATACGACATAAATAGTATGAAATGGGATCAACATTTTTACTCACTTTTCTTACATCTCAAAATATATATTTTCCAATACCTCCTTACCCGGGCTTTTGTCTCACGGGCAGCCGTAGCTGCCCGGTGTTCTGTTTTGCCTACGAGACTCAACCTTCACGGGAATGTCGTAGGCGTGGCAGGGCTGTGTAAAGAGCAGCCCTGCCTCGCAGAGAGGGACGGCGGCGGGCGCTCGGTAGCGTAAGCGACCAATAGATGGCGCTATGTTTTGATACAAAAATAAGGCAACGTTCGGGCAGGACGTCTGCAAAGTCCACTAGTAATATATAAACTAGAAAATCTATACTAATATATAAAGCTGAAGATTCTTTGTTTGTTTCCTTCAACGCGCTAATCTCAGGAACTACTTGACCGATTTGAAATTATATCAGTGTTAGATAGCCCATTTATTGAGGAAGGTTATATGCTATATGGATATCATCACGCTAAAATTGAATCTATTTTTTTACCTAATTTTACACGGATAAAGTCGCAGGCACTGCAAGTTGCAAATAAAAGTATAAAATTGACTTACAAATAATAAAAACTTATAATAAAAACTTGTAATTTTTAGTCAAGAAAACTTTTTTTTGATGATGCAGATTTTATTGGTTTCTTTTTTATAAAAGTGTCATTATTGCTTTATACGTTGTATAGCACTTTTATAGAAAAAACCGTGGTAGGTAAGGGAACGTCTAAGATATTAAAAATTTGCCTCTATGCTGCGCTAGTCTGTGATAAAATTTCGGGTTTGTTTGATTACCAAAGAAGGGGTTGAATCGAAAAGTTTCAACGAAGAAAAATTTGGCAATTTAAAGAAGCAAAATCAGCGCCGAATCGGCTGTTCGAAGATTTTTCACTTTCAAACATTAATTGCCACTGAGAGAAAACTCTGCTTTTGGCTCTTTCGGGATAAACAATTAATTTAATCGTTAAGGTTAACTCGGTTCAACTTTTCTGCAACAAAAGTTATAGCTAACTGTAACTCTTTTTTATACTAAAAGAGGCAATGGAGCAAGTGTGTCATCTCATTGGTGACTACTGAAGCCCATGGATAACTGATACTTTTTAATATTGGTCCTTCGAACCGGATGCTAAGCGAACGATTGACTCGCGATGTAATAAATATTTTAATTCTTTTGAACGAATATAAAATACAAGATTAAATTAACATAATTAATAAAATTAAATTTTAATTATTGTTTTTACAATATGTACAAAATTTTAGGTAACGTTTTACAAAATGCATTAATTTTAAAACTTTACTAGAATACATTTGAATATTTAACCAATCAAAACGACATAAGGATTTTTGGAAGTATTTAATTCTCAAAGGCCAGCAACTCATCTGCGTAGCCTTCTGGTAGTTATCCATGAGCGTCAGTAGTCAATTAGTACGAGACAAATCGTACCAGTTGTCCCTTGACATAATAAAAAAGAAAACTTTACAAACATCATACTAAAACAGACACCATGATTGGTAAAAATAACAACCCATCCAGGAATCCATTTCATTACATTTAGACAGAAATAATAAAAAAAAGAGAATGTGGGGAGTTCACAAAGTGACATTAATCGGGTCCCACTGTTTTACGTGCCTTCCGAAACACGGACGAGGTCGGATATCAAATATAAGCCAGTGCTAGAATGGGTCACCCATCTATCACCCGGTCGCAGCCAGAGCAACTTAGTGATCGACTCAAATGCCGACCACTGATTAGGCCACGACCTCAAAATTACATACATTCATTTAAATTACATACATTCTTGACATCACTTTGGCAAATAAAAAATTTAGATCCAATCAGGGGCAGAATAAGGATGCTTTCACTTAACTTTTTAACCACACCCTTGACGACAATGACGAAACCTTTATTTGATTGCAAATATAAAATTTTCAAAATGTGAAATTGAGTTATTTGAATAGCAATGTACTTAAGTGTTTGTACTTATTAGCATTCCATTATGTGACGTGAATGTGCAAATACATATTTTAAAACTGTTCTTTGCCTATTATTTATTTAATAAAAAACAAGGTTCTATTTTTAATATCATTGCATATATTAAAAAAAATTAACTTAATATATATTAAAGGAAAAATAAAAGACATGACCCCTTGTTTAATGTGTATATTGTATCTTTACAAATAATCTGAATATAAAAAATCAAATATATTATTTATAAGCACATGACATTGAACATTTTGTGTTTATAACATACAATAAAGAATGAAAAAATATTTTCTTAAGTAACAGATGCCTACTTAATAATTTCATTACTTAGAAAAGATATAAATGGCACCTACGTGAAGTATTGTAACAACTTTTAATATCATATTCACATTATTATGTTTTCTAAATGAATAGTTCTATGAACTGTATTAATTTAAAGGTATAGCATTTTTCTCAAATATGTGCAGAAATAGTGATATTACATTCGAATAAAGAATACCTGTAGTGTGTCTATTATGGATATTCATATTAAAGAAAAAAAACACCTGCAAAATTGTATGAAATTTCATTCGTCACCTTTTTCAAATTTCAAATGCAAAATGATAGTAAAATGGAGTATGTTCGTTTTACTATTATTTTATAATTTACCTTTTGGGCCATATGACTGTGTTACCTTTGCCTTTGAAAACCGAAAAATATAACAACTGTCCTAGTATGATAAACATAACTTTTAATATTTAATTAAATTATAAATATTTTTCAATAGAACTTTGACTTATTTCATTGCATTTTTTGAGAAAAGGACTATGGAAGCCTCGGCAGAAACAACAATTGCCTAAATTGTATGTTTCAATTCCTTGCCTACAGCTTGGACTTCAAAATAGACTCGTACAGGAATTAGTTGTTTTCTGCACCTCAGCAACAATGTAGTAGGTAATACTTTTAAGTTGAACTGTAAAACACTAGTATAGAACTCATCAGGTTCATTTAGCAAACGTAAAAAAGTTAATTATGCATGTACAACCATATAGATATAGTTTACAATACTTTACTCAGGACCCATCACTGTACAGAGAACATGACTAAGATTATCTGTGTACAAACGTGTTCACAGATCTTACAGCAATCTGCCATACTGGCATGCAAATATAATGAATTTAGTGTTATACATTAGCAAACGTCATACAATAACGTAGTACATACTTTGAAAGACTATTTTTGGGTGTATGTACAATTTATTTCGATAAATGTAAACACATATATAAACACTCCAATATTCACTTTCAATAGTTACCAATATCAAATCAATGTTTGATTTAGTAAAAATCATATAAATACATTTTATATTTCACTAATTAATTATTATTTAAAGCATGTGTAGACTAACTTTTATAGAGTTTTGATATCTATCTATATCCTAAAGGCATTTATGGATCGCTGCGGTCCATTTGAGTCAAGTCTGATGTTAAACGATCAGGTAAAGGGAAGTCACTATTAGTCTTTAAATATTGCACTCAATAAGTCCTGCCTCATTTATTTCAAAGTGTCTGATGTTTTTTTTTCTTTTTTTTTCTTGAGAAATATATACTTACGTGCAAATAATTGACTCAAACCCAAGCCGTATATTAAATAAAAATATAATATAAATAAAATCATTTTATTTCAGGCGAGAACCCATATAAAACAAAATTCAAAATTCATATAAACAATAAAAAGTCAAACAATAATAAAAAGCAAAATTAAAATTCATAAAAAAATTTAAATTAACAATTTTGATTTAGAATTAAAAAGTACCTAAAATTCTTACTAGTTTTAAAACATAGACGGTTTATACCCGTTAGAAGCGGGAGTAGGAAGATAGTAATGTATATTTAAAATGTCGTTACCGTTATTTTTAATTTTTGAGATTCCTTAAACAATTATACTTAGCTTGCGTTTGATTCTATTTCTGTATATATTTCTCCTTCTTTAAATTAATAAAACCGAACAATTATGTATCTTTTTATTTAGCACGGATAAATAACAAAATAAAAATTCAATATTTTATCCCTGTATGCTATATTCTGAATCGAATATAGTGTACGTCAGAAAAAAATATTCCACTGATAAAACGCTACCATTTATACACAAATGTGTTTGGCGCATGGAACATCTCACTTAGTTTTTGTAGCTTTTACATCAAACGACACGACAGACATTTCGTGCACTTTTATGTACACACTGGCAGAATTGTTAGTACATATAAAGGTAGAATATATAACAGTTACTTTTAAGATGAGATAATACTTTATTGCACACAGAAAACAAAGAAAGTAACACATACAGGAGGAGGAGTACAACTGATTATTGCAGACAATTAGTGCCTCTTTCTCATATGAAATCGGCGTGAAGAAGCGTCAATGCTGTCACGTCAAGTGATGGTATTGTTGTCGCGTTTGGTTTGTGAGACTTCCCGGTGGCCTAAACTCTTAATTAAAGGCCGGTAACGCATCTGCTTGCCTTCTGGTCGTGCAGATGTCCATGGGCGTCAGTAGGCACTTAGGTGCCTGCTGCCTGCTCGTTTGCCCATTGTAACATAAAAAAAAATATAGTGCATAGACGGTCGTATTGCTAAAAGCAATCTCTAACAGACAACCTCAA